>JAHIAM010004503.1:0-401080 GCA_021605205.1 Aegilops longissima
GATTGGACCGAACGCCTGATGGGCTAGGTCTGCTTCCGCCACAGACGCAACGCAGTGTGTGTGCAGGCGATGGCGGGCCTGCACTGCTGCGCTTAGGTTTAGACCGCGTGTTGGCTCTCTCACAGTGCCTAGGTGGGCTGCGACGTGTTGATCTTACGCGCCGGGCATGACCCAGAAAGTGTGTCCGCCAAATGGGACTGCTGCATGGGTAAGATGGTGCACCGCAGGGAAGTTAATCTATTCGGATAGCCATGATCTTCGTAACAGGACGACTTGGAGTTGTACCTTGAGCTTATGACAACTAGAACCGGATACTTGATAAAACACACCCTTCCAAGTGCCGATATAACCGGTGGTCGCCTCGCCGTGGTTATGAGCAGGGATTGCCGGGTAGGATTATTGCTATATGATGTTACTTGGAGGACTTCCGTTGTCCTCTTCGTCTGCAGGCAAGACAGTGTCCGTAAGTTTAGTCTTCTAAGACTAGCTATCCCCTCTTATTCTCGCATTCTGCAGCTCAGTCCACCGATATGGCCTTTACCCATATATCCATGCATATGTAGTGTAGTTTCTTGCTTAAGTAGTACTTTGGATGAGTACTCACGGTTGCCTTGTTCCCCTTTCTCCCTACCTCTTCTCGATTGCTGCAATCGCACGATGGAGCCCAGAGCGACGCCACGCCTATGACGACTACTACTCCGGAGGCGCCTACTACTACGCAGCCCACGACGACCACTGTGAGTGACCTAGGAGGATCCTGTGCAGAGGCCTGCTCCTCTTTCGATCTCAGATCCCAGCTTTGTGCTAGCCATCTTATGGCACCTTGTTTAACTTATGTATGTACTCAGATATTGTTGCTTCCACGACTCGCCTATGATCGAAAGCACTTGTATTCGAGCCCTCGAGGCCCCCGGCTTGTATTATGATGCTTGTATGACTTATTTTATTGTAGAGTTGTGTTGTGATATCTTCCCGTGAGTCTCTGATCTTGATCGCATACATTTGCGTGCATGATTAGTGTACGATTGAATCGAGGGCGCACAATAAGTCCTCAAGAATTTCTCTCGCTTATTCATATGCTTACCCTAACTCCTCCGATGTGAAACGAAATGGATTGGCTTCTATGCCACCTTTCTCATATGGATCTCACAGAGTGATGAACTCTTGCCACCCCTTCGATGTGGGTGGTGAAGAAAAATAACTAATCTCTTCTCAAGAGGGTCAGTCTCCTGCACGTGCTCAAACGCTCAAGAATTTGCTGGAGACCTAAAGTTGCTCGAAGGACGCAGGTTAATCATGAAGAAATGAACTTTCATTTTCACGCCCTCATATTGCTTTTATCTGCTCTACTATTTGATGAAATTGATCTCGATGAATTGATATCATATTCTTCATCGATGAAGTATATGAGTTCGTAAGTTGCACTAATTCATCTGCAGGATGATCAACCCAAAGCCACTGAGTGGGTCCCCGATAGTGGATGTACAAATCACATGACTGGTGACAAGAATCTATTGATGGATGCTCCCTTATCACCATCGCGTTTGAAGCATATCATCTTCACTGACAAAGGAAAAAGTCAGGTATTGGGTCTAGGTAAGGTTGCGATCACAAAGGATCGACACATTGTAACACCCAGATGATTAAGGAACAGTAATCACCCCGGTTACTGTGACTAACCTCACGTTGATTCGAACCCGGTCTAAAACGAATTTCAAAACAAAAGCAAACGATAAAAAAGTTTCAAAAACTAAAACTAAAATGTTCGGGGGTTGTCTAAAATAGCAAACCTAATTATGGTGGGGTGCACAAAATTTTGTAAAATGTTTTGCATTTTAATTGAACTAAAATGTAAAGTAAGAAAAGGGAAAAGATAAAAAATGTAAAAGGAAAGAGAGGTGGGGAAGGAACCCCCATCGCCCATCCGGGCCGTTCTTCCCCACGGCCCAGCCAGCCCCAACCCCCCACTGCCCAGTTCCTCCCACGGCCCGCCCAACCGGGCGCCCACTTAACTTTCCTCCCCCTGCTAGAAACCCTAGCCCCACCCCGCCTGCCTCCTCCCTCCCCGATCCCTTCTTCCCCCGCCCGATCCAGACGGGCGAGACCTCATCCTTCCCATCGCCGGTGGCCCCCGCCGCCCAACCATGACGCCTCCTCCCTCGCGCTCGCCTGTCAGCCCCATCGCTGGGCGCTACGCCGCTGGGTCGACTCGACCTCCCCGCCACGGATCTCTCTCCCGACGCCGGCGACCGCTTCCCCGCCTCGCCGGACGCCATCACGCCCACCGCGCCGCCGCTTAGTCCCCACGGCCCCCGTGAGCTTCGCCTCCCCCGCTGCTCCTCTCCTCCCGAACGACGCTGCCGCCGGAGTCTTCGCCGCCGCTCCGCCATTCCCCGCCTCCTCCTCTTCTACTGCGTGCCGCTGTGCCTCGCCGCTGCGGGCCGCCGCCTCTTCCCCGCCTCGGATCCTTCTTCCTTCCCTGCTCGGTCAAGGCCCACTACGCCGCCACGCCACTCGGCGCGTGTTTCGCCGCGCTGGTCTCTGCGGCTGTTAACGCCTCGACTCCGCCACACGGGCCGTGCTCGCCGGCCGCCCCTGCTCGCCCGTGGCTGCCTCAACCACGCGGCCTCGGGCGACTCGCCAGTCCGCCGCCTCCCCGACGCCTCAGGCAAGGCTTGCCGGGCCAGTGCTCAGGCCAAGACTGGGCCGCTGCCTCGGGCAGCTTCACAGCACCGAATTCCACTATGGCCCTTAGGGCCAATGACATGTGGGCCCCGCCAAGAACGCTAAAAAAAAAAAAGAATTAAGAATTTCAAAGAAAAATAATAATATATAAATAATTAATTAATAATAAAATAATTAATTAATTAACTCAAATTAAATAAAACTAATTATAATTAATTAATTAATTAATTAAGTAATTAATTAATTAATCTAATTAATTCGATTAATTAAACCTAATCACTAATTAACCTAATTAACTAAGGTTAATTAAATTTGATTAGGTTAATTAGATAATGAGAATGACATGCGGGACCCACTGTCAGGTTGACTCAACAACCCCGTTGATCGGCCGACGCCAAGATGACATCATGCCGACGCCATAAATACATTTTCAATTAATTAAATAATTAATTAAATTCCAGAAATTAATAAAATCTTTTAAAATCATATCTTTTAATCCGTGAATCTGCTTAAAATATTTTCAACATGAAAGTTGTTAGAACGACGAGACTAATCCGGACACGCAATGCCTGGCCCACCACACACCCCTAACCTATCGAACTCGCAACTTTTCCTCCGCCTTCCGCTCAAAACTCCAAAACACCGGATTACTTCCCTGATGTTTTCCCCTAACCAAGACCCTCATACCACGTTAGGGCACGCCTAGCATCGCTTCTTGTCATGTCATGCATCGATATGCATCTGCTTACTTTGTATTCATTGTTTCTTCCCTCTCTTCTCCTAGAGACTATGAGACCGACGCCGCCGGCCGCCTCGACTACGGTGTTGACGACTTCTCTCTTGCCAGAGCAACCGTGCAAGCCCCCTTGATCACCAGATATCGCTTACTCTTATCTACATCGCTTGCATTAGAGTAGTATAGCATGTTGTTTTTCAGATACTCCTATACCGCTGCATAGCCTCGTCCTTGTAACTTCAGTTACTTTTACCGCAATCCTATATGCTTAGTATAGGATGCTAGTACTTTCATCCGTGGGCCCTACATTCTTGTCCGCTCCGTGTATATATTATCGGGCCGTGATCACTGGAGTTGATCACGGTATATACTATATACTTATACATGATACATGTGAGACTAAAGTCGGGTCGGCCGATGGAGCACCCATGAGTGGATCTTGAGGCGAGCGACAGGCAGGTTGAGACCGCCTAGGAGAGAGGTGGCCTGGCCCTGTTCGGGTGTTCATGTTACTTAACACGCTTAACGAGGTCTTGGTATTTGATCTGAGTTGGCTACGAGCTTATACGCACTAACCATCTACGCTGGAGTAGTTATGGGTATCCCGCCGTGGTATCACCAAGCTCTTCAGACGTCAAGAACGAGCGGCGCTACCGGATTGGACCGGAACGCTCACTGGCTAGGTCTGCTTCCGTCACAGACGAACGCAGTGTGTGCTCGTGGCGATGGGCCTGCACTCTCTGCGCTTAGGTTTAGACCGCGCGTTGGCCTCTCTCACAGCTCTAGGTGGGCTGCGACGTGTTGATCTTCCGCTGCCGGGCATGACCCAGAAAGTGTGTCCGCCAAATGGGACTGCTGCTGGGTAAGATGGTGCACCCCGCAGGGAAGTTAATCTATTCGGATAGCCGTGATCTTCGGTAACAGGACGACTTGGAGTTGTACCTTGAGCTTATGACAACTAGAACCGGATACTTGATAAAACACACCCTTCCAAGTGCCGATATAACCGTGGTCGCCTCGCCGTGGATATGAGCAGGGATCGCTGGTAGGATTATTGCTATATGATGTTACTTGAGGACTTCCGATTGTCCCTCCTACCTGTTGTAAGGCAAGGTGTCCGTAAGCGTAGTCTTCTGTAAGACTAGCTATCCCTCTTATTCGCCTTCTCGCAGCTCACCCACCGATATGGCCCTTTACACATATATCCATGCATATGTAGTGTAGTTTCGTTTAAGTAGTACTTTGGATGAGTACTCACGGTTGCATTGTTTCCTTTCCGCCTCTACCTATACTCGATTGCTGCAATCGACGATGGAGCCTGTGAGCGACGCCACCGCCTATGACGACTACTACTGGAGGTGCTTACTACTACGCAGCCCCGACGACGCACCAGAGTAACTTAGGAGGATCCTGTGCAGAGGCCTGCTCCTCTTCGATCTCAGATCCCGCTTTGTGCTAGCCATCTTATGGCAACTTGTTTAACTTATGTCCTGATTCAGATATTGTTGCTTCGCTGACTCGCCTATGATCGAGCACTTGTATTCGAGCCCTCGAGGCCCCGGCTTGTATTATGATGCTTGTATGACTTATTTTATTTGTAGAGTTGTGTTGTGATATCTTCCCGTGAGTCTCGATCTTGATCGCATACATTTGCGTGCATGATTAGTGTACGATTGAATCGGGGGCGTCACACACATGGACAAAGTCATGCTTGTCGAGTCCTTAGGATACAACATCATGTCTGTCTCAATGCTTTGCAATCTCGATATGGTTGTTGTCTTTGGCAAGTATCGATGTGTTGTGGTTATGGAAGCTGAGAATTCCAAAGTCTTCAAGGCTTTAGGAGAGGAGACTTGTATATTGTTGATTTCTACAGACTGCAACCAGCCGTAGCCTACTTGCAAAAGCTTCTGTATACTGGCTATGGCATCAACGACTTGGTCACGCAGGCATGAGGAATTTGCACATGCTTGCGAAGAAGAAGCATATCATTGGCATTGAGAATGTCAAATTCCTCAAGGATCACTTATGCGGAGCCTGTGAAGCTGGGAAGATTACCAAGGCCAAGCATCCAGCGAAGACTATCATGACCACTACTCGACCATTTGAATTGCTTCACATGGATCTCTTCGGTCCCAACCATTATTCTGCAGTTTCAAATGAAGCATCTCAATATGGCTTTGTTATTGTTGATGATTACTCTCGTTACACATGGGTACACCTTGTTACTTACAAACATGAAGTGCAGGAAGTCTTCAAACGATTTTCCTCGAGGGCTTCAACCAACTTTGGTGTGAAGATCAAGCACATCAGAAGTGACAATGGAACTGAGTTCAAGAATTCTGGTCTTGATGACTATCTTGATGAACTTGGTATTACTCATGAGTTATCTGCTCCTTATACTCGTTAGCAGAATGGCATCATGGAGCGCAAGAACAGGACTCTTGCTGAGATGGCTCGCACTATGCTTGATGATACAAAATGCCTCGTCCTTTCTCGATTGATGCAATTGATACTTCGTGCCATATCATCAACAGAGTATATCTTCACAAATTCTTCAAGAAGACTGCCTATGAACTCCTCACTGACAAGAAACCCAATGTGAGTTATTTCAAAGTCTTCGGTGCTAAATGTTGATTAGAGATCCTCATCACAACTCAAAATTTGCAATCAAAGCACATGAAGGTTTTATGCTTGGTTACGGAAGGACTCAGACACCTACAGTAGTCTTCAACAACGCTCTTCGTAAGGTTGTTGAAACTGTAGATGTGTGCTTCATGAAACTAATGGCTCGCAGAAGAGATCACCTACCTTCCGTGATAGATGAACCAACACCAGAAGAAACTATCAAGTTCAAGGCTACTGAGGTTGTCATTCCTACCGAAGAATCTGCTGAAGAATTCATTCCAGAGCGTGAAGAACGCCGAGCTAATGCACTCAAGAAAATGTCAAGAAAATGGTGTCAAGAAAATGCTGATCAAATTCCTCGATGACAACCAGCTCATCCTCGCTGCAAAAAGAAGTGCAAGTTGAAAAGATCATCGATGATATCAAAGCACTGTGTCCTCTCACACGCCAAAGCTTCACATTTATCTAACTTTTGTGGGCACTATTCTTTTGTCTCTATCCCAGAGCCCACTAAGGTAGATGAAGCATTTCTGGAGCCTGAGTGGATTCAGGCCATGCAAGAATAATTACATCAGTTCGAGCTCAACAACGTCTGGGAACTGGTCAATCATCTAGATCCTCGCAAGCACAATATCATTGGCACAAAGTGGATCTACCGCAACAAGCAAGATGAAAATGGCCTTGTGGTGAGGAATACGGCACGACTTGTAGCTCAAGGCTACACACAGGTTGAAGTAATTGATTTTGATGAAACTTTTGCACCTATTGCTAGACTTGAGGCTATTCGCATATTACTTGCTTATGCTAACCATCATGATATCACTTTATATCAAATGGATGTGAAAAGTGCATTCCTCAATGGTAAGCTTGAGTAAGAAGTATATGTTGCTCAACCCCTGTGTTTTGAAGATCCAAAGAATCCTCGACAAAGTCTTCAGATTCAACAAGGCCCTCTATGGCTCTAAAGCAGCCCCCAAGCGCAGGATGAATTTGTTTATATGATGAGTGAAGAATATCAAATGTCTATGATGGGAGAGTTGAAATTTTCTTAGGTCTTCAAATTGGCCAACAAAGGCAATGGCATATTCATATCTCAGAGAAATACCTCAAGGATGTAATCAAGAAATTCGACATGCAAGATTGCAAAGGCGCTAAAATTCCTATGCCCACAAATGGCCATCTCGTAATCGATGAAAATGGTATTGACTTTGATCATAAGGTATACCGCTCCATGATTGGTTCTTTATTGTACTTATGTGCATCTAGGCCAGATATAATGCTTAGTGTTTGCATGTGTGCCCGATTTCGTTACACCAAGGAATCACACCATAAGATCTGTGAAGCATATTCTTCGATATCCAGCTCACACACCAACACTTGATTATGGTACCCCAAGGGCTTGGCTTTTGATCTCATTGATATTCTGACTATGCTGGTGATCGTGGACCGTAAGTCAACATCTAGTACATGTAATTTCTCGACGATCTTTTGGTCCGTTGGTCCTCGAAGAAACAGTAATCACAGATTACCGCTTCATCAAGCTGAGTACATTGCTGCTGGTTCTTGTTGTGCTCAATCGCTATGGATGAAGCAAAATTTCAAGGAATACGGCACAACGTGAAGAATGTGCCTCTCTCTGTGACAATGAGAGTGCCATCAAGATTTCTCACAACCTGTGTCAAGATCAAGACAAAGCACATTCAGATTCATCATCATTTTCTTCGTGATCATGTGTTGAAGGGCTTACATTTCTATTGAGCATGTGAAGACTGAAGAACAGCTAGCCAATATCTTCACAAAGCCCTTGGATGAGAAGAGATTTAGCAAGTTGCGATGTGAGCTAAATATCTTAGAATCTTCAAATGTTCTTTGAAAAGGACACTCATCCTAACACTTATGCAAAATTGATGACTTAGATGTGCAACACATGAAGAAACATTTTTCTTCAATCAATGAAGACTAACACTCTAAGTGTGAAGAAATTAAAGAAGAATTTGATTCTCAGAACCCTACGACAATTGTACGCGGTGTCTGAAATCATCATTCTTATATGGTGGGTCACGCCACCACCAAAGTTGAAAATCTTCAGTTTGAGTTTTTCCTCAGTTTCTTCAAATTCCTCAGTTCTTCATATTCTTCAACTTTTCATTGTCTTCAACTGCTTCCTTTGTTTTTCTTCATTATATATATATATATATATATATATATATATATATATATATATATATATATATATATATATATATATATATATATATATATATATATATATATATATATATATATATATATATATATATATATATATATATATATGCTTATGTCCTCTACAACATTCACTTATGGCTAATTCTTCAAGTTGGTTTTTTCTGCTAATGAATGTGATCGGACCTTCCCTCTATGCTAAACTCAACCCAATCTATTCACAAATTCTTCATGTGCTATATTTGAAACTCGCTCAAATCTTCATTGTAACGCCTGGGATCCTCGGTTCTTTTTTTTTAACTAATCGTGGTTTCAAGTGTCAAAAAAAAAAAAAAATAGAAAATAAAGTCGGGAGGGGATAAACCCCACCGCCCACCAACCGCCCTCCCCACTTCCCCCTGCGGGCCCATCTCCTTCCCTCGGGCCAGCCCCACTGGCCACCAGCCGCCCACCGGCCAAACCCCCTCTCCTTATCCCCACCCGAGGGGAAACCCTAGCCCCTCTCGCCCCACTTCCCCACTCGCGCCCACCTCCCCGATCCACTGGATCGGCCTCGGCGCCACCTCGCCACCGACCGCCTCTCCGACGGCGAACCCCCCCGCTGCCCCCCGCCGCCTCCCTCCGCCCCACCGCCCGGGACGCCTCCTCTCCTCCTCCACCCACCGAGGCCGAGCGGACCAAGGGCCTCGGCGCCTGACGCCTCCCCACCTCGGCCCGGGCCCCTCCCCGACCCCTCCTCACGGGACTGCCACTAGGGGCCCCACCCCAAAAACGCTAAAATAAATGTTTTAATTAATGTAAATCAAAAATGATTTAAAAGTAATTAAACTAATTAATTAAATTAATTAATTAATTAATTAATTAATTGGATAATTAATTAAACTAATTAATTTCGATTAGTTAAACCTAATCATTAGCTAATTAATTGGGTAATTAATTAAACTAATTAACTCGGATTAATTAATACTAATCATTAGTTAACTTAATTAACTAAGTTTAATTAACTGATTAGGTTAATTGTTATTAGTGTATGACATGTGGGACTGACTCGGCAGTGGTTGACTTAGTCAACCTCGTTTATCGATGACGCCAAGATGACCTCATGCCGATGTCATAAATGTTTTTTCAAATTAATTAATTAATTAATTAAAATTCCAGAAATTAATAAAACCTTTTATAATTATAACTTTTAACCAGAGTCTTGATTAAAATATTTTCAACATGAAAGTTGCTCGTAACGACGAGACGATTCCGGATACGCAATCCGCTCGCCCACCGCACGCCTCTAACCTATCGAACCTGCAAACTTTCTCCTCCGGTTCATCTCGTCTGACAGACGTCCGAACCGGATAACTTCCTGATGCTTTCCCTAAACCAAGACTTCTCTTACCACGTTAGGGCACGCCTAGCATCGCTTTGGCATGTCATGCATCGTTATGCATCCGTTATCGGTATTCATTGTTTCTTCCCTCTTCTTCGGTAGACTACGAGACCGACGCCGCACTGCCGCTCGACTACAAGGTCGACGATCACTCTCTTGCCAGAGCAACCAGCAAGCCCCCTTTGATCATCCCGATATCGCCCATTCCATTCTCTTATTGCTTGCACTAGATTTTGCTATCGTTATTGTTGCTCCTATTCGCTGTATAGCCTGCTTATTGTAACCGCTATTGTTACCTACCGCTTATCCTAAACGCTTAGTATAGGTTGGTTAGAGACCCATCGCTGACCCCCACCTTGTCCTTGTTGCCCTCGCTTCATCATTGAAGACCCGATCAACGGATCAAGACCAGCCCCGACACCGCACATCACTTCCCTTAGTTGCTCGACACTACTAGGTTACTATCGAGTACCGAGGGTGAAACCTCTACAAAGACTTCCGATATTAACCTCAGAGTATAGTTATCCGTTGTGGTCATCGAGGGTGATTTCTCTTAACCACTTCCGACACGACTGTCGGCAACCCTCAAGTGTGGACCTCGAGGGTGAATCCTCTTATGTTCACCTTGACGACTACATTGAGTGGAATACACCGGGTGATTCCTCGTGTTTTCCCTTGATGTTTGGACTCACGGTTACTTGGACTTTACCATCGTTATTTGAAAGACGGGTCGACCTCGAGGGGTACCTGCTGCTGCTTAATTGCGAGTGATGTGGAGACGGGTTGACTCGGAGGGTGCCCGCGAGATACTTACGAGGCGTGGCCGGCATTCCTAGCCCTTGCCACAAGTCCTCGAGACGGGCAACGGGTCACATCTTTCGTGAGTTCTCGCTTGTTACCGCTGCTCCTAATCCACTACGATTTGGATATTTGATCCGAGGGGCCTCGCCCGATAGCACTAACCATCACGTGGGCTAAGTATGGGCTCTCGTCAGATACATCAGCCAAGCTTATTAGACGTCACGAGAGCGCGCGCCGGATTGGGCTGGAACGCTCTGTTAGGCTAGGTCTGCTCCGCCGCCTCGCAACGCAGTGAGTTCCCGGGAGATGGCCCATGACCCCGGGGCATAGGTTTAGTCCGCGCGGCTGGCCTCTATTGCTTAGGTCGGGTTGCGCGATTGTTTGACCGAGGCCGGCATGACCTCGAAAGTGTGTCCGCCGAGTTAAGCGAAGCGCAGGGTAAGTTGGTGCACCTCGCAGGGAAGAAAACATCTATCGATAGCCTGTCCCACGGTAACGGACACTTGGAGTTGTATCCCGATCGATACAACTAGAACTGGTTACTTGAGATGAGACATGGATATGAGAATTGGATTGTGATGATAATCGGATAGTATGGTTTCGGGATTTCTTTTTCGCAGGAGTCGAGAAAGGATCTCGCCGAGGTTGATAACACTATCGCTACTTTAAGTTATGTTACTCTACTCCCTCTTGTTTGCTGCAAGATGGTGGTTTCCTAAGATGCTAGTCTTCGATAGGACTAGGCCTTCTCTATTCTCGCATTCTGCAGCTCAGTCCACCGATATGGCCTTTACACATATATCCTTGCATATGTAGTGTAGTTCCTTGTTTAAGTAGTACTTTGGATGAGTACTCACGGTTGCCTTGTTCCCCTTTTTCCTATCTCTACTCGATTGCTGCAATCGACGATGGAGCCAGGATCCAGACGCCACCGCCACGCATTTACTACTACTCCGGAGGCGCTTACTACTACGCAGCAGCCCACCGACGACGCACCAGAGTGACCTAGGAGGATCCTGCAGGAGGCCTGTCCTCTTCGATCCAGATCCCAGCTTTGTGCTAGCCATCTTATGGCACCTTGTTTAACTTATGTCCAGATTTCAGATATTGTTGCTTCCACGACTGCCTATGATCGAGCACTTGTATTCGAGCCCTCGAGGCCCCCGGCTTGTATTATGATGCTTGTATGACTTATTTTATTTGTAGAGTTGTGTTGTGATATCTTCCCGTGAGTCTCTGATCTTGATCGCATACATTTATGCGCATGATTAGTGTACGATTGAATCGAGGGCGCCACAAGTTGGTATCGAGCCGATCGCCTGTAGGAATCCCCTTCCACACTCCTTGGCCAAGTCGAGTCTAGACATTGCAAAACTTTTACTAACTTGGCTGTGTGCCTTACGGGCCCACGCCGCCATCGGGTGGTATTAGGATCTTTTACCTCGACCTTTACTCGGGCTCAACTCTTCTACTCGGGTTAAACGATTTTACTAACTATCACTAGGATCCCGTGACCGCATTCACCCCAAGATGGATATAGCCTTAGTTGTTTTTGGAATTGTATTTGAACAATTTCCACCCCGTCATTTGACTCCTTTGAAACGCCTTTGTTTTCAGATGGAACCCACGAGGCAGGTCGTGGCGCCACACGACGGCCATTGGTGCTCGGGATCACTCGCGGTGCTAGCCGAGATGATGACCTATTCGGTTATCGCTGGCACCCCGAGTACACCGCCTATGAGGAGTACCAGACTACAACCAGAGCAGATCGCCGCCATCGCCCACCTCTACTCGGAGTATGAGTCCACCATCGTGCTGCACACCGCACATGGTGTTGGAGTGACCATCGATATGGCAGTCCACGATGTTGCTTATGCTGCACCGACACGCCTTCGCAGAGTATCGAGAGTTGGACACCTCCCCTTCGTGCACATTGCTATCGCGGCTCGATGTTGGTGAGGAGGGTTACTACACCGCTGCCTACACCATCGCCACCAGAGAGCTTTTCCACCATCGTAACTTTGTTCTCGCATGCCGATGGGCTGGATCGAGCTAACCGAGCTTTTCGCCACGAAGTTGTACATCACCCGTCAAGACTCTACTGCGTGCTCGACGCTGATGCACCCTTTGTCCGCTCCGGAGAGCTGCTGCTCGCGATCTACCCCGCCAGACCGTGATGCCCTCAGGAGTTGGTTGGCCGACGGGAGGCTACTCTCCAAGACTTGGCCCTTTCCCGCCACCGGACGCCGGATTCAGCACCGTGAGTATCCGCGCCCTCGTGTCACCGACGTGGAGGACTATCCACCGCCAGACTACCAGCTTTCAGTTACAGCCTACCTCCGCAGCATCTGCTGGGACTGATGTAGGCTTGCTTGTTAGCATTTGATGTATTCGCCATGAGCTCAAGTGTCGCCTATGATGTAGTAGTCTATGTACTGGACTCTATGTATCGAACTCTATGCATGATTCCTTTTGTAAGATATGCCAACTACTATGTAGTTTCCATCATGCTGCTTTCATTATGCGTGTTTCATCATGAATGATTCTTGTCTCTTGCTTATCTTCTCAAATGCTGAACTACCCCTGTTATTTAATAGCAGGATGGTTAGGCCAGCAGGTCGTGGTCGTGGTGCCAACCTTCCACCACCGCCGAGTACATGGCTGGTATGATCCAACAGCTCGAGATGAATCGCCACCATGGAGAATATGATGGCTCGCCTCGCCCAATATGAACCAAAGACCCAAACGGAACAACTCGCAGAATTCATACGCTCAACCCCAAGCAGGTACCGCAGCTCAACTCAGCCATCGGATGTCGATGATCGCCCGTGACATCACCTATGAGATGGAGTCTGCTAATGTACCCCCGCCAGCTATGTCACCTTTGCTTCCTTCTTCCTCAAGGGACCCGCAGCTCAATGGTGGGACAGCCACCGTCAGATTTCCGCCAGCTTGGGACACTCATCACCGCTGACTTCCAGTTGCCTTCCGCGCCCGCTTCATTCCTCAAGGGGTCATGGACCGAAGAAGCGTGAGTTCCGCAACCTCACCCAAGGCAACAAGATCTGTTGAAGTTTATCACAGAGTTCTTGGACTTGTCTCGCTATGTCAAGAGGATATTGCAACCGATGCACGCAGACAAGAGAAGTTCCGTGACGGACTTCAAGTCGACATCAAGCTCGCACTTCTAGTGCACGATTTTGCTGATTTCGCCACCTTGGTGAACAAAGCTATCAATGTCGAAACTGGTCCGCAGGAATACCAGAGCTCTAACAGCGCAACTGCGACACCGCTCATCTTCGGCCCGCCTCGCAGGCGCAAGATATGGATTCCCAATAGCATGTACCAGCCCAATGCATCTCGCTTCAAGGTAACTATGCTACACCTCGCCCGCTTACAACTAAGCAGCCAAGCTTCCAGCCCACCACCCCAAGCTCCTGCTCCCACTCCCAATAATGGCTTATGCTTCAAAGGACAGCCGTGGCACCGCATAGAGAATGCAACCAGAACTGTAATCACCGGTTCTTCCAAAGAGCTGGCCGTGGAAACAACCGTAACCGCAACAACACCGGCAAGTCTTATGGGAAAGCTCAGCCAACCACGTTGAACTGAATGAAGCTCAAGACCAGCCTGCCATCGTGATGGGTACCTTCTCAGAAATTCAGACTGTGATCTGCTTTTATTCGATTCAGAGCATCACATTCATTCATGTCTCAAGATTTTGCATTCATGCATGGCCTTAAAAGCTAAGACATGAATGCTTCACTATTAGTACACACCTCAAGGGCCAATGTCGGACTTCCATGATTTGCAACGACGCCCCTGTTGAAATCAAGGAATGGAATTCTTGTCTCTCCTATCGTGCTAAAGTCTTGTAGCATTGACCTCATTTTGGGATGGATTGGTTGAAAGCGATACGGCGACAATCGCTTATGCCACTAAGACCGCCCATCCGCTGCACCTTTCGATGAAATCGTAGCTACAATGCTCGTCTCGTTCAAAATGCCGAGGCAAGGCTCTATGCATTGAATGCATTGAACGCCGCACCCTCGAGGGAATTGAAAACATTCCCGCTGCTTATGCATTTCCAAGACGCTCTTCCTCAAGAACTTCCAGGATTCCCTCGCTAGAGCTGTCGAATTCGCCATCGACTTGAAACTGTGCACCACTCCTATAGCCAAGCCGCCCCTACAAGATGCCGCCGATGAACTCCTTGAGCTAAAGGAGGAAATCGACAAATCTCTTCAAAGTGGTTTCATTCGCCCAAGTTGCTCTCCTTGGGGAGCACCTTCTCTTTGTCAAGAAGAAGGATGGGACAAACCGATTGGTTCAAGACTACCGCCCTATAAATCAAGCTACCATTCGAATAAGTATCCTCTTCCTGATCAATGATCTTTATGATCAATCGGCTGGTTCGCCGCTGTTCTCAAACTCGACTTGAGGTTGGGTTACCACCAGATCCGTGTTCGTGAGGAGGATATCCCCAAGACCGCATTTGTGACTCGTTATGGTTCATACGAGTACACCGTCATGTCTTTCGCTTAACCAATGCTCCAGCCACCTCTCTCTCCCGATGAACTATATATTCATGGATTACCTCGACAAGTTCGTCGTGGTTTATCCGGATGATATCCCGATCTATTCCAAGAATGAAGAAGAACATGTGAACATCTTCGCCTTGTGCCGAAAAGCTACGAGAGCATCAACTCTATGCCAAGTTCTCCAAATGTGAATTCGCTTCCCAAGTAACCTATCTTGGGCATGTCATTTCTAAGGATGGTATTGTTGCCAACCCCGAACGAAGTTCAGCTATTCTCGATTGACTCCTCCAAGAACGCATAAGTCGAAGTTTTCGGTCTCGCCACTATTGCCGCCGATTCGTCGAGAACTTCTCCAAGATTGCTGTGCCTCCGACTAATCTATTGCATAAAGGCGCCAAGTTCCAATGGATGATAAGTGTCGTGAAAGTTTCAGAACTCAAGGACAAGTCGACAACCGCCCCAAAGGCTAGCTCCTCCCGATACTAAGAAGGACTTCGTTATTTATCGCGACGCTTCTCGCCAAGGATTAGGCGGTGTCCTAATGCAAGAGCGCAGTGGTTGCTTATGCCTCTCGACAGCTTGCGCCTCACGAGGAGAACTACCCAGTTCACGACTCGAACTTGCTGCTGTCATTCATGCGCTTAAAGCAAAGGGCGACATTACCTTCTCGGTAATCGCTATGTAGATCTACACCGACCACCAAAGTCTGAAGTATCTGCTTACTCAGCCAGACCTGAACCTCCGCTGCCAGAGATGGATGGAGACTGCTGTGCACTTTGATTTGGGAATTTCCTATACGCCTGTGCAAGGCTAATGTGATGGCTGATGCTTTGAGCCGCAAGTCTTATCGCAACCACCTTCAGTTCACAAAGTTCAGCCTCACTTGTTGAAGAATTCAGCAGCTGAACCTCCATATTGTTCCTCCGTGCACTCGCCCCTCCTCCGGAGTTCCGCAAGATGAATCTCCGTGTTGTTCCCTGTGGATCCTCTTTACCCCGGCTGTTGAACCCGATCTCTTGGGCACCATAAAGACAATGCAGGATCTGACTCGAGGTCTACAAGCTTAAACAAGACGTCAGAAAGGAAATCCTCATCCTTCACTATTGCCGATGATGGCGCCTTTGTACTTCAAAGGTCGCTTAGTGGTGCCTTGCAAGAAGGACAACCTGGATATGACTCGAAGGTTATGCAAGAAGCTCATGATACGCCTCTATGTATCCACCCGGCAGTACAAAGATGTATCAAGACATTCGCCGAGATTCTCGTGGTCTAATATGAAGGTGACATTGCTCGCTATGTTTCGAGTGTGACGCTTGCCGTCAGATCAAAGCAGAACATCAAAGGCCCGCCTGAACTCGCAGCCTATCTCTATTCCCGAATGGAAATGGGACCATGTTGAAATGGACTTCGCCACCGGTTTTCCCAAATCGCAGAAAGGTAATGATGCTATTCTTGTCGCCATTGACCGCTTTCTAAAGTTGCACATTTTCCGCGGTCAAAGAAACGATCATCGCTAGCCAGCTTGCAACGCCTATATGTCCAGAATTGTTTCACTTCACGGTATTCCACCGTTATCGCTCGACCGTGGCAGCTTATTCACTTCAAGATTTTGGGCAAGTTTTCAAGAAGCTATGGGGACTCATTTATCTTTCAAGATCGCTTTCATCCGCAGCCTCAAGGGCAAGTTGAACGTGTCAACCAAATTCTCAAGACATGCTTCGAGCTTGTGTCGCCTCATTCGCAAGAAATGGAGGAATCTCTCCCGATGCTGAGTTCTCTTATAATAATAGCTTTCAAGCTAGTCTCAAGATGGCCCCTTCAAGTGTTATATGGACGAAAGTGCCAACCCTCCGAACTGGTCGAAATCGGGAACGCCCACTCTTCGTCCGGATATTATCCAACATGCCAAGAACAAGTCCGCATTATTCGCGAGAATCTCAAGACCGCTCAACAAGGCTAAAAGAGTAATTATGACCGCCATCACAAGGACATGGTCTATCAACTCGGCGAAAAGGCCTATCTTCGCTACACCAATGAAGGGTGCTCACCGCCGAATCAAGGGCAAGCTAGCTCGCTATATTGGCCCTTTCACTATTCTCGAAAGGCGGAAAAGTGGCTTATCAACTCGGAGCTTCCTTCAACCTTTCTCAGTTCACGATGTGTTCCACGTGTCCCAACTCCGACGCTGCTTCAAGGACCCAATCCGAGCAAAGGACCATGAAGTGCTCGAATTGCAACAGACCTCTCCTATAAAGAGCATCCGTCCGCATTCTCGACTGCTGAACGCCGCACACGCCGAAGGCGATCAAATTCTCAAAGTCCAAAGGGTCGAATCACTCAAGATGAAGCCACCGGGAACGCGAGGATCGCCTACGAGATGAATATCCCGCCTCTTTCCTTCTACCTCCTAAATCTCGGACGAGATTTCTTGTAGTGGAGGAGATTTGTAACGCCCGGATGGTTTGCAACAAGAACCCCCTTTTTTTAACTAATCGTGGTTTCAAGCTGTCAAAAAAAAAAAAAAAAAAAAAAAAAAAAAATAAAGTCGGAGGGGATAAAACCCCACCGCCCAACCAGCCGCCCCCTCCCCACTTCCCCTTGGCCCATCTCCTCCCCCCCCTCGGGCCAGCCCCCCATCACACCAGGCCGGCCCACCGGCCAAACCCCCCTCTCCCTTATCCCCACCCGAGGGGAAACCCTAGCCCCCTCGCGCCCCACTCTCCCCCCCACGCCGCCCCCCCCCTCCCCGATCCGATCGGGATCGGGCTCGGGGCCACGCCACCGACCGCCTCCCCGACGGCGAACCCCCCCCCCGCCGCCCCCCCCCGCCCCGCCTCCTCCTCCCTCGCCCGATCCGATCTCCTCCTCCTCCTCCCCACCGAGGCCGAGCCGAGGCCGAGCCTGGCCTCGGCGCCCGACGCCTCCGCCCCACCTCGCAAGGCCTCCCCGCCCTCCCTCCCGGCTGGACCGCCTGAGCTCCACCAAGCCGCGCCGAGACCCCACTGAACCCCCGTGAGCCTCGACCTCCTCCCTCCCTCGCCGGGCCCGCCTCCAGCCCTCCCGCCCTCCTCCTCCCCCTCCGGCCCTCCGCCCGCCCCTCGACGCCTCGGCTTCGCTCCCCTGCCGGATCCGCCCCAGGCCTCTCGGCTGGCGCCTCGCCACCCGCTCCTCCCTCTCTCCTTCTTCTCCCCGTGGCGCCTCTGGCGCCTGTGGCGCCCCCGACCCCCGCTCCTCGATCCCCCCTTTTCTCCCGGGCGCTCGGCCCCTGCCCCCCTCAAGCCTCAAGACTGCCCAAGCCCTGCCTGCCACCGCCTGGCTCACCGGCTTGCACGGCTGGCTGGCGCAGGTGGCCACGCCACTGCCGCCTCACGCCCGACCGGCCTGGTCGGGTCGCCTGAAACGGCAGACGCCCGCACCCTCCCATGACGCCAGCACCTGCTGGCCACGTGCCTCGACTAGGGGCCCCACCCCAAAAACGATTAAAAGAAAATGTTTTAATTTAAATGTAATCAAAAATGATTTAAAATGAATTAAAAGTAATTAAATTAATTAACTAAATAATTAATTAATTAATTAATTGGATAATTAATTAAACTAATTAATTTGGATTAGTTAAACCTAATCATTAGCTAATTAATTGGGTAATTAATTAAACTAATTAATCTCGGATTAATTAATACTAATCATTAGTTAACTTAATTAACTAAGTTTAATTAATCTGATTAGGTTAATTGTTATTAGTGTATGACATGTGGGACTCCACTGGCAGGTTGACTTAGTCAACCTCGCTATCGATGACGCCAAGATGACCTCATGCCGATGTCATAAATGATTTTTTCAAATTAATTAATTAATTAATTAAAATTCCGAAATTAATAAAACCTTTTATAATTATAACTTTTAACCAGAGTCTTGATTAAAATATTTTCAACATGAAAGTTGCTCGTAACGACGAGACGATTCCGGATACGCAATTGCTCGCCCACCGCACGCCTCTAACCTATCGAACCTGCAAACTTTCTCCTCCGGTTCATCTCGTCTCGACAGACGTCCGAACCGGATAACTTCCTGATGCTTCCCCTAAACCAAGACTTCTCTTACCACGTTAGGGCACGCCTAGCATCGCTTGGCATGTCATGCATCGTTATGCATCCGTTATCGTATTCATTGTTTCTTCCCTCTTCTCTTCGGTAGACTACGAGACCGACGCCGCACTGGCCGCTCGACTACAAGGTCGACGATCACTCTCTTGCCGTGAGCAACCAGCAAGCCCCCTTTGATCATCCCGATATCGCCCATTCCATTCTCTTATTGCTTGCACTAGATTTTGCTATCGTTATTGTTGCTCCTATTCGCTGTATAGCCTGCTTATTGTAACCTCGCTATTGTTACCTACCGCTTATCCTAAACCGCTTAGTATAGGTTGGTTAGAGACCCATCGCTGACCCCCACCTTGTCCTTGTTGCCCTCGCTTCATCATTGAAGACCCGATCAACGGATCAAGACCAGCCCCGACACCGCACATCACTTCCCTTAGTTGCTCGACACTACTAGGTTACTATCGAGTACCGAGGGTGAAACCTCTACAAAGACTTCCGATATTAACCTCAGAGTATAGTTATCCGGTTGTGGTCATCGAGGGTGATTTCTCCTTAACCACTTCCGACACGACTGTCAGGCAACCCTCAAGTGTGGACCTCGAGGGTGAATCCTCTTATGTTCACCTTGACGACTACATTGAGTGGAATACACCGGGGTGATTCCTCGTGTTTTCCCTTGATGTTTGGACTCACGGTTACTTGGACTTTACCACCTGTTACTTGGAAAGACGGGTCGACCCTGAGGGGTACCCGCGCGTGCTTAATTGCGAGTGATGTGGAGACGGGTTGACTCGGAGGGTGCCCGCGAGATACTTACGAGGCGTGGCTGGCATTCCTAGCCCTTGCCACAAGTCCTCGAGACGGGCAACGGGTCACATCTTCGTGAGTTCTCGCTTGTTACCGCTGCCCTAATCCACTACGATTTGGATATTTGATCCGAGGGCCTCGCCCGATAGCACTAACCATCACGTGGGCTAAGTATGGGCTCAGGTCAGATACATCAGCCAAGCTTATTAGACGTCACGCCGGAGCGGCGCGCCGGATTGGGCTGGAACGCTGTTAGGCTAGGTCTGCTCCGCCGCCTCGCAACGCAAGTGAGTTCCCGGGAGATGGCCCATGACCCCGGGGCATAGGTTTAGTCCCGCGGTTGGCCTCTATTAAGCCTAGGTCGGGTTGCGGCGTATTGTTTGACCGAGGCCGCATGACCTCGAAAGTGTGTCCGCCGAGTTAAGCGAAGTGGTGGGTAAGTTGGTGCACCCGCAGGGAAGAAAACATCTATCGATAGCCTGTCCTACGGTAACGGACACTTGGAGTTGTATCCCGATCGATACAACTAGAACTGGTTACTTGAGATGAGATGGATGAATTGGATTGTGATGATAATCGGATAGTATGGTTTCGGGATTTCTTTTCGCAGGAGTCGAGAAAGGATCTCGCCGAGGTTGATAACACTATCGCTACTTTAAGTTATGTTACTCTACTACCCTCTTGTTTGCTGCAAGATGGTGGTTTCCGAAGATGCTAGTCTTCGTTAGGACTAGGCCTTCTCTATTCTCGCATTCTGCAGCTCAGTCCACCGATATGGCCTTTACACATATATCCTTGCATATGTAGTGTAGCTCCTTGCTTAAGTAGTACTTTGGATGAGTACTCACGGTTGCCTTGTTCCCCTTTTTCCTATCTCTACTCGATTGCTGCAATCGACGATGGAGACCAGGATCCAGACGCCACCGCCACGCATTTACTACTACTCCTGGAGGCGCTTACTACTACGCGCAGCCCGCCGACGACGACACAGAGTGACCTAGGAGGATCCTGTGCAGGAGGCCTGTCCTCTTCGACCAGATCCCAGTTTGTGCTAGCCATCTTATGGCACCTTGTTTAACTTATGTCTGTTTCAGATATTGTTGCTTCACGACTCGCCTATGATCGAGCACTTGTATTCGAGCCCTCGAGGCCCCCGGCTTGTATTATGATGCTTGTATGACTTATTTTATTTGTAGAGTTGTGTTGTGATATCTTCCCGTGAGTCTTGATCTTGATCGCATACATTTGCGCATGATTAGTGTACGATTGAATCGAGGGCGCCACACCTCTCCATCTCACAGTTCGTCGTGTTCTTCTTCCAGGGTAATTAAAAGTTACTTTTACTGCCCTCTTTGATTTGAATGTTTTCTACAAAATCTTCAAAGGTGTTTTTCTTCAAATCTTCACACACTAAACACCTCACTTGTAATCTGTTCTTGATTCATTTCTCTAAGCTACAATTTTTTTCAAGATTCCTCAATTGTGCGGATTTCTGATCTGTACAACTCTGGAACCTAAGACTAAGAACGCTTAGTGAAATTCTTCAAGACTCATCTGGTCAAATTCCTCAAACTTGTTCTTTTTGAAAAACCTTCTGAGAACGCATGTGACCTCTCCAAATTCCTCGCAACTATACTATGTTCACAGGTACTCATGTCCGCTGCTGAATCACTAGGTTCTCATCAACTTAACTCATTTGCAGTGTTCCTCGAAGAAAATTGCATACTTCTTCAGAGAGTTCGGTTGTTCAAATTCCTCAACTGAAGAAAATGGCTGATGAAAAGAAGCCACAGAAAGGAGGAAGGAGGCCTGAAATCGACAATGCCTTTGAGATCCCTGATGATATAACAAAGATTATTACACTCCTGATGAGGCCAAGTTTGGTAAGGAGAACAAAAATCAGCGCAAGCTGTGCATCCAGAGGATAGAAAGGAGATGGGCAAGAGAGTGGAGGGAGTACAGGTATGTAACTCCAAAGTACATGAAGAAATTCGCTCTAAATCCTCCATGCCCAAGACCTCCATTGGCACCTGGCCAAGAAGCAGATCCCAGCAGCCTCAAGCGTGGTGAGGACTATCCAGATGAAGGGGCCAAGCGCCAGGCCAAGTTGGCTAAACAAGCCAAAGAAGCAGTGAAGAAATTCAATGAAGACTCTGCTGCTGCTGCTGCCACTGAGGCCTCTGTTAAGACGAAGAAATCTATGGCAAAGAAGCCTGCGCGTAAGCCAAGTGCTTCACCTTCACTGCCCTCACGGCCAGAATCTTCAAAGCCCTCAAGGTCAATTCCTCATGCTGCTCCTGCTCCTCCAAAATCCTCAGCTTCTCAAAAGTCCTTAGCAGCTCCTCACAAATCCTCAGCTGCTCCGGCAAAGTCCTCAACACCTGTGCATCTTGCCACGTGCCAAAGGACTACAGTCATCTCTATTGCCTCAGGAGCTTCAGCTAGTTCCTCAGTCGCACCCAATTCTTCAACGGGACCCTCTCTGTGAAGACAAAGGCCACTGTTGAACGAGGTCCTCGCCCTAGTCCTCAGAAGAAGCAGGTCGCCTTCCAAGTGCCGTCTGAAGAAGACGAAGCTGATGATGAAGAACTTGCTGAGATCATCAGAGACAGGCAAGTCAGGGCCGCTAGAGCCAAAGGCACAAATGTGCCACTGCTTTTGGATCCCGGATTGATCCTCGACTATATTGATCTCTGCCACAAGGACCCAAACACTCCTATGCCTGATTTCAAGTTGACACCTGGTCAAAATCACATGCTGACTCATTTCATCCAAGAAGAAAAATGGAAATATGAGAAGGCCAGGCAGATCAAGAAAGCGCAGTATAGGAAGGAGAAAATTCTAAAGAACAACGTTGTCTCCATGACAACTGATGAACTTATAAAAATCCAGTCTGAAATCAAAACCCTCAGCGATGACTTCAATGCTTACTATGCTGATTGGCAAGGAGCCAAAGTCAGGTTTGTTAAACTGACTGAGAAGTTCACCTCCAATGTTGCAGCCCCATCGCAACAGGAAATTCCTCAGGCTGAAGCTTCTGGTCAGCCAACTGAAGAACATGCCAGCACCGCTGATGACTTTCAGGCTACTGAAGAAAATGTGAGTTCCAAGGCTAATGACTGCATTCCAGCTGCTGAAGAAATTGCCAGGGCATCCACTAGTCGTGCGCCTGAAAAAAATGCAGAGATCAGGGCAACTGCATCAGTTGTGCCTGAAGAAAATCAACCAGATTCCTCTGCTCCTCCTGCGCCTACCCCAACTCCAATTCTTCCATCTGCATCAGATGTGAAGAAGACCAAGGCTGCAGAGCATGCATCTGTGAAGAAAAGGAAAGCATCAGCTACTTCAGATTCTTCAGCTCCGAAGAAGATGAAGCCTTTGACCAGCTCATTTGCAAATCCCATTGATGTTGTTCCTCTTTCAACCATGCCATCAAAGGAAATCGTCCCTTTTAATGAAGAATATGTGATCCCTAGCGGATCTGATGAAGAAAATCCTTCTGCTGCTTCGTCAGAGCAGATGGATGAAGAAATTGAAGTGGATCAAATCCCTTCAACACCAGTTGTTTCTCGCCTATGCCTCGGTTCACGGTCAAGAGGTGGCATTGAAGAAATGGAAGATGAAGATGTGGACATTGGCTGCACCACACCAGTGATGAATGCTGACTTTTGGGAAAGTCAGCATCCAAAATCTCCACTGTTCACACCTTCGCAGCAAATACCTCGGTCCCCTGCACAAACTGTTCAAATGGGCTCTGAAGAAACTCACCCCACTTCGTGTGTACGTGAAGAAATTCCAGCCACTAGTGCTGAAGAAACTGCTGCTGCTGAACATCAAGCACTAAAATTGTCGGTAACAAGTAGTTTGATAGCAAGGTAGTTTGTAACGAGCAACAAGTAGTAATTGTAACAAAGGTGCAGCGAGGTAGCCTAATCCTTTTTATAGCAAAGGATAGGCCGGAACTTTCTCTTATAGCAAGAAAAGCATTCTCGAGGACACATAGGAATTTCATCTAGTCACTCTCATCATGTTTGCTTGATTCACATTTGTTACTTTGATAATTTGATATGTGGGTGGACTAATGCTTGGGTGCTTTTCTTACTTGAACAAGCCTCCCACTTATGATTAACCCCTCTCGCATCCAGAACTACAAAAGAGGAATTAAGATAAATCTAACCATAGCATGAAACATATGGATCCATATCAGCCCCTTACGGAATAGCGCATAGACTAGGGTTCAAGATTCTGTCACTCTGGCAACCCATCATCTAATTACTACTCCATGATGCCTTCCCTAAGTCCCAAATATGGTGAAGTGGCATGTAGTCGACGTTCACATGACAGCACTAAAGGAAGCAACACCATACATAAAATATCGAACGAATACCAAACTCACATGATTACTTATGACCGGACTTCTCCCATGTCCTCAAGAACAAAAGTAACTACTCACAAATCATATTCATGTTCAAGATCAGAGGGGTATTGAATATCATTGAGGATCCCAACATATAATCATCCACCAAATAAACCAACTAGCATCAACTACAAGATGTAATCAACACTACCAGCAAACGAGAGGTACCAATCTGAGGTTTTGAGACAAAGATTGAATACAAGAGATGAACTAGGGTTTGAGATGAGATGGTGCTAGTGAAGATGTTGATGAAGGTTCGTCCTCCCACGATGATAGGATCATTGGCGATGACTATGGCTTCGATCATCCCCTTCCGGATGGAAGTTTCCCCGACGAAATTGCTTCGCCAGAGAGCAAAAGTGCTCCTGCCAGGTTCCGCCTCGAGACAGCGGCGCTTCATCCCAAAACCTTCCTTTTGATTTTTTTTCTAGGTCAAATGGCACCTTATAGCAGAAGATGGGCTTCGGAGGCCAGCCAGGGGCCCCACAAGCTCGGGGGCGCGCCCCCAGGCTTGTGGCTGCCTGGTGGGTCCACCTTTGGTAATTCTTTCTCCAGTATTTTTTATATATTCCAAAATAAATATACATCAATTTTCAGGTCTTGTGTAGAAAAGTTGTCTCTTGTATAGCCCTTTCCGGTCCAGAATTCCAACTGTTGGCAATCTCCCTCTTCATGTGAAACTTGCAAAATAAGAGAGAAAAGGCATAAGAATTGTATCAGAAAATGAAATAACAATCCATAATGCAATAAATATCGATAGGAAAACATGAAAAAATGGACATATCATGGACCCAGGAACTACAATCCCGAGAACACCCTCCAAGTACAACGTCCCCGGACACCCTGTCGTCGAGCAAGGTGATTCCCAGGAGGCAGATCGTAACCTCCCCAACGGCAAGGTCTGAGTTGCTCGACACTGACGACAGTGTTGGCGCCCACATAGGTTCTGATGCATGGGGGATCTTCTCGGCGAGGCTTTAACAACGCCGCAACAGCCCAAGAACGAAGACGTTGATGACGATGACGTCCTTCATCTGATGGTCGGCGAGGAGTCGAGCATGTTTGTGGAGGCTGAGCAAGAGGATTTTTGGCACCGTGCGATGTTGGACGAGATGGCGTCGATCAACGATAATGCCACATGGACACTCACCACACTGCCTGTAGGGCACCGAGCCATTGGGCTCAAGTGGGTGTTCAAGGTCAAGAAGGACGAGCATGGTGCCATTGTCAAGCACAAGGCACGCCTCGTGCCAAAGGGCTATGTGCAGCGTGAGGTGGTGGACTTCAATCAAGTCTTCGCTCCGGTGGCAAGTTGGGAGTTTGTGTGGCTCATCCTTGTTGTCGCTGCTCACCATGAGTGGGAGGTACACCACATGGACATCTAGTCGGCGTTCCTCAATGGAGACTTTAACGAGGGCCCAGCCACCCAGGTTTGTTACTAAGAACCATGAGCAGGGTGTGTACAGCCTACACAAGGCCCTGTACTATCTCGAGCAAGCCCCAAGGGCGTGGAGCGCCAAGCTTGATGCAAGCCTTGCATCCCTTGGGTTCTCATGCAACGCTTCTGAGCACGGCGTGTACTTGTGTGGCACCGCGAATACGCTGCTCATCATTGGCATCTATGTCGACGACCTGCTCATCTTCAGGGCAAAGCCTAAATAGGTTCAATGCTTCAAGGGAGGCATGCTTCGTCTCTTTAGCATGACGACCTCGGGCTGATCCGGTACTACCTCGGGTTGGAGGTGAACCAGGAGGGTGGTCGCATCACAATCATGTAGACAACCTACACTACCAAGATGACCAAGCAAGCAGGCATAAAGGACTGCCATGTCGTGCACTCTCCAATGTAGGCATGGCTGAAGCTCAGCAAGGATAGCTCCGAGAAGGTGGTCGACACTATGCCGCAACATCATTGGGAGTCTCAGGTACCTCGTGCACACCCGACTGGACATCACTTTTGTTGTCAGGTACCTGTGTAGGTTCATGGAAACCCTGGCAAGCGATTACTCCCTACCGTCAAGCACCTACTCCGGTACATCGCGGGTACACTCACGCATGGATGCATGTATCTTCATGGCAACGGCGAGAACTTGATCGGCTACAGTGACCCCGACCACGCTAGTGACGTGGACTCCCGAAAAAGTACCTTGGGTGTGCTATTCCTTCTCGGGAGTAGTCCCGTCAGCTGGCAATCGGTGAGGTAGAAGGTTCTCGCCACGTCTTCATGCGAGGTGGAGTACATCACGACAGCTACAGCGGCATGTCAAGGCATCGGGCTTGCTCACATTCTTGGCGAGATACTGAATCAGGACACCGCCACTGTACTCATCTTCGTCGACAACAAGTTGGCGATTTCCCTCTGCAAGAACCCAGTGCCTCACGACCGCAACAAGCACGTCGATCTCCAATATCACTTCATATGTGACTACGTCGAGAAAGGCACGGTGATCGTGGAATTCATTCGCACTGGTGAGCAGAAGGCGGACATCTTGACGAAGGCACTTGGTCACGTCCAGTTCATGGAGGTACAGAACAAGGTCCGCATCATCAACATCAATCTCCTTCGACAAGATTGAGGGGGAAATTGTGGGCTCAACCATGTCTCCGATGGCATGCAACACTAGCGGCACTGCTTACTTAGCTAGGAAGGAGCAGCTGTAGGTTGGCAAGTTGTTTTTAACGTTTACTAGATGAGGTCAGAAGTGACGTACCATCAACAAATAGGTAAGCCTGATCTCATCCAACCCCATAGTCGGTTTGGTTTTTCCTGTATAAGGAGCACCACAATCCGGTTGTAAATCAGTCCATTCAACTTCAATACAAGTCAAGCAGCCATTTGAGCTAGAGAGAGAGAGAGAGAGAGAGAGAGAGAGAGAGAGAGAGAGTTTCACTAGTGTGCCAGATAGTCTGCTTTGAATATTTAGGAACATGTGTGACTCTTAGACTGGTACTAGCTAGTAAGCTACGTAGAAAAATAGTGCGGGCTAAGAGGCCTCACTCATCTCTTGACAGTAGGCGGGGCTTAGTTGAAGTTTTCCCGAGGTTCCACCTGACGCGACCTCTGGGGTTTTTGATGGTCAGATCTGAAGCATGATCCGACGGGGTCATGCTCGGGTCCGAGATGCCTGGTCTAGGACGGTTGCGTTGGCGATATCCTCGGTTTGGTCTAACACACAACCCGAAAAAACAAGTTCACAACGGGAGTGGGCGGCATACGTACTCCATATTGCTAAACCTAATGGTCTGGCCTGGAGCAAGATTCTTGACATGGGCGAGGTAGCTAATCGAATCAGCGTGTAGCACGATGCCTGCCGAGGGAAAAGAGTTGTCCGGGGAAGAATGTCTAGCCAATGTTGTCGTCGATCCAGAGATGAGCGATCGAGCATTCGTGACCACACATTGGGACCTATATGGGCCACCAATATCGGAGCTAACTCCATCAGATCTCGGGTAGGTGGTCCCGACCTGGTGATCTCGACTTGATGGTAACAAGAAGTAGAGAGACATACTATTTACCCAGGTACAATGTATAGGATAATCTACCTCAAGATCGTATGAATGAATCTAACATGCTTCTAGGGACCTAAACCCACGGCTTATATAGGGGCCGAGGGGCACCTAGGGTTACACATTGTTAGTTACATCTTGAGATAAACATGCCGAATATTTGAATATGCCTTGAAGTACACGCCAAGTCTTCGGAGGAGTCTATCTTGAGTACGCCGAGGGCCATCGCTTACGTGGCCCATTCTTCAGTTGTCGATGGTTCTCGGCCCGACCAATGAAGGATAGGCCGACATGGTGAGTACCCCCTAATCCAGGACACCATCACATGGTATGAAAAAATGGCATATTATAAATAACAAAGGTTGTGCTATGGACGCTGAAACAAATAAAATCATTACCAACAGTTTCTTCTGAATGTTCGTCTTGGTCAGAGTGTGCATCATTAGCTTGTACGGTGCAGAACTTGGTGCATGTGTGTATATTCGCACAAGTGAGTCAACAGAGTCAACAAAAGTGACAACATAATGCATCTCTTTTCGCGTACATGTGGTTCCAACAGTGAGTTGTGTGTTGTCTATTATCTCTGATGTTTCTTTCGACATAGCATAGTAAGTTGAGCAGATATACAAAAAAAGATTGAGAACATGTGCATATATTCATATTTCAGACTATTAAGAACATGCAAGTAAAGTAAGTCTACGTAAGCAAGGTACGTATGTTTGAGAACACTTAGAGGGATGAACAATTGGAACATGTCCAAATCCACATGTCCATGTGTGCAAATATCGAAGTACAGCTTCATACCAACTTCGAATTTGTATACTATGGCAAATTCTCTCCAAGTTGATCCAGTGAAAAACTTTTTCCCTTTATAGTTTACGAGAGAACAGTAGAAAAGAAAGACATGGTATGTTTTAAGCTGAGGCTTAGCAGAGGTCTTTTGAAATGAAAAAATTGACCAGCTTTCAGGACTTGTTTTTTTTCCTGCAAAGTACGAGATGAATTGTGGATAAATGGAAGAATTATAATAGTTAAACTTAGAAGTCATAAATAACTACATATATCAATTGTCCTTTAATTCAAAGTGTCCTATGTGAGCATGTTTACAAATTTGTCAATGGCTTACTCTTTTTACGTACTTGCACAAAATAACAAGATGAATGTGCAAGAGATCAATATGCTTGTTCAATCATTAACAAAAATATGCACTATGTGGTATAAATTTCACAAAGCTGTCACGTTCTATTTTTAGCATTTGTCCTAATTTATATTGTTAGGATTTTTCAGAAAGCAATGTGAATGATCTAAAATCAGATCAATACTCTTTTGTAGTTATCAAGCAATCATCAAAACTAGCTGCATGTATGTTTACATATCAATTGGATTGTTTGTCAGTTCCATGCAGGCCAGCCATGGTCATGACCTGAACAATGACCTAAGTCATAGACCACTAGTACAGTTTCATCAAGTAACTAAAAGCAATCTGGGCACACCATGATTGACATAACAGCCAATGTAAAAAACATACAGTCCTGTCTTCAAAGCCAACTAGAAGGCTTATGAAGAAGTGTTTGACATGCATTACGTGGCCATTATCGCACAAACCATTGGTGTCCAAACACTTTTTGCATTGTGAATCCAGACCATTGCACGCTTGATTTAAATCGGAATCGAAGACATGAAAAAATGATTTACCTGCATTTTGTCTCGATGATTCGGCCTGCCTAGGGTTTCTCGGGGTCGTCGAGGTGGTCGACGATGATGAAGGCGGTGGCGATCTTCTTTGGAGATGAGAGGCGACAAAGGGGGCGGCAGTGCCGGACGGGAGTCGACGGTGAGAGGGGGATTTGGGGATTGGAATGGGGAGCAGAGATGGCTTAGTGTGGAAGAAGAGTGACGCGACGTTGATGTGACTATAGGTGAGCATCTCCCTGCCTGGGGCCACTTGACAGGGACAAAAAAAAAACAAATGAACCACAAATCATTAGCAAGAAAAATTGGCTTCCTGGAGTCGAACCAAGGACCTGGCGCACTTACGTATTTGCACTTAACTAGTCGGATCATATACGAGTAGATCCACTCTAGGGTACCATCCCATGCCCGTGATCACCGCCTGAAATTGGATGCCAATACCCTGATGACCACCTAAGTTGCAATGCAATGGCGTGGTCACCGCTTGAAATTGGATGCGAGTGGAGTGGTGATAGCCTGAGTTGCATGTCAACGGCGTGGTCACTGTGTAACACCCTGGTTTTTTGCCCTTTTTTCAGTTGGCTTTTCTGCTCTCTGTTCTGATTCTTCTAGAATCAACTCTCCTGGACATGAGAGGGACTATCCAACTACCTTCTGTTTTTGGACATGGGATCACAGACACTGGGTCCCCACTTGTACTTTCTCCCGAGCTTCACCAAATCGCATACCATGGGAGAGGTGCCTAGGATCTCGTATTTGCCACCTAAACCACCAAACAGAACTCCAAAATTCTAGTACTACTACAGTTATTAACAAACAACTCATTTGCATTGTCCCATGATTATCAAGTGATTGATTACCAAGATAATTGGTTAATTTACATGACTATGCGCAATACAGGGAAACTTTACGGCGAACGGCAAGACTATTTTCTCTTAATAGTGCCACACAAATGGTTTACTATTGACAATTAAATTTTGAAGTAGTAACAGAAGAGTATCCAGCTCATGAAGGCGGCATATAAGCATCGTGTTAACTTCCCCTAAGTAAACGGTAAACCATGCATGCACCCCTGCTTTACACTTATAACCCCACATAATACTAGAATAATTATTACCACCGATCTGTGCTTCTGCGGTCACTATGGAGTATGGAGTGGACACAAGGCAAGAAGAAAGTACCTCTCGCCGCCGGCGACTAGACCGCCGGAACTAGCTGTGATAAACTAGACCTCTACGTGGCAGCCAGTGGTTTTCTGGAACTTGAACCCGCTTGCCCCTGGTGCGCCGTTTCCGCTGACGGTCTCGAGCAAGGCCTGGCAGGTGACGAAGAGGTGGTAGTGGCCAGAGATCCAGCTGCCGACCTTCCACCTGACGCGGCCGTCGATCTTGACCTGGAGCACGAGGTGGCCAGCCTGGCAGTCCTGGGAGATGGCGCTGGCGAGGTACGGCGCGAAGGGAACGTTGGGCCCGTCGAGCACTGGTGACCATACTTCGACGTCGCCGTGGCCCTGGTAGACCGCCGGGAGCGAGGCGGCGACGGTGATCTGCTGGTCCTTGTAGGAGGCGTAGACGTCGAGGCGGTCGTAGTAGACACCGACGCGGTCGTTGGGGTTGCGGGAGGCGACGGTGACCTGGAGGGAGGTGGAGAGGAGGCCCGAGGAGTTGGAGAGGTCGAGCTGCCGGAGGGAGGCGTCCTGGAGGAAAAGGCCCGGGTGGGTGGGGCGGAGCACCAGGTAAACGATGAGGGCGATGACGGCGACGATGAAGGCCAGGCCCAGGAGCACTTTCAGGAGGCGCCGGCAGCCGTTCCGGAAGTGGTCATCGTGGTGGTTGCCGCAGTCCTTGCCCATGGCTAGCTGTCTGCTTTGATCAGTTGGTTCGCGTTTGTGTCTCCGATGAGCTCTTATTCTCTGTAATGAGAGGACGAGCGAAAGGTGTGGTGCTGGAGCAGAGCAAAGCTGGGCTTACGGCCGGGTCACACCATTAATAGGCTCTCTCCTCGCCTCTGAGTCCCACGGTCATGGTGGGGGCTGCTCAGCGACGTGCCTACTAATTGTCGTTAGACGACCATAACGTAAACCTACTTCTTTTTTTTACTTTAGCCTCTTGAACCTCTTTGGAGCTTAGCAGTTAGCACAGTGTACGCAGGCAGGACGGATTAGAAAGCAGAGTTGGCACGTAGTAGGTTGATGGATGGATTATAAAATCGTTGCGTTGGAGAAGAGAATAGAAGTGTGCAAAGGACAGAGAAGACGGTGCAGAATCTTTGGCACGTATCGGGGACTCAATTCGTTGGACTCGACCTGCCTGCCACCGCCAGATGTGTACTCCGCAACTGCGCATGTGTTTGTCTGTCTGGTCTAGGCAAGTAGGAGTGGGTAGAAGGTGCCAATCATGTCGCCGATTCCACCGTAACGGAACGGCGATTTCTTTACTGTCTTTATTTTCGGGTTTGATATGTGTCCTAAATCGCAGCAGGTGGTGAATGAGTCCAAGCTGCTCTTGGTTGACTGGTCAAGGTACCTGGTAATAAAAGGGAGATAGGAGTACTCGACTCGGGAGGAACTCCTAGGCAGAACCAAGAATCATAAACGTTCTCGCTAAATCAACAAGAAACATGGTGAAATCTGTAGGCCCAAAGCAGGTTTCCGCGCGCGTTCGTTGACGTGCATGTGCATGTGCATGTGCGCCACATCCACGGGGAGTTAAAACGTGCGGAACCAAGAAACTTCGTGCGCCCGACCACCCAGGGCTACACGTACTCGGCGAGCGCATGTGGAGGACAACGCGAAGGTAATGCTAAACAAAGGCGCAATTTCTGCCGGCGAAGCCCTTTGGGCAAAATGTCAGCATAGACAAACACATTTCTTGACGTCGAGGTGATGCATCTCTGCCGGCGAAGCCCTTTGGGCAAAATGTCAGCATAGACAAACACATTTCTTGACGTCAAGGTGATGCATCGCAGCTCATGCCAGAAAAAGACCCGTTCAAAAACGCAATACACAAGACATTTGGCGGGCGGTTTTGTAGATTCGAAGCTCTACTCACCCCAAAGCGACCCGTCAGGGCTCGCAGAACTATGCCTTACTCCAGGTCGATTCACTCGTCTCTAGAGCCTCATGGATCCGCAACCCTCCAGTATGAAGGACTTACAAAGAAACAAGAAGCATGATATAAGGGTAAAAGATAAAATAGATGAACGAAAGTGTATAGATAAATTAATTCAATTGATATTGTTTAATCAGCCGTCAGCTCTTACATTTATGTGAGGCGGCCGGGCTTTCCGTATAAATAAAGACTTATCTGGATTAAAAAAATTACATCAATTCATGTCATAAAACTTACTTCCTCCGTTTTAAAATAGATGACCCAACTTTATACTAAAGTTAGTACAAAATTGAGTCATCTATTTTGAAACAGAAGAGAGACTTCTCCGTTTTATTTACTCTGCATATTAGAGTTGACTGAAGTCAAACTTGAAAGTTTGACCAAGTTTATAGAAAACAATATAGACATTTATCATAATAAATCTATACCATGTGAAAGTACATTCAATAATAAATATAATGTTGTTGATTTCTTATTGTATATCTTAATATTTTTGTTTATAAACTTGGTCAAAGTTTGTAAAGCTTGACTTTGACCAAAGCTAATATGCGAACTAAATAAAAACGGAGGGAGTATTCCTAAGCGAGACTTATGCACGGATTCGCAGCACCCTCGTGTCCTGCTCTTTGTTGTGGCTGTAGAAATCGTATACTAATACTGATGGAGTCAAGTCCAACATCAAATTTGTTCTTCTCAACTAGCCGAATAACCAAACGCGGGTCACTTCTCCATCTAAGGCAGTCTTGATGACTCTACGAGCCCATCTTTAGCTTCGGGTAGGAATCCAGTGTGTGGCAGACTGAATCATTTGGGTCTTGTCATGACTCTGCAGGTTGCATCCTAACCCGGATCACGATGACTCCAAAGGCAAAGTTATACGTCTCGACGATGCGCACATCTTTCATGTTGGGCACTTCTTCTTTTGAGGCCATCTTTAGGACGTTCTGGTGCAGGTCCCCACATATTGTTCTCAGAGTCCTTCTCGAGCTGTCAACATAACCGGCTGGTATGTCTGATTGTGGTATGACTTGATGCTAAGCATGATGGCTTGTTGAATAGGTATAACAAGATGGGTGGAGCGGGATGGCCTCCGACCGACTGGGTATAACAATAGCCGGATAGAACTTGTCGGTTGAGACATGACGACATACAGGGTAGAGCCTACCAACTGGGACATGATAGCATGCAGATCAGAATATAGAACCGAATCAGTGAGTCGCTTGTCGATTGGGGCATGGCAAGTTGTATTACCTTGGGAGAGCTAGAATTGGTTAGTGTCAGACTCAGTGTGCACGTTGCTCCCGAGTGTTTCCTGCATATCTCATGCCTATTCTTCACGTTTTGAGTATCTTCCCGAGTGCGCCTCACCCAAGTCACTTGTCATGGAAGAATGTCTCGTTTAACAAGAGGTTTGCCAAATAAATCACACATGATCCAACGATAATGTTACGTATCAAAAACCACCTACGGAACGATCTTGTCCAAATACACCACTGGAACACCGTCAACTATTCGGCAATACAGACCATCAATTATCATATGAAGGCATCCACCGAACAGCCATATATGTCTCCCGACTTGGACCCTGCAAATAAGCAACAATAGATTTCCTCCAGTCAGCTATCCAACTCGCACTAGATCCTTTGTAATTAGACGGGTCGATTAAGGAGTCGATCATGTGTGATTTATTTGGCCGAGTAAAATAAAATACGGGCCTATTTTCCAAATAGTCTGAGTCAATAAACAAGTCAACCATATATAAGTCGGCCACATCAAGCATTGGTTGTTCAAATGTGAAAAAGCACGCCGCGAATGGGATGGTAGGCGGATACTTGTTGCGCTAACATAGTGAACTCTCAGGACGATAAATAAATACCGGCCATATTTGCCTACAAAGAGTAAGTATTTCCTCAATAAGTAAATCTGAATAGAATTGCCCCAATGCTTTTAGACCGCTTCGCCAATGATATTGTCGACATTCTGCCTTTTTTATGCAAGCTCTTGATCAAATTCTGCACATATGGGAAGTTGTCTTGGATGCTTCGACCTTTCAGGAAAGCGTTCTGGCTGATGGAAATGGGGTTTTGTAGTTTAGAAGCAATTCTACTGGCAAGGAGCATCTCAAGAATTTTGGCCACTCTATGAGTGAGACACATTGGCATGTAGTCTTCAGGTGTGAAGATATTTTCCTTCTTTGGGATTACATCAATGAAGGTTGTGTTGGGGATGTTTCAGTTTCTTCCATTGAGCCCTCACAATTGGTTGATAGCATTCAAAGGTCTACTTTAATAGTATGCCAACATCTTTTGAAGAAGAACAATAGTAGTAGGCATCAGCGGTGGCATCTGGCTTCTGGGCTCCGACATCTGGTTGCATCAACCAGAAAGAAGAAGAAAGGGGGGAAAAGGGGGAGCAAAGCAGCCGTGAGTATTCATCCAAAGTACTCGCAAGCAAGGATCTACACTACATATGCAACATTATCAAAGGAAGGCTGTATATGTGGACTGGGCTGCAAAAATGCCAGAATAGAGAGAAGGCCTAGTCATATCGAAGACTAGCATCTTCTGGAAACCATCATCTTGCAGCAACCGGAGGGAGTAGAGTAGCATAAAGTAAAGTAGTAGAAGTGTTATCAACCTCGGCCGGAGATCCTTTCTCGACTCCCTGCGAGAAAGGCATCCCAGAGCCATACTATCCAGTTATCACCACAATCCAATCCTCATCACCATCCAGTTCTCATCACAAGTATCTAGTTCTAGTTGTATCGATCGGGATACAACTCCAAGTGTCCGTTACCATAGGACAGGCTATCGATAGATGATTTCTTCCCTGCAGGGGTGCACCAACTTACCCACCACACTCGATTAACTCCGGCCGGACACACTTTCTTGGGTCATGCCCGGCCTCGGCCAAACAATACGCCGCAACCCGACCCAGGCTTAATAGAGAGGTCAACACGCCGGACTAAACCTATGCCCTCAGGGGTCATGGGCCATCGCCCCGGGAACTCCTGACGCGTTGACGTCTGTGGCGGTGAGCAGACCTAGCTACCTCCCTAAAAAGGCAGGAGCTTACCGGTCCAACCGGGCGCGCCGCTTCGATCACCGACGTCTATTAAGCTTCGGCTGATGCATACGACACAGAACACCCATACTATGCCCACGTGATGGTTAGTGCTATCAGGCCAGAGGCCCTCAGATCAAATATCCAAATCGTAGTGGATTGGGAACGCGCGGTAACAAGCAGAGACTCACAAAAGATGTGACCCCGTTGCCCCGTCTCGAGGACTTGCGACAATGGCTAAGAATGCCCGGCCACGCCTCGTAATTATCTCATGGGCACCTTCCAGGTCAACCCATCTCCACATCACTCGCAATTAAGCTCGCGCGGGTACCCCTCACGGCCGACCCGTCTTTAGTAACATGGTTCAGTGTAAAGTCATAGTAACCATAGTAACTGTGTATCCAAACATTAAGGGGAAAACCCAAGGAATCACCCCCGGTGAATTCCACTTGATGTAATCATCAAGGTGAACGTAAGAGGAACTGATGTCTACTACGCAACCTTCTCCTTGTAGATGTTGTTGGGCCTCCAAGTGCAGAGGTTTGTAGGACAGTAGCAAATTTTCCCTCAAGTGGATGACCTAAGCTTTATCAATCCATGGGAGGCGTAGGATGAAGATGGTCTCTCTCAAGCAACGCTGCAACCAAATAACAAAGAGTCTCTTGTGTCCCCAACACACCCAATACAATGGTAAATTGTATAGGTGCACTACTTCGGCGAAGAGATGGTGATACAAGTGCAATATGGATGGTAGATAAAGGTTTTTGTAATCTGAAATAATAAAAACAGCAAGGTAACTAACGGTAAACGTGAGCGTAAACGGCATTGCAATGATAGGAAACAAGGCCTAGGGTTCATACTTTCGCTAGTGCAAGTTCTCTCAACAATAATAACATAGATAGATCATATAACAAGCCCTCAACATGCAACAAAGAGTCACTCCAAAGCCACTAATAGCGGAGAACAAACGTAGAGATTATGGTAGGGTACGAAACCACCTCAAAGTTATTCTTTCGGATCAATCTATAAAAGAGTTCGTACTAGAATAACACCTTAAGACACAAATCAACCAAAACCCTAATGTCACCTAGATACTCCATTGTCACCTCAAGTATCCGCGGGCATGATTATACGATATGCATCACACAAGCTCAGATTTATCCAACCAACATAAAAGTACTTCAAAGAGTGCCCCAAAGTTTCTACCGGAGAGTCAAGAACGTGTGCCAACCCCTATGCATAGGTTCCCAATGTCACGAAACCCGCAAGTTGATCACCAAAACATACATAAAGTGGCACATGATATCCCATTGTCACCACAGATAATCACGACAAGACATACATCAAGTGTTCTCATAAAAGACTCAATCCGATAAGATAACTTCAAAGGGGAAACTCAATTCATCACAAGAGAGTAGAGGGGGAGAAACATCATAAGATCCAACTACAATAGCAAAGCTCGGGATACATCAAGATCGTGCCATAGAGGGAACACGAGAGAGAGAGATCAAACACATAGCTACTGGTACATACCCTCAGCCTCGAGGGTGAACTACTCCCTCCTCGTCATGGATAGTGCCGGGATGATGAAGATGGACACCGGTGATGGGTTCCCCCTCCGGCAGGGTGCCGGAACGGGCTCCCGAGAGGTGTTTGGTGGCTACAGAGGCTTGCGGCGGCGGAACTCCCGATCTATCTTCTGTTCTGGAAGTTTTAGGGTACGAGAGTATATATGGGTGAAAGGAGTACGTCGGTGGAGCTACGGGCCCCCACGAGGCAGGGGGCGCCGGGGCGCCCACCCTCGTGAGCACCTCCGTATCTTCGACGAGAGTCCAAGTCCATCGGTGGGTTTCCTTCCAAAATAACTTCTCCAGTTGATTTTGTTCCGTTTGACTCGTCTAATATTCCTTTTCCTCGAAACCTTTGAAATAGGCATAAACAACAAATCTGGCTGGGCCTCCGATTAATAGGTTAGTCCCAAAAGTAATATAAAAGTGGATAATAAAGCCCAATATTGCCTAAAACAGTAGATAAAGTAGCATGGAGCAATCAAAAATTATAGATACGTTGGAGACGTATCAAGCATCCCCAAGCTTAATTCATGCTCGTCCTCGAGTAGGTAAATGATAAAAAAAAAATATGCGGAGTGATACTTTGGCATAATTTCAATGTAAATCTTCTTAATTGTGATATGAATATTCAGATCCAAAAGATTCAAGGCAAAAGTTCATATTGACATAAAAATAATAATACTTCAAGCATACTAATAAATCAATCATGTCTTCTCAAAATAACATGGCAATAGAAAGTTCATCCCTACAAAATCATATAGTTAGGCTATGCTTCATTTTCGTCACACAAAGATGTTCCCAACTTCTATACCCCCGATGACAAGCCAAGCAATTGTTTCATACTCAAATAATCTCAAACTTTTTCAACCTTCACGTAATACATGAGCGCGAGCCATGGATATAGCATTATGGGTGGAATAGAATATGATGATGGGATTGTGTGGGGAAGACAAAAAAAGGAGAAAGTCTCACATTGACGAGGCTAATCAACGGGCTATGGAGATGCCCATCAATTGATGTCAACATGATGAGTAGGGATTGCCATGCAACGGATGCACTAGAGCTATAAGTATATGAAAGCTCTACAAAAGAAACTAAGTGGGTGTGCATCCAACTTGCTTGCTCACGAAGACCTAGGGCATTTTGAGGAAGCCCATCATTGGAATATACAAGCCAAGTTCTATAATGAAAAATCCCCACTAGTATATGAAAGTGACAAAATGAGAGACTCTCTATCATGAAGATCTTGGTGCTACTTTGAAGCACAAGTGTGCTAAAAGGATAGTAGCATTGTCCCTTCTCTCTTTTTCTCTCATTTTTTTGGGCCTTTTTTTTTGGCCTTGCTTTTTTCTTCTTCTTTTTTTTATTTTTTTTTTTGCCCGGAGTCTCATCCCTACTTATAGGGGAATCATAGTCTCCATCATCCTTTCCTCACTTGGGACAATGCTCTAATAATGATGATCATCACACTTTTATTTTTCTTACAACTCAACAATTACAACTCGAAACTTAGAACAAAATATGACTCTATATGAATGCCTCCGTGATGTGTACGGGATGGTGCAATGAATCAAGAGTGACATGTATGGAAAATAATGCATGGTGGCTTTGCCATAAATACGATGTCAACTACATGATCATGCAATGGCAATATGACAAAAGTAATGTATGTCATAATAATGATGATGGAAGTTGCATGGCAATATATCTCAGAATGGCTATGGAAATGCCATGATAGGTAGGTATGGTGGATGTTTTGAGGAAGATATAAGGAGGTTTATGTGTGATAGAGCGTATCATATCACGGGGTTTGGATGCACCGTGAAGTTTGCACCAACTCTCGTGGTGAGAAAGGGCAATGCACAGATCAAGAGGCTAGCAAAGGTGGAAAGGTAAAAGTGGGTATAATCCATGGACTCAACATTAGTCAAAAGAACTCATATACTTATTGCAAAAATTTAGAAGTCATCAAAAATCAAGTACTACGCGCATGCTCCTAGGGGGATAGATTGGTAGGAAAAGACCATCGCCCGTCCCCGACCGCCACTCATAAGGATGCACAAGCCTGGTACACTTCATGTTTCAAATTTGTTACACAACTTTAACCATACGTGCATGCTACGGGACTTGCAAACTTCAACACAAGTATTTCTCAAATTCACAATTATCAACTAGCGTGACTTTGATATTATCACCTCCATATCTCAAAACAATTATCAAGCATTAAATTTATCTTAGTATTCAATTCTCTCAAAAGAAAGTTTCACATATCTTGAACACTAAGTATATTAACATTAAGCAAATTACCATGCTATTAACGACTCTCAAAATAATAAAAGTGAAGTATGAGAGTTCATCTATTTCTTCAAAATAAAACTACCACCATGCTCTAAAAGATATAAGTGATGCACTAGAGCAAATGACAAACTACTCTGAAAGATATAAGTGAAGATCAATGAGTAGTCGAATAATTATACAACTATGTGAAGACTCTCCTGTTTAATAATTTCATATCTTGGTATTGTATCCAAACAGCAAGCAAAACAAAATAAAATGACATGACGCTCCAAGCAAAACACATATCATGTGGTGAATAAAAATATAGCTCCAAGTAAATTACCGATGGAAGTAGACGAAAGAGGGGATGCCTTCCGGGGCATCCCCAAGCTTTGACTTTTTGGTGTCCTTGGATTATCTTGGGGGTGCCATGGGCATCCCCAAGCTTAGGCTCTTGCCACTCCTTGTTCCATAATCCATCAAAAGAATTCACCCAAAACTTGAAAACTTCACAACACAAAACTCAATAGAAATCTCGTGAGCTTCGTTAGAGAAAGAAAGCAAAACACAAGTTCAAGGTAATGTAATTAACTCATTATTTATTTATATTGGTGTTAACCCTACTGTATTCCAACTTCTCTATGGTTTGTAAACTATTTTACTAGCCATAGAGTCATCAAAATAAGCAAACAACACAATGAAAACAGAATCTGTCAAAAACAGAACAGTCTGTAGTAATCTGTAACTAACGCAAACTTCTAGAACTCCAAAAATTCCAAAATAAATTGGTGGACCTGAGGAATTTGTCTAGTAATCATCTGCAAAAATAATCAACTAAATATCACTCTCCAGTAAAAAGTTCTAGCTAATCTCGTGAGCGCTAAAGTTTCTGTTTTTTACAGCATGATCATAAAGACTTCACCCAAGTCTTCCCAAAGGTTCTACTTGGCACAAACACTAATTAAAACATAAAACCACATCTAAACAGAAGCTAGATGGATTATTTATTACTAAACATAACCAAAAATCAAGAAATTAAATAAAATTGGGTTGCCTCCCAACAAGCGCTATCGTTTAACGCCCCTAGCCAGGCATGATGATTTCAATGATGCTCACATAAAAGATAAGAATTGAAACATAAAGAGAGCATCATGAAGAATATGACTAGCACATTTAAGTCTAACATACTTCCTATGCATAGGGATTTTGTGAGCAAACAACTTATGGGAACAATAATCAACTTGCATAGGAAGGTAACACAAGCATAACTTCAAAAATTTAAGCACATAGAGAGGAAACTTGACATTATTGCAATTCCTACAAGCATATGTTCCTCCCTCATAATAATTTTCAGTAGCATCATGAATGAATTCAAAAATATAATCAGCACCTAAAGCATTCTTTTCATGATCTACTTGCATAGTAATTTTACTACTCTCCACATAAGCAAAATTCTTCTCATTCGGAATAGTAGTGGGAGCAAACTCAACAAAATAACTATCATGTGATTGAAAATTAAGATCAAGATGACAAGTTTCACGATTATCATTATTCTTTAAAGCATACGTGTCATCACAATAATCATCATAGATAGGAGGCATGCTTTCATCATAGTAAATTTGCTCATCAAAGCTTGGGGGACAAAAAATATCATCTTCATCAAACATAGCTTCCCCAAGCTTGTGGCTTTGCATATCATTAGCATCATGGATATTCAAGGAATTCATACTAACAACATTGCAATCATGCTCATCATTCACATATTTAGTGCCAAACATTTTAATGCATTCTTCTTCTAACACTTTGGCACAATTTTCTTTTCCATCATACTCACGAAAGATATTAAAAAGATGAAGCATATGAGACAAACTCAATTCCATTTTTTTGGTAGTTTTCTTTTATAAACTAAACTAGTGCTAAAACAAGAAACAAAAAGATTCAATTGCAAGATCTAAAGATATACCTTCACTTACCTAGCCTCCCCGGCAACGGCGCCAGAAAAGAGCTTGATGTCTACTACGCAACCTTCTCCTTGTAGACGTTGTTGGGCCTCCAAGTGCAGAGGTTTGTAGGACAGTAGCAAATTTCCCTCAAGTGGATGACCTAAGGTTTATCAATCTGTGGGAGGCGTAGGATGAAGATGGTTTCTCTCAAGCAACCCTGCAACCAAATAACAAAGAGTCTCTTGTCTCCCCAACACATCCAATACAATGGTAAATTGTATAGGTGCACTAGTTCGACGAGGAGATGGTGATACAAGTGCAATATGGATGGTAGATAAAGGTTTTTGTAATCTGAAAATAATAAAAACAGCAAGGTAACTAACGGCAAACGTGAGCGTAAACGGTATTGCAATGATAGGAAACAAGGCCTAGGGTTCATACTTTCGCTAGTGCAAGTTCTCTCAACAATAATAACATAGATAGATCATATAACAAGCCCTCAACATGCAACAAAGAGTCACTCCAAAGCCACTAATAGCGGAGAACAAACGTAGAGATTATGGTAGGGTACGAAACCACCTCAAAGTTATTCTTTCGGATCAATCTATAAAAGAGTTCGTACTAGAATAACACCTTAAGACACAAATCAATCAAAATCCTAATGTCACCTAGATAATCCATTGTCACCTCAAGTATCCGTGGGCATGATTATAGGATATGCATCACACAATCTCAGATTCATCCGACCAACATAAAAGTACTTCAAAGAGTGCCCCAAAGTTTCTACCGGAGAGTCAAGAACGTGTGCCAACCCCTATGCATAGGTTACCAATGTCACGAAACCCGCAAGTTGATCACCAAAACATACATCAAGTGGCACATGATATCCCATTGTCACCACAGATAATCACGGCAAGACATATATCAAGTGTTCTCATAAAAGACTCAATCCGATAAGATAACTTCAAAGGGGAAACTCAGTTCATCACAAGAGAGTAGAGGGGGAGAAACATCATAAGATCCAACTACAATAGCAAAGCTCGGGATACATCAAGATCGTGCCATAGAGGGAACACGAGAGAGAACACGAGAGAGAGAGAGAGAGATCAAACACATAGCTACTGGTACATACCCTCAGTCTCGAGGGTGAACTACTCCCTCCTCGTCATGGATAGCGTCGGGATGATGAAGATGGCCACCGGTGATGGGTTCCCCCTCCGGCAGGATGCCGGAACGGGCTCCCGAGAGGTGTTTGGTGGCTACAGAGGCTTGCAACGGCGGAACTCCCGATCTATCTTCTGTTCTGGAAGTTTTAGGGCACGAGTATATATGGGTGAAAGGAGTACGTCGGTGGAGCTACGGGGGCCCCATGAGGCAGGGGGCGCGCCGGGGGTCAACGCGCCCCACCCTCATGAGCACCTCCGTATCTTTGACGTGGGGTCCAAGTCCATCGTGGGTTTCAGAGCGACCGGACCCGAATGGATCAAGTCTCGTGCTCGGTGTCATCCTCGGATCAAGAATCGACACCACACAGTGCTTCAAGGATTTATAGCGAGTAGCAATCACACACTTAATACAACGTTGTCCACAAGGGAACTTATTACAATAATATGGCTTAAGGCCATCTAATAATAACAATGAAGGCTTGGAAGATAAGTGAGTCCATCAACTCCATCGGCATCATCGAGTATAGAACTACGACCTAACACCTTACTGTAAATCGAAAAGTCTGCAACATGAAAGTTGCAGCCAACAGGTCAGCACATGGAATATGCTGGCAATGTAACACATAGAGAGTAATGAAGGAATAAGCCTATACTACATGCATATATGGCTGGTGGTAAGGCTCTACTGGTTACATTTTTGCATAAAGCTAATTTTTCCCTACAACAAAGGAATAATTTTGTTTAACTATCATGGTGGTTGTTAAACATTGAGAATGGTTGACAACATCCTCAATCCCAATTAAAAAGTACTCATCAAAAACCCAATAACATTTATTAGAAGTAACATGTTGAGATTCACATGATATTCAAGTACTAGATACTCAAAACGTCCATAACCGGGGACACGGCTAATCATGATTAGTTTATACACTCTGCAGAGGTTTGCGCACTTTTCCCCACAAGACTTGATCGCCTCCGCTTGGTTCTCGTACTACATGGTGTTTGAGAAACGGATGACCGAGACACAATCTTTCAGAAGCACTAGCACCTTACATGTGGGTAGACCGTACCAACCTACATCCCCTACATCAGCTAGCCTACCCGTAAGAGTTCGCACAACTTACTCAACTATGCGAGCCCATATTGGCTTGTGGCTGCACACGGAAGTTTCTAGTTTAAATAATCTCATGATCCCTTAGAGCACGGGTGGCGGTCCAAGAAATACAGCAAGTCTGATAGAAACCAGGTGCCTCAATCCACCCAAATGCGTGTTTAGGTTGCCACCTTAGATAAACCATTAATTAACAATCTCACATCTGTCATGGATATTCACTCACCCAATCCACGTCTACTAGCATAGCATGGCATAATAAGCAAACGAGAAGTAACTCCCAAGGTTTCATAAGTAAAACAGTAATAGGTACTACCTCAATCTACTTCCCATCCCACAGTTTAAGTTGATCCTAAACATGCAAGTGTTTCAGGGTTTGATCTAATGCAATAAAACTGGGTAGTAGAAAAGATATGATCAAGTGTTACTTGCCTTGCGATGATCCATGAGACCTAGAGATTCAAGTAACAAGCGGCGACTCCGGTGATCTAACGCACACAAACAACAAGCATACAATAAGTACTCATCTAATGCACAGGGAAATCTCGAATAAAAGATCTAACCAGAGATTTCAACTTAAGAACCCTGGTTGCAAAAAGAATCGAATCAAATAAAGCATCGAAAGTCGAAAGTCGAGAGAAAACAACTCGGTTTTAGCAATTTGAAACTAGGTCAAAAATTACAGTAGCAAAACTTTGTTTAAGTGGGTTAGTCGGAACGGCGGTTTCGAAACGAAACTCCAGGCGCTTGAATCACTGATTCCGATAAACGAGCGAGAAAATAAACTGATTTGAAGATTGGATCGAAATCAAATTCGGAAAATAACGGATTAAATCCGATTAAAAGAAAAACGACGAACGGTTAACCAAACGGACGTTCGTTAACCGAAACTAACCGACGAACACGTTCATTAAAACGAACGGGTCGGTGAACGTTCACTAAATAATAAAACCGAAAAAATAAACCAATCTAGGTTTTTTTTTTTAAAAAAAAAACCGAATAACGAAGAAAACCGGATCGGTTTTGGAATAAAACCGACCGGGGTGGCGCGCGCGGTGGCTACCTCCGCGAAGTCGCCGCGGGGCTCGGCTCCGCGGGTCGGGCGGTGGTCGGCGGTGGCGGGGTCGGCGGTCGGGCGGCGGCGGCGGCGTCGCTGACAGAAGCGGCGGCGGCGTCCTCGGCGGCGGCGGCTCGGAGTTGAGGGCGGCGGCGGCTGGGTGATCAGGAGAGGGGGGTCCGGTATAAATAGGAGGGGGTGTGCCTTGGGGAGGGGGGGCGGTGGCTGGCGTGGACGAGCCGGACTCGGGCGGGCGGCGGCGGGACTCTCCCGAGCGGGAAGCGCTTGAGGGGACGGGTTGTTGGGCGGTGGGCCTTTGGCCAAAGGTATGAAACTAAACGATTTAAAAATAAAACCAAACAAACTCCAAATTAAATAAAATTAATTTTCCCGACTCTTAAAAATGAGTCGAACAAAATGAACTTTAAAACGGGCAAAATGCATATTTTTAAAATACTCATTTTTTCCCTAAAGCAAATAAACTTTGAAAACCAAAATTTGATTTATTTATTAAATCTTCATTTTCCTAAATGTTGGGAAAGTCATATTATTCCCTCTCTTATTTTTTTATCGGAAAAACTTTTGAAGATAAATAAATAAATCCAAATGATCCTATTTTTCAAAATTTGAGAAATCCCAAATATGAAAATAATGAAATTCCAACTCTCTCCGAGGGTCCTTGAGTTGCGTGAAATTTTCTAGGATCGGAAAAATGCGAGAAAATATGATATGCATGATGACCTAATGTATAACATTCCAAATTGAAAATTTGGGATGTTACAGTTTCCTTCCAAAAATAACTTCTCTAGTTGATTTCGTTCCGTTTTGACTCCGTCTGATATTCCTTTTCCTCGAAACACTGAAATAGGCATAAAACAGCAAATCTGGGCTGGGCCTCCGGTTAATAGGTTAGTCCCAAAAGTAATATAAAAGTGGATAACAAAGCCCAATATTGCCTAAAACAGTAGATAAAGTAGCATGGAGCAATCAAAAATTATAGATACGTTGGAGACGTATCAGGAACCACCCCGAGGTTCACACTTGAGGGGTTGCACGACAGAGTTGTATCGGAAGTGGTTAAGGTGGAATCACCCTCGATGACCATGACCGAATAGCTACACTACAGGTTAACATCAGAAGTGTTGAAGAGGTCTCACCCTCGGCACTCGATAGTAACCCAGTAGTGTCGAGCAACCAAGGGGAAAGTGATGTGCGGTGCCGGGGCCTGGTCTTCGATCCCGTTGATCAAGTCTTCGATGATGAAGCAGGGGCAACAAGGACAAGGTGGGGGTCACTGATGGAGCACTAACCAACCTATACTAAGCAGTTTAGGATAAGCAGGTAGGTAACAATAAGCAGGTTACAAAAGCAGGCTATGAATCAGAATAGGAGCAAACAATAACGGTTGCAAAATCTAATGCAAGCATGAGAGAATGGAATGGGCGATATCGGGATGATCAAAAAGGGGGGGGGGGCTTGCCTGGTTGCTCTGGCAAGGAGGGGTCGTCGTCGACGTAGTCGATCACACCGGCAACGGTCTCGGGGTCTACCGGAGAGAAGAGGGGGAAGAAACAGTAAATACATAGCAAGCAAGTGCATAACAGGACAACAGGCAGAGCTAGACGTGCTCTAACACGGTGCTACACGATACCGGTGAAGGGGGATAACATCCGGGAAAGTTTTCCCGGTTCCGGACCTGTGTCAAACAGATGACCGGAGGGGGAAAGTTCCATGTTCAGATAGTTAGAGGCATCTGACAGGTAAACAGACCACGTGTTCGGATTCGTCTCGTCGTTCTGAGCAACTTTCATGTAGAAAACTTTTTCATCCGAGTTACGGATTATTTTCTATGATTTTTCAAAGTTTTAAACACTATTCTGGAATTATTATTAAATCTAAAATGGGGTTATTGCATCAGCATGATGTCATCATGATGTCAGCAGTCAACAGAGTTGACCAAAGTCAACCCTGACGTGTGGGGCCGTTCAGTGCCCACTCAGCAGTACAGTCAGCGTGGACTGGGTCAAAGTTGACCAGTCAACAGGGTCAATGGGGCCCATCTGTCAGTGCCACATATTTTAAAAGGAGGGGGGGTGGTTTAAATTAAGCTAACTAGGGGTGGGGCCCCACTGTCATAGAGTCCTCTCACTAGCTAATTAGCTAATTAGTTAATTAGGAAAAATTAATTAAGTTAATTAACTGAACCACTAATTAATTAATTAATTATTTTAGTATTTATTTTATTTTTATTAACACATTTTTTAACAAAACAGGGGGGGTTGTGGGCCTCGGTTACCAGTGGCCCAGGAGGCCACCGGCAAAGCGCTCAACGAAGCGCGGCGGGGGGCACCTAACGGTCGGAGCAGAGCTCCGTGGCCGAACTCCGGCGGCCAGCGCTGGTGGGCGCTGGGCGACTAGCAGGGGGAGCGGGCTTGCGCGGACTGCAGCAGCAAGGCGGGAGTGTGGCGAGGCGCGGTGCCGGGCTGCAGAGCGAAGGCGGCGTGGGACGAAGCGAGCAACGGCTTTGGGGGGGCGCAGCAGCGAGCAGCACACGGGCTCCGGGCGTGGCGGGCGCACAGACGCGGCAAGCACGAGCCGGGGCACGGGACCGCGAGGAGCGCAGGTAGGGGAGCGGCGACGCGGTGCAGGACGCGGTCACGGTCACGGTGACCGCGGCCACTGGATGAAGACCGGGCGGCGCGAACGACAGCCTACTGCGGTGAAACGAGCGGGAGAGGAGGACGGATGGCGGCTCACCCCCGTTGCAGTGGAACACCGACGAGGCTTGGTGGAGCCGCGGTTGAGGAGGAGGTCAAGGACGACGCGGGTGATGAGGACGAGGCGGCGGGGCAACATCGGGGCGAGGTGGCGTCGGTGATCCGGCGACGTCGCGCCGTCGGTAAGGCGGGGTCCCGATCTGGAACGAGGGGGCGAAGGAGAGGGGCGATGCCGTCTAGCGGCAGCGCGGGTGCAAGGCATCGGGGGCGGCGGTCGCCTCCGAAGGGATCCGCGCGGGGGCGAAGGGTTTGGGGCCCTCTGCCCTGATCCAGACGAGGGAAGGGGAGAGAGGCGTGCGAGGGAGCGAGTGGGGGGAGTGGGGATCAGGAAGGGTTAGGGTTCGGGGAGTGGGGTGGTTAGTAGGGGGCGGCTGGGCCGACCTGGTTGGCCCGGTGGCCAGCTGGGCCGAAGCCCAGTGAGAGGGGGGTTTGCTTTTCTCTTTTTTTAGTCTTTTCCCTTTTCTTATTTTCCTCTTCTGTTCTGCAAATAGTTGGAGCACAAAAATGGATGTTGTTAAGAATGAAACTTGGCACATAATTCATGCACCAAATTGTGGTGTTGCACAAAATGTTTTAGAGCCAACGAAATTGTTCAAGCATTCTTTTGGAAAATGAAAACGCCAATTAATATGATGTTGGACCACTAAATAATTTCCAGGGGCACTTTCGTAATCCAAAAGAGGTTGGTTCCAACATGATAAATACCCGGGGATTATTTGCCACACTTTGAACATTTTAGTTTTCATTTTTGGAAAATTTGAATTTTTTACTTTAAATTTGAGTTTGAATATGAACAATGATTTGGATCAAGTGAGGATTAGAAACAGTAACATGATGACATGGCACCATTAACAGGGGGTTACTGTAGCATGACACTAGGGGTGTTACATGTTGTTGAAGGTGTTGATGGAGATTGCCCTCCCCAAGATGGAAGAGTTGTTGGTGATGATGATGACGATGATTTCCCCCTCCGAGAGGGAAGTTCCCCCGGCGGAATCGCTCCGTCGGAGGGCAAAAGTGCTCCTGCCCAAGTTCCACCTTGAGATGGCGGCGCTCCGTCCTCTCCTTATTTTTTCTAGGTCAAAATGACCTATATACCAAAAGATGGGCACCGGAGGTGGGCCTGGGTGAGCACAACCCACCAGGGCGCGCTTGGGCTCCATGGCACGCCCAGGTGGGTTGTGCCCACCTGGTGGGGCCCCTCTGGTAGTTATTTGCTCCAATATTCCTCAAATATTCCATAAAAAATCTTCGTGAAGTTTCAGCTTGTTTGGAGTTGTGCAGAATAGGTGGCCTGACGTAGCTTTTCCATGTCCAGATTTCCTGCTGCCGGAACTCGCCCTGTTTGTGTATACCTTGCATATTATGAGAGAAAAGGCATTATAATTACTCCAAAAATCATTATTATGGATAAAAATAGTATAAAAAATAGTAAGAAAACATGATGCAAAATGGACGTATCAACTCCCCCAAGCTTAGACCTCGCTTGTCCTCAAGCGGAAACCGAAATCAGAAAATGTGTCCACATGCTTTGAGAGAGAGGTGTCGATAAAAACAAAATACGGACATAGAAGCATCATGTAGATTATTATAACAGCAACAAAATTAAACATAAAATTTATCATAGAACTTCTATCGTAAACTTCTATCATATACTTCTCATGAATAAGTAACAATTCATCACACAAAGGAAGTATAAAGCAAAAACTCTATTAAAAACCAACAAACAATGTTCTCAGTCAACTTTGCAACTACAATTCATCATCTTTTCAGGAAGGGTCACGTATCAAAGCCTTTAGGCAAGTCCACATACTCAACCATCATATGGTCTTCTATGATTGCTAACACTTACCACGTACATATGAGCAAAACGTTTCAACCGGACACATAGAAAGATAGGGGCTTATAGTTTTTCCTCCCAACGTATTCACCTCAAGGTGATGTCAACAATAATAACTCATGCTATCTATATTCAACTGGACATATGTGCCTAGATCTTTCCTCGCCACATGATGCTTGCCAAAGGAGAAAAATAAAAAGGGATATAACGAAAACTTTGACTCTTTGCATAAAAGTAAATACATAAAAGTAAAAGATAGGCCCTTCGCAGAGGGAAGCAGAGGTTTCCCTGCGCTTATTTGTTTGTATGCTCAACCCCTTAGTGCAAAAGAATGTCAGTTGCATTGCCCCTTGTGATAGCGACCTTTATTATGCAGTCTGTCGCTTTTATTCTTCACCATCACAAGTTCGTGCAACGCTCAATTTTCTCTTATGCTAAATGATCTCACACATTTAGAAGCAATTTTTATTGCCTTTTGCATCGATGACAACTTACTTGAGGGATCTTTCTCAATCCCTAGGTAGGTATGGTGGACACTTGAAAATAAGATTTGGGTTTAAGGGTTTTTGGATGCACAAGTAGTATCTCTACTTAATGCGGAATTTTTGGCTAGCAAAGATAGGGGGAAAGCACCACATGTTAAAGGATCTATGACAATATGACTTCTATGTGAATATAAACAAACATAAACCATTAAGTTGTCTTCCTTTTCCAATGTCAACAATTTTGGCATATAATATTTTGATGAGGGCTCACAATCACAAAAGATTTCTAGGATAGTATATTTATATGTGAATGTTCTCTTCCTTATTAATTCTTTCATGAGTTGCATCATTCACTAATGATATGTTTGTCAATCTCTAATAAAATTTTCTACTTATACTTTTCCTTGTGTGGAGTCATCACCTACCATAAGATTAATATATGATCTTTTCTTCATTTATTTCTTTTATTTATTTATTTATTTCCTTTCTCTTTTCTATATTATTTCTTTTCTTTTATTTGCAACATGGAAGTAAAGAAAGCAAAAACTCAAACTACACTTTATGACATAACTTGCACACGATTACAAAGATAGATCAATAAGCAAACTCTCAAACAAGAAATGATCGAACTAAACTTTTATTCATCTAAAGAAAAAGATCGAACTAAAATAAGTAAAGGCAAAAAGATAGTGGGATGATACGATACCGGGGCACCTCCCCCAAGCTTGGGGGAAGCCAAGCGGAGTGCCCATACCCGATACTCAGTTTTCTTTGGTGGTGAAGAAGATGATGTTGGTGATGAAGAAGTGTTCTCCAAAATAACCATGAGTAGATCCTTCAAACCTTGAATCTCCCGAAGGGCTTGATGAATTAATTCACTGTTTTTCTTCACCTCAGCCATTATGTGTTTATTCTCCGGGCCCCATGGTTTTGTTCCTGCACTGTTTTCTCTTGGCTGGGATATGTCCCAGTTGGATGGTATGTGCCTACGAGGAGTGTTCTCGAATCCATAATTCTGAATCAAATTGCAAAAATTGTTACGATGTAACCTGTAAAAGGGCCTCCTCGGTGGGAGTTCTTCTTGTACTTCTAGGCTCACTTGATTGTTCGATGATCCCATGGCTTGATAAGTATTTGGGTGAGTAGAGATACCGGCTAGTGTGCCTCTCTCGGAGGTCGGAGAGTGAACCCCAAAAGGATTTCCCTCCTCTTCCTCCATAGCAACCTCTCCAGCCTCATCTCTCCTTAGATCCTCCTGAACCACCCCTGTGTCTTCTTATCCATTATTTAAAGGTGAGGAAGACATGATGTTGGTCTAGCTGAATCTGTCAAAAAACAGCAAGAAAAGAGAACAAAGGATTTCTCCGCGATACGGTGCTTAACAGGTTCGGGAAGTATATATAGATTTTTTTATCTTGTTGGACAAGCAAGCTGTAGAAAAACAAAGTCCGGAAGGTGTCCCAGGTGGGCACAACCCACTTGGGCGCGCCAGGAAAGCCTGGCGCGCCCTGGTGTCTTGTGCCCCCAGGGTACGCTTCCTGAAAGTTTCTTATTTTCCTAATTTTCTAAATATTCCAAAATTGATAAAAATATTTTTGCGGATTTTTTGGAGTCCGTTTACTTATTGTATCACGTACCTCCTAATTTTCACGATTCTGGAGTGTTGCGGAAGGACTCTTTTATGTGTTCTTCCGGTGTCAAAGTTTGGATAATATTACTTTCAACATTAATGGGCATGATACATCCCCAACATATCTATAATTTCTTATTATTCCATGCTGTTTTATTATCAATCTTGGATGTTTTATAATCCTTTTATAGCCATTTTATATCATTTTTTGGTACTAACCTATTGACATAGTGCCAAGTGCGAGTTGTTGTTTTTTCCATGTTTTTTACATCGCAGGAAATCAATATCAGACGAAGTCCAAATGCCACGAAACTCCACGATTATTTTTTATGGGCCAGCAGAAGGAAGGCAATGGGCCCTGGTTACACCTGGGGGTGCCCCAAGGGGGGCACAACCCACCAGGGCGCGCCAGGAGGCCCAGGCGTGCCCTGGTGGGTTGTGCCCACCTCGGGTGCCCCCCGGACAGCCTATTTTCTCTATAAATACCCCAAAAATACCAGAACCCTAGGGGAGTCGACGGAATATTCATCCAGCCACCACAGAGTCCAGAACCACCAGATCAAATCTAGACACCATCTCGGATGGGGTTCACCACCTCCATTGGTGCCTATCCGATGATGCGTGGGTAGTTCCTTGTAGACCTTCGGGTCCGTAGTTAGTAGCTCGATGGCTTTCTCTCTCTCGCTGAATTCTCAATACAATGGTCTCTTGGAGATCCATATGATGTAACTCTTTTTGCAGTGTGTTTGTTGGAATCAGATGAACTTTGAGTTTATGATTAGTCATATCTTTTTATATCCATGAAAGTTATTTGAGTTTCTTTGATCTCTTATATGCATGATCTCTTATAGCCTCGTATTTCTTCTCCGATATTTGGGTTTTGTTTGGCCAACTTGATCTATTTATCTTGCAATGGGAAGAGGTGACCGGTAGTAGGTTCGATCTTACGGTGCTCGATCCCAGTGAGAGAAACGGAACCGACACGTATGTATCGTTTATCTACCACCATATAGATAAACAGATCTTGTCTACATCATGTCATCGTTCTTATTGCATTACTCCATTTTTCCATGAACTTAATACACTAGATGCATGCTGGATAGCGGTCGATGTGTGGAGTAATAGTAGTAGATGCAGGCAGGAGTCGGTCTACTAATCTTGGTAATGATCATTGCCTGGATATCGTCATAATTATTTGAGTTTCTATCAATTGCCCAACAGTAATTTGTTTACCCACCATTTGCTATTTTTCTTGAGAGAAGCCACTAGTGAAACCTACAGCCCCCGGGTTTCTTTCTCATATATTTGTTTTGCGATCTATTTTATTTGCACTTTTTATTCAGATCTATTAAACCGAAAATACAAAAATACTTTGCTGCATTTTATTTTATTTGTGATCTATTCATTCAATCTATTACAACTTTTCCCCGTCCACGCACCGTTTCTGGCGCCGTACCCCGAAAGGGATTGACAACCCCTTTAACACGTCGGGTTGCGAGGTGTTGTTATTTGTGTGCAGGGGTTGTTTATGTTTTGTTGTGTAAGTGCATCTAGTGCCCCTTAGTGATTTTGGTGTATTGAAGACTTATAGGTTAAGGGACTAATGTGTTTATGAGTGTACACAGGTCTATAAGTCTATGAGGAGTTTGATATTTACAAAGGAAAGTCGACCCTAAAAATGAAGTTCTTCGACTGAAGACTTTGGTATTCTGAAGACTTTCTGAAGACTTTTAAAGTGAAGAAATTGGTGTGACCTTGAAGACTTGGTATTCATTTGAGGAACATGAACCGTGAATGTGATCGGACCCTTCCCCCTCTATGCTATACTCAACCCAATCTATTCACAAATTCTTCATGTGCGTTTTATTTAAAACTCGTTCAAAATCTTCAGTGTGTCCTTGTCAGCTGAAGAAATTGCGAACGAAACTTTTAACTTATCTTATCCAAATTTTCGGCTTTGCCGCTCAAACCGTTCTGTATCCCATGATAGACTTATCTATTCACCCACGATATAACACGATCTCCACTTTTCAGTACGAGGGTGACACATGTCAAGCAAATGAGAAGGGTCAGGGGCACGTTCGTCCTAAATCTTCGGGCGAACAGTTTTTCCTCGCGACTATAAATACCCCTATCCCTTCCTCACTTCCTTTACTCCGCTCGACCGCTCTCTCTCTCGCCGAGCTTTCAAACCCTAGCACCGCCGCTTACTCCATCGTCAGCCGGTGAGGAAGAGCTTCACTGCCTCGACCTCGCCGCCATCGTACTCAGCGCCGACGCATGAAATCTTCACTCCGCCGCCGCCGTAGCTGTCTTCCTCCGCCGAGTTAGGGCGTGGAAGATCTGAACTGACGAGCTTCAAATCTATACTTCTCAGTTCGTCGTGTTCTTCATCCAGGGTAATTAAAAGTTACTTTTACTGCTCTCTTTGATTCAAATTTTCTCTACAAAATCTTCAAAGGTGTTTTATTCTTCAAATCCTCACACACAAAACACCTCACTAGTCATTTGTTCTTGATTCGTTTCTCTAAGCATCATTTTTCTTCAAGATTCCTCAATTGTGTGGATCCTCGATCTATACAACTCTGGAACCTAAGACAAAGAACGCTTAGTGAAATGCTTCAAGGCTCATCTCGTCAAATTCCTCAAACTTGTTCTTTTGAAAACCTTCGAGAACACATATGACCTCTCCAAATTCCTCGCAACTATACTCTGTTCACAGGTACTCATGTCCGCTGCTGAATCACTAGGTTCTCATCAACTTAACTCATTTGCAGTGTTCCTCTAAGAAGCCACAGAAAGGAGGAAAGAGGCCTGAGGTCATGACTGCTTTTGAAATACCTGAGGAAATCTATGCTGACTATTGCACACCTGATGAGGCCAAGTTCGGAAAGGAGAACAAAAATCAGCGCAAGGTGCGCATAAAGAGGATTGAAAGGAGATGGACAAGAGAATGGAGGGAGTATAGGTATGTTACTCCAAAGTATATGAAGAAATTCACACTTAATCCTCCATGCCCAAGAGATCCATTGGCACCTGGCCAAGAAGCTGACCCCACCAGCATCAAGCGTGGTGAGGATTTTCCTGAAGAATGGGCCAAGCGCCAAGCCAAGTTGGCGAGACAAGCCAAAGAAGTAGTGAGGAAATTCAATGAAGACTCTGCTACTGCTGCTGCCACTGAGGCCTCTGTCAAGCCTAGGAATCAATGGCAACGAAGCCCGCGCACAAGCCAAGTGCTTCACCAACAGTGCCCTCACGGCCAAATTCCTCAGCAATGCCCTCACGGCCAGGATCTTCAAAGCCCTCACGGCCAGTTCCTCATACTGCTCCTGCTCCTCCAAAATCCTCAGCTCCTCCTCCAAAGTCCTCAGCTGCTCCTCCAAAGTCCTCAGCACCTGTGCATCTGGCCACGTGCCAAAGGACTGCAGGCATCTCTATTGCCTCTGGTGTTTCAGCGAGTTCCTCAGCTGCACCAAACTCTCCATCAGGCCCCACTCTGCTGAAGACAAAGGCAACGGCTGGTCGAGGTCCTCGGCCAAGTCCAAAGAAGAAACAGGTTGCCTTCCAAGTGCCATCTGACGATGAAGCTGATGATGATGAACTTGCAGAAATCATCAGAGACAGACAAGAAAGGGCTGCTAGAGCCAAAGGCACACATGTGCCACTGCTTTTGGATCCAAGGGCGATCCTCGATTACATTGATCATTGGCACAAGGATCCAGACACCCCTATGCCTGATTTTCATTTGACTCCTGGTCAAAGTCACATGCTGACCCATTTCACCACTAAAGAGAAATGGAAATTTGAGAAGTCTAGGCAGATCTCGAAGGCTCAGTTCAGGAAAGAGAAGTTCCTGAGGAAAAACGTTGTCAAAATGACAACTGATGAACTCCTCAAGATCCAGTCTGAAATCAAAGCCCTCGGCGATGACTTGATGCTTATTATGCTGATTGGCAGGAGCCAAAGTCAGATTTGTCAACCTGACTAAGAAGTTCACCAATGTTGCAGCTCCAACGCAACAAGAAGATCCTCAGCCGGAGCCTCTGCTCACCCTCTTGAAGAACATGCCAAGATCACGATGATTTTCAGCCTGTGAAGAAAATGCTAGTTCCGTGGCTGATGACTCCATTCCACCACCGAAGAAATTGCCGTGGCATCCACTAGTGGTGCGTCCAAGAAATCGAAGAAGTCAGGCAATCGCACTGGCCATGCCTGAGGAAATTCAAACAGATTCCTCAGCTCCTCTCGCGCCTACACCAACTCCTATCCTTCCATCTGCATCAGATGTGAAGAAGACCAAGGCTGCAGAGTGAGCTGCAGTGAAGAAAAGGAAAGCATCAGCTGCTTCAGAATCTTCAGCTCCAAAGAAGATGAAGCCTATGACCAGCTCGTTTGAAAATCCGATTGATGCTGTTCCGATCTCCACCATGCCATCAAAGGACCTTGTTCCTTTTGGTGAAGAATATGTGATCCCTAGCGGATGTGATGAAGAAAATCATTCTGCTGCTTCGTCAGAGCAGATTGATGAAGAAATTGAAGTGGATACGATCCCTTCAACACCAATCATTTCCTTTCCTATGCCTCATTTCACAGCTGAAGAGGCTGGCGTTGAAGAAATTGAAGATGAAGACGTGGATATTGGATGCACTACGCCTGTGATGAATGATGACTTTTGGGAAAGTCAGCATCCCAGTTCTCCACTCTTCACCCCAATACAACAAATACCTCAGTCCCCTGCACCAATTGTTCAACTAGGCTCTGAAGAAACTCATCCCACCTCGTCTGTGCATGAATAAATTCCAGCCACTAGTGCTGAAGAACCTGCTGCTGCTGATCCTTTGAACACGCAGACTGCAAATGAAGAGGAACCAGAAAATCCTCAGCCTGAAGAACCTGAGATTGCGATTCCCGAGGTAGTGATGCAACTCATCGACACTCCTCCGCCAAAACCAAAGGATCCTTTCTCGCAAGCAAAAGTTCAAGGCTGAAGACTTCTTTGGCAAGCATGTTTTCTTCACTGATTACAACCCTTATGATTCTGCTCGCATAAGGAAGAGGCGTTTCTGGACTGCTAGTCAAGCCAACTTTTATTCCTCTATGCTATTCGACAAAGACAAAGTCTTCGATCATGCACGCATTCCTCACGTGGACACGGAATCTCCGCCAGCTTCGAGCCGGTCCTCGGCGTTCTTCACGATCTTTGGATTGCTGAATTTCTGCACTAACATCTCGTGATTGGAATGAAGAACTCATTCTTCAATTCTATCGACGCTGCACATCACAGAAATTTCAAGATGTGAACTCATGGGTGTTGGACTGGATGATGAAAATACTCACTACAAGGCACCAAAGAATCTGAATTGCTTCGTGCCCTCCCACTCGATCCTCCCTTGATGGTGCTCGTTGCATCTACAACGAACCTGAGCTTACAAATCATTACATGCAAGTCTTGATGAAGCCTTTGAAGCGTGGCAGGCCCTCGAACCAAATTCCTCGTCAAGGAATTACTATATGTGCCTCGGACTGTCTATCGCATTCTGACGAAGACAACGAGTCCTATCAAAGGCCATGACTCAAATGATGAAGAAGTCGTTGGCATCATGAATAATATGCTCTTCAATATTATTCATGGCGTTCCCGTCAACTTCCATGATTTCTTCATGAGGGATCTGGCGAATATTGCTATGTCACCATTTGAGCTGAAGCCTTATGCACCATGGATTATGAGGTTCATCAGACAAGGTCTTCACTCAATTACAAGGCTGATACTCGAACCATCGCAGCTACTTGCCTCCAATTGAAGTCCTCAAACGTACATTTTCCTCACCGATGACAAAGACAAGGCAACTGTTCACAGATAGATGAAGGCATTCGTCCATTGTATGGTCAATTTCGCAAGGCTGCATCCTACTCCACCAATGATGACTCGCCACACATGACTCTCGCCGCCAATAACTCGCCAAGCAAAATCCTCAAGCCACAAAGACCTGTGGTGATGATCGATCGTGAGTTACTCCTCGTCTTCATCGTAAAGTTGATCGCAATCATAAATGGGTCAAGCATCGTTTGATTCAATTCTTCACAACATGACCTCAACACACAATGCGGTGAAGAAAACCAATACTACCTCCATGAAACCTTCAACCTGCACTGGCTGTTCTATCTCATGTCTACAGCGCAGAAGATCTGACGAAAATGGGTCTCAAGGAAGACTTTGACTGGTCTGCACCTCCACCGAAGATTTCAAGAAGGTCAAGGTTCCTTCCTTGGTGGCCAGTTCCTATTCTTCATCGCGCGACACTGATGAAAATGAAGACTTGGACGACACTGCGGCAGGCCCTACTACGACAACCGACCTCGACAACGCTGGCGCTCCCTAATCAACTTGATATTTTTCAGGGGCGTTAGTCCTCAGTTTCAATCCTTTTGGTCATTTGATGACAAAGGGGGAGAAATTTGAGTTAGTCTTCAAGCGGGTCTATTTTATGGGCGTTTTTTTGCTAAGTTACAACTCTCGCTCTTCTGAAACTTTTATTGGATCGAGTTGTAATCTTAAACCCGATGGTGCTCTGATACTTTTGATGTGTTCCTCTGCATGCTTATTCCTCGTTATATGTTAATACACGCATGCTGAATTACATCAGTCACCATATTTCATCATGCATTTCAAATTCTTCATATTATATGTCAAATGCGTGTATGTATTACAAGATATAGGGGGAGATCTCCATGATTCAACTCTTCAAATGTGCATTGCCTCAAAAGCAAATTCCTCACTATGCACATCTTCAGGGGGAGTTCTTCTATATCTTGCAATCAAATTCCTCAATATCAGTATTTACACTTCATATGTTTATCCCCGTTGAAAACTTAACCTATATTGTCATCAATCACCAAAAAGGGGGAGATCGTAAGTGCATCTAGTGCCCCATAGTGATTTTGGTGTATTGAAGACTTATAGGTTAAGGGATTAATGTGTTTATGAGAGTACACAGGTCTATAAGTCTATGAGGAGTTTGATATTTACAGTGAAAGTCGACCCCTAAAAATGAAGTTCTTCGACTGAAGACTTTGGTATTCTGAAGACTTTCTGAAGACTTTGAAAGTGAAGAAATTGGTGTGACCTTGAAGACTTGGTATTCATTTGAGGAACATGAAGCGTGAAGACTTTTGTTTTTGTAGTTTCTTTTTCTCTTTCTTGAGTCATAGGAAACAACGTACTGTTAAAGGGGGTCGAGGTAATACTAAGGAAAAATTTCCATGTGATGCTCAACTCAAAATCCTACACCTACCAATCCCTTCGAGTGAAGCCATTGGAAATCTCATACAGTTCAGTCAATTTCTTCCGTGATGAGACAAAGTTCTTCCGGTCACGAGGAATTTGTTCTCGACCGAGGAGTTAGGAATTCGCCAGGCGGATTGCCTACGATGAGGAACATGATAGCCCCGAGGAATTTGAGAGTCAAATTTCCGACCGTTGCTGTGCTGCACGCCAGCTGTCCCAAAATATCATATCGACCTAACGGTCATATCATTGAAGGGCATTTATGTCTTATCATGTCGGGCTGCTCCCTAGGCTATAAATAGCCGCCCCCTACAACCACTAGCTGGTTGGCTGCTCCGAGAGAAACTGACACTTGTCATTTGAGAGCAACCCATCCTCCGAGGACTTTGAGCGAAAATCATTGAGTGAGGAAAAACCCAAACCCAAACACCTACAAACCCAAAGTGATTGAGCATCACTTAAGAGATTGATCCTGCGTGGATCCGACGCTTGTTACCTTTGAAGACTGTGCTTCTTCCAGACGGTTATGCGTCATGGTCTAGAGCATCCAAGAGGAATTGTGGATCGCCGAGTGACCGAGTCTGTGAAGGTTTGGAAGTCGCCTGAAGACTTACCACGAGTGATTGGACGAGGTCTGTGTGACCTTAGTTCAAGGAGAATACGGTGAGGACTTGGTGTCCTGAGCTGTGTGCTTAGCGACTGGGTGTCCGGGAATGTGTGTCCTCGAGTTTAAATACTCAGCCGCTCCAACCAGACGTACAACTGAGACAGCAGTTGGAACTGGTCTACCAAATCATTGTCTTCACCAACCTTATTGGTTCTATTTCCTCAACTCTTTCATTTCCTCATTACTGTGTTGAGTGATTGTTCATATCTGTGTTTGAAGACTTTGACTGAAGACTTTCTCAATTTCCTCAGTTCAATTTCTTCAGTCTGTTTGTCTTCATATTGTGTTATCCTGTGATTACGCTTTCTGTACTCTGTGATTGTCTTCATTTCATCATGATGACCATGCCTGTATTCTGTTATGCTTACTTCTGAGTACTTTTTCCGCTGCAAGTAGTTCTTCGCTAAGGAATTTCCTCGTCGGCAAATTCCTGAGTGAAGAATTCATAAAATCGCCTATTCACCCCCCTCTAGTCGATATAACGCACTTTCATGTTGCTTGGTTCTCGTACTGGTTCGATAACCTTGGTTTCATTTCTGAGGGAAATACGTAGCGCCGTTGTGCTGCATCATCCCTTCCTCTTTGGGGAAATACCGACGTAGCTTCAAGCGACATCAAAAGGAATTTCTGGCGCCGTTGCCGGGGAGGATCTTCAACATAACCAGGTTCCTAATCACAAATCTCATCTCCTCGCAAATTACATTATTTTCCATTTGCCTCTCGTTTTCCTCTCCCCACTTCAAAAAATTTACCATTTTATTCGCCCTCTTTTTCGTTTGCCTTTTTCTTATCAGATCTCATGTTTGCTTGTGTTGCCATGTGCCTTCTATTTGCTTGCATCTTCGCTTGCTAAAAATATATTGTTATGGATCCTCATCCACTTGCTAATCTTTTCAAAAGATCAAATTATGATGAACCAATTGCTAGTGATTTGAGTGCACTAGATTATCTTATGGAGTTTTGCTTGAGAATCGTGAATCTAAAAATTGTGATGAAGAAATTTATGAAGTGATTCATGATAGCTCCTTGAATGAAAAGCATGATTGCAATTATTTTTCTATAAATTATATCAATATCAATTGTGCTAATAATATGCAAAACCCCAAGCTTGGGGATGCTAATTTTGCTATGTCCACTACTTGTTGCAATGATCATGATTGGGGTGTTTCTTCTTATGATCTTGAAATTTTATTTAAGCCTCATGATGAATATGTTTGCAATAATATTGAAAGTGGGTTTGGAAGAGCGTCAACTTTATGTAAAAGTAATCCCACATATTTGGAGAGTGTTCAGTCTTATGGAAAGGTCATGACTTTAGTTGATGTTAATCCCACTATCTTGGAAGATTACAAAACTCGTATGCATGTGGATCATGAAGAGAAAATTTTATATGATAGCTATATTGTCGAATTTGATCATGATCCTATATGTAATTATTACGAGAGAGGAAAATATGGTTGTAGGAATTTTCATGTTACTAAATTACCTCTTGTTATGTTGAGATTGCTATTGTTTCTTTCTTCTTCCTTGCATATGCTAGTTTTTGCTTCTCTTGATAATTTGTTCTCATATAAAATTCCTATGCATAGGAAGTATGTTAGACTTAAACGTGTTTGTCACATGTTTCACGATGCTCTCTTTGCATTTCAATTATTATCTTTTGTGTGAGCATCATTGAAATTTTATGTCTAGCTAAGGGCGTAAAACTATAGCGCTTGTTGGGAGGCAACCCAATGAATAAAATTTAATTTTGCTTTTTGCTTTCTGTTCTTGATAGTTAGCAAAATTATGCTACTGTTATGATTGGGTTTTTTGTGTTTTAATTAGTGTTTGTGCCAAGTAGAACCAATAGGATCTTCTTGGGTGATAGTTGTTTGATCTTGCTGAAAAAGACAGAAACTTTGTGCTCACGAAAATAATTGTTAAACTTAACCAGAACGTGATAAAATGCCATTTTTTGCATAAGATCAATATACAAATTATCCAGGTTGTCCTAGTTTTTCAGAATTTTTGGAGTTCCAGAAGTATTCGAACAAATCATATTGCTACAGACTGTTCTGTTTTGACAGATTCTGTTTTCTTTGTTGTGTGCTTATTTTGATGGCTCTATGGTTTTCTTTGATGAGTTTTTGCCATAGAAAAGTTGGAATACAATAGATATAATACAAAAACAAAATAAGAATTGGTTTGATACAACACTTATAGTAGTAGTTTATTTTTCTTACACTAACGGATCTCACGAAAGTTTTGTTGAGTTTTGTGTGATTGAAGTTTTCAAGTTTTGGGTTATATTACAATGGATGAAGGAAGGATGTAAGAGCCTAATCTTGGGGATGACCTCCCAATCTATTATCCAAAACTTAGTAACCAACTAAGCTTGGAGATGCCCCCGAGTGGCATCCCCGCTTTCTTCCAACAACTATCGGTATTTTACTCGAGGCTATATTTTTATTCTTCACATGATATGTGTTTTGCTTGGAGCGTCTTGTATGATATGTATCTTTGTTTTTTGTGTGTTTTAAGTCATCAATCCTTGCTGGACACACCTATTTGAGAGAGCCAAAATTATATCATGACTTGTTAGAATTGCTCTCTATGCTTCACTTAAATATTTTATGAGCTAGGACTTGCTCTAGTGCTTCACTTATATCTTTTTGAGCACGGTGTGATTTGTTATTTAGAAATGCTCTCTTGCTTCACTTAGATTTATTTGAGAGTTAGTAAAATTTTGAAGAAATTCTCTCTTGCTTCACTTAAATTAAATTTTGTTATGCTCATGATCTTCACTTATATTTGTTTGAGCTTATGAAAAGCAACACATGAAAATTAGTCTCAAAGTGATAGATATCCAAGAATGATAAAGTAAAAAAATTGTCATAAAGATCATTTGATAAAATAAACTTGATTCTTAGTAATAGTTTTGAGATATGATGGTGTGATATGTGATTTATGTTGATGAGTAATTGTGCTCTAGTAAGAATATTGGTGTTAAGGTTTGTGATTCCCTATGCATGCACGAAAGTCAATGGGCATGCAATGAAAATTATATCCTACTTGTGGTGCATTATTTGGTGTTAATTATGCTTAATGCTTGCTTATGAGATTATTCGTTTCTTGGTTGGTCGCTTCCCAGTCTTTTGCTAGCCTTCACTTTGCACCAAGTATGATCTCTACTTGTGCATCCAAAATCCTTTAAACCAGTTTTGCCACATGAGTCCACTATGTGCAATATTCTTTTTCCGTTCTAAGCAAATTTGCATGTGCCATCTCTAATTTTCAAAATAAACTTCTCTTTTGTGTGTTTGTTCCGCTCGCAGAACGGTAACGTGTGGCTAATATTTTCCATGCTGGATGTGTTATTCTCAAGATGAGTGTTTATTCACTTGTCATTACACGAGAGTAAGGCAATAGGTTTTAGGGATGCCTAGTCCCGAAATGCCAAAAAAATATTTACTTTATCTTGTCAATAATAAATTCCTTGGAAAGTGCTGGTATGGAGGGCACTCGTGGATACGGTTAGCCATGAAAAGTGAAAGTATGGTGGAAAAAGGAACACACTTTATTTTCTGTTTGGGAACCGCCTATGGCATATCTAGCATGGAAAGTGTTGGGAACTCTAAGTCGTTTTCGTTGGAGGGATGGATACACCTCCCAAAATGTTTTTATCTCTAATCTTTCGCTTTGAGCTTTGGCACCTCTGCAAATCCCTACTTCCCTCTGTGAAGGGCCTTTCTTTTACTATATGCAATTTTTATTTTGAAATTTGCGTCTCCATATTCTCTCATAAAAAGCACCAACTAGGAGGTAATATGATCGTGCTTAAGTATTGGGTGTAGTTAATATTTGAGCATGATGGGCTAGGGATAAATTATTTTAGCGTTGATATTTTGAAAGACATGGTTGCTTGTTGATATGCTTGAGTATCTAAATTATTATGTCAAAACTAGACGTTTGCTTTGAATCACATAAAAGTCCAAATGTCCATGCTATAAAGAAAAAGAATATGGTATGACATGATGAACAACACTCCACATCAAAAATTCTGTTTTTATCACCTACCTACTCGAGGACGAGCAGGGGTTAAGCTTGGGGATGCTAATACGTCTCCAACATATCTATAATTTTTTATTGTTCCATGTTGTTTTATTATCAATCTTGGATGCTTTATAATCATTTTACAGCCATTTTATATCATTTTTTGGTACTAACCTATTGACATAGTGCCAAGTGCCAGTTGTTGTTTTTTCCATGTTTTTTACATCGCAGGAAATCAATATCAGACAAAGTCCAAATGCCACGAAACTCCACGATGATTTTTTATGGGCCAGAAGGAAGGCAATGGACCCTGGTTGCACTTGGGGGGGTGCCCCGAGGGGGGCAAACCCACCAAGGCGCGCTAGGAGGCCCAGGCGCGCCCTGGTGGGTTGTGCCCACCTCAGGTGCCCCCTGGACCGCCTCTTTGCTCTATAAATACCCCCAAAATACCAGAACCCTAGGGGAGTCGAAAAAATATTCATCCAGCCGCCGCAGAGTCTAGAACCACCAGATCCAATCTAGACACCATCTCGGATGGGGTTCACCACCTCCATTGGTGCCTCTCCGATGATGCGTGAGTAGTTCCTTGTAGACCTTCGGGCCGTAGTTAGTAGCTAGATGGCTTTCTCTCTCTCGCTGAGTTCTCAATACAATGGTCTCTTGGAGATCCATAAGATCTAACTCTTTTTGCAGTGTGTTTGTTGGGATCTGATGAACTTTGAGTTTATGATCAGTCATATCTTTTTATATCCATGAAAGTTATTTGAGTTTATTTGATCTCTTATATGCATGATCTCTTATAGCCTTGTATTTCTTCTCCGATATTTGGGTTTTGTTTGGCCAACTTCATCTATTTATCTTGCAATGGGAAGAGGTGCCCGGTAGTAGGTTCGATCTTACGGTGCTCGATCTCAGTGACAGAAAGGGAACCGACACGTATGTATCATTGCTACTAAGGATAAAAAGATGAGATCTATATCTACCGCCATATAGATAAACAGATCTAGTCTACATCATGTCATCATTCTTATTGCATTGCTCCATTTTTCCTTGAACTTAATACACTAGATGTATGCTGGATAGCAGTTGATGTGTGGAGTAATAGTAGTAGATGCAGGCAGGAGTCGTTCTACTAATCTTGGACGTGATGCCTATGTAATGATCATTGCCTGGATATCGTCATAATTGCTTGAGGTTCTATCAATTGTCCAACAGTAATTTCTTTACCCACCGTTTGCTATTTTTCTCGAGAGAAGCCACTAGTGAAACCTACGGCCCCCGGGTCTTCCTTCTCATATATTTGCTTTGTGATCTATTTTATTTGCACTTTTTATTTAGATATATTAAACCAAAAATACAAAATACTTTGCTGCACTTTATTTTATTTGCGATCTATTCATTCAATCTATTACAACTTTCTCCCATCCACGCACGGTTTCTGGCACCGTACCCCGAAAGGGATTGACAACCCCGTTAACACGTCGGGTTGTGAGGTGTTGTTATTTGTGTGCAGGGGGTGTTTACGTTGTGTTGCTTGGTTCTCCTACTGGTTCGATAACCTTGGTTTCATTTCTGAGGGAAATACCTACCGCCGTTGTGTTGCATCATCCCTTCCTCTTTGGGTAAATACCGACATAGCTTCAAGCGACATCAGGGCGTACATGAGATATAATGTTTTATTCGTTGCCCATTGACAACCTTCGGGTTAGTACCTTCCAAATTATTTATTTTGATGGCTCCAGACCGATAAACCTCCTCGATAACATAGGGGCCTTCCCATTTTGAGAGGAGTTTTCCCTCAAAGAATCTTAAACGGGAGTTGTACAAAAGAACATATTCTCTGACTTTAAACTCACGCTTTTGGATTCTTTTGTCATGCCATCTTTTAACTTTTTCTTTGAATATTTTTGCATTTTCAGAAGCTTGGGTTCTCCATTCATCTAAAGAGCTAATATCAAATAACCTCTTTTCACCAGCAAGTTTGAAATCATAATTGAGCTCTTTGATGACCCAATATGATTTATGTTCTAACTCAAGAGGCAAATGACAAGCTTTTCCATAAACCATTTTATAAGGAGACATACCCATAGGATTTTTATATGTTGTTCTATAAGCCCAAAGTGCATCATCTAATTTCTTAGACCAATTCTTCCTGGACCTATTGACAGTCTTTTGCAAAATTAATTTTATTTCTCTATTGCTAAGTTCAACTTGACCACTAGACTGAGGATGATAAGGTGATGCAATTCTATGGTTAACATCATACTTGGCAAGTATTTTACGGAAAGCACCATGAATAAAGTGTGAACCACCATTAGTCATTAAATATCTAGGGACTCTAAACCTAGGGAAAATAACTTCCTTAAGCATTTTAATAGAGGTGTTGTGATCATCACTACTGGTTGGAATAGCTTCTACCCATTAAGTAACATAATCAACAGCAACCAAAATATGTGTATACCTATTAGAGGAAGGAAAAGGTCCCATGTAATCAAATCCCCAAACATCAAATGGTTCAATAGCAAGTGAATAATTCATATGCATTTCTTGACGCTTACCGATATTACCTATTCTTTGACATTCATCACAAGATAAGACGAACTTACGGGCATCCTTGAAGAGAGTAGGCCAATAACATCCAGATTGCAATACCTTGTGAGCAGTTCTATCTCCAGCATGTTCATGCTCAGGTACACAATGTCTAATAATACCATCTACTCCTTCTTTATAAAGATGTGGGTCATCCCAAAAGTAATGTCTTAAATCATAGAAGAATTTTTTCTTTTGTTGGTATGTAAAGCTAGGTGGCAAATATTTAGCAACAATGTAATTAGCATAATCAGCATACCGAGGAGTATTATGAGCAACATTTATTGCAGCTAACTGCTCATCAGGAAAACTATCATCAATAGGTAGTGGGTCATCAGTCACATTTTCAAGCCTAGATAAATTATCAGCTACTGGGTTCTCAGCTCCTTTTCTATCAATGATATGTAAATCAAATTCTTGTAACAAGAGAACCCATCGAATAAGTCTAGGTTTAGCATCTTTCTTTTCCATAAGATATTTAATAGCAGCATGGTCTGTGTGAACAGTTACTTTGGAATCAACAATATAAGGTCTAAATTTGTCACAAGCAAACACCACTGCTAAGAATTCTTTTTCAGTAGTAACATAATTTCTTTGAGCACCGTCTAGAGTTTTGCTAGCATAATGAATAACATTCAGTTTCTTATCAACTCTTTGTCCTAGAACAACACCAACATCATAATCACTAGCATCACACATAATTTCAAAAGGCAAGTTCCAATTAGGTGGTTGAACAATAGGTGCAGAAATTAAGGCTTTCTTGAGTGTTTCAAAGGCTTCTAAACAATCATCATCAAAAACAAAAGGAATATCCTTTTGCAAAAGACTCGTAAGAGGCCTAGAAATTTAGAGAAGTCTTTAATAAATCTCCTATGGAAACCAGCATGACCTAAGAAACTAAGAATACCTTTTATATCTTTAGGACATGGCATTTTCTCAATTGCATCAACCTTAGCTTTGTCCACTTCAATACCTCTTTCAGAAATTTTATGACCCAAGACAATGCCTTCATTAACCATAAAGTGGCACTTCTCCCAATTCAAGACAAGATTTGTTTGTTCACATCTCTGCAAAACTCGATCAAGATTGCTTAAACAATCATCAAAAGACTTCCCATAAATAGAGAAGTCATCCATGAAAACCTCAACAATATTTTCAGAAAAGTCAGAGAATGTAGTAGTCATACATCTTTGAAAGGTAGTAGGTGCATTACATAAACCGAAAGGCATACGTCTATAAGCATAGGTTCCAAAGGGACAAGTAAAAGTGGTCTTTTTTTGATCAGGTTGAGAAACAGGTATTTGTGAAAAACCAGAATATCCATCAAGGAAGCAAAAAATGTGTGTGCTTAGATAATCGTTCAAGCATTTGATCAATAAAAGGCACAGGGTAATGATCTTTTCTAGTTGCTTTGTTTAATTTTCTAAAACCAATTACCATTCTATAACCTGTAACAATTGTTTGTGGAATAAGTTTATTATTATCATTAGGAACAACAGTTATACCTCCTTTATTAGGGACACAATGAACAGGACTTACCCATCTACTATCAGCTATAGGATAGATTATACCTGCTTCCATAAGTTTTAATATCTCTACTCTTACCACTTCTTTCATATTCGGATTTAACTGACGCTGGTGATCAACAACGGGTTTAGCATCAGGTTCCATATTAATTTTGTACTGACATAGAGTGGGACTAATGCCCTTTAAATCATCAAGAGTATATCCAATAACAGCTCGGTGCTTCCTTAGAACTTTCAATAATCTTTCTTCTTCATGTTCTGAAAGGTTAACACTAATAATAACAGGATTGATGTCTACTACGCAACCTTCTTCTTGTAGACGTTGTTGGGCCTGCAAGTGCACATGTTTGTAGGACAATAGCAAATTTCCCTCAAGTGGATGACCTAAGGTTTATCAATCCGTGGGAGGCATAGGATGAAGATGGTCTCTCTCAAACAACCCTGCAACCAAATAACAAAGAGTCTCTTGTGTCCCCAACACACCCAATACAATGGTAAATTTTATAGGTGCACTAGTTCGGCGAAGAGATGGTGATACAAGTGCAATATGGATTGTAGATATAGGTTTTTGTAAACTGAAAATACAAAAACAGCAAGGTAACTAAGGATAAAAGTGAGTGTAAACAGTATTGCAATGCTAGGAAACAAGGCCTAGGGTTCATACTTTCACTAGTGCAAGTTCTCTCAACAATAATAACATAGATAGATCATATAACAAGCCCTCAACATGCAACAAAGATTCACTCCGAAGACACTAATAGCGGAGAACAAACGTAGAGATTACGGTCGGGTACGAAACCACCACAAAGTTATTCTTTCGGATCGATCTATAAAAGAGTTCGTACTAGAATAACACCTTAAGACACAAATCAACCAAAACCCTAATGTCACCTAGATACTCCATTATCACCTCAAGTATCCGTGGGCATGATTATACGATATGCATCACACAATCTCAGATTCATCCAACCAACATAAAAGTACTTCAAAGAGTGCCCCAAAGTTTCTACAGGAGAATCAAGAACGTGTGCCAACCCCTATGCATAGGTTCCCAATGTCACGAAACCCGCAAGTTGATCACCAAGATATACATCAAGTGTTCATAAAAGACTCAATCCGATAAGATAACTTCAAAGGGGAAACTCAATTCATCACAAGAGAGTAGAGGGGGAGAAACATCATAAGATCCAACTACAATAGCAAAGCTAAGGATACATCAAGATCGTGCCATAGATTGGAACACGAGAGAGAATACGAGAGAGAGAGAGAGAGAGAGAGAGATCAAACACATAGCTACTGGTACATACCCTCAGCCAAGAGAGTGAACTACTCCCTCCTCGTCATGGATAGCGCCGGGATGATGAAGATGGCCACCGGAGATGGATCCCCCCTCCGGCAGGGTACCGGAAAGGGGTCCCGATTAGTTTTTCGTGGCTCTAGAGGCTTGCGGTGGCGGAACTCCCGATCTAATCTCTGTTCTGGAAGTTTTAGTGTATGTAGGTATATATGGGTGAAAGGAGTACGTCGGTGGAGCTACGGGGGCCCCACGAGGCAGGGGGCGCGCCCAGGGGGGGTGGGCGTGCCCCCACCCTCGTGAGCACCTGTAACATCCCAAAATTCTAAATTTTGGAATGTTATATTAAATAAATAACTATGCTTGATGTCTGATTGTTTGTCTGATTGATTGAGTGAAGTTGAGTGGAATTTGAAACTTTTGAAAGTTGAATGAGAGGGAATAAAATGACTTTCCCCTTCTCCGGTAAATTCAAATTCATCCTATTGAAATCAATGAGAGGGATGGCATAGTAACACAGAGGCTTGACCGTCTGAGGTCGGGTCGCTACAGCACCTCCCGTATCTTCTGACATGGAGTCCAAGTCCATCAGGTGGGTTTCCTTCCAAAAATAACTTCTCCAGTTGATTTCGCTCTGTTTTGACTCTGTCTGATATTCCTTTTCCTCGAAACACTGAAATAGGCATAAAACAGCAAATCTGGGCTGGGCCTCCGGTTAATAGGTTAGTCCCAAAAATAATATAAAAGTGGATAATAAAGCCCAATATTGCCTAAAACAGTAGATAAAGTAGCATGGAGCAATCAAAAATTATAGATACGTTGGAGACGTATCAAGCATCCCCAAGCTTAATTCCTACTCGTCCTGGTGTAGGTGAATGATAAAAAAGAATTTTTGATGCGGAGTGATACTTTGGCATAATTTCAATGTAATTCTTCTCACTCGTGATATGAATATTCATATCCGGAAGATTCAAGACAAAAGTTCATATTGACATAAAAATAATAATACTTCAAGCATACTAATCAAAGTAATCATGTCTTCTCAAAATAACATGGCAAAAGAAAGTTCATCCCTACAAAATCATATAGTTAGGCCATGCTCCATTTTCGTCACACAAAGATGTTCACAACTTCTATACCCCCGATGACAAGCCAAGCAATTGTTTCATACTTAAATAATCTCAAACTTTTTCAACCTTCACGCAATACATGAGCGTGAGCCATGGATATAGCACTATGGGTGGAATAGAATATGATGATGGGGATTGTGTGGAGAAGACAAAAAAGGAGGAAGTCTCACATTGACGAGGATAATCAACGGGCTATGGAGATGCCCATCAATTGATGTCAACATGAGGAGTAGGGATTGCCATGCAACGGATGCACTAGAGCTATGAATGCTCAACAAAAGAAAACTAGTGGGTGTGCATCCAACTTGCTTGCTCATGAAGACCTAGGGCATTTGAGGAAGCCCGTCGTAGGAATATACAAGCCAAGTTCTAAAATGAAAAATTCCCACTAGTATGAACAAGACAACTTATGAGACTCACCATATGAAAAACATGGTGCTACTTTGAAGCACAATATATGAGACTCACTACATGAAGAACAAGGTGCTACTTTGAAGCACAAGTGTGGAAAAAGAGATAGTAGCATTGCCCTTTTTATTTATTTTCTTTTTTTTGGGCCTTTCTTTTTTTCTTTTTGGCCTTTCTCTTTTTTTTGGGCCTTCCTTTTTTTGGCCTTTCTCTTTTTTTTGGGCAATGCTCTAATAATGATGATCATCACACTTCTATTGATTACAACATAAGGATTACAACTCGAACTAGAACAAGATATGACTCTATATGAATGCCTCCGGCGGTGTACCGGGATGGTGCAATGAATCAAGAGTGACATGTATGGAAAATAATGCATGGTGGCTTTGCCACAAATACGATGTCAACTACATGATCATGCAATGGCAATATGACAAAAGTAATGTATGTCATAATAATGATGATGGAAGTTGCATGGCAATATATCTTGGAATGGCTATGGAAATGCCATAATAGGTAGGTATGGTGGCTGTTTTGAGGAAGATATAAGGAGGTTTATGTGTGATAGAGCGTATCATATCACGGGTTTGGATGCACCGTGAAGTTTGCACCAACTCTCAAGGTGAGAAAGGGCAATGCACGGCATCGAAGAGGCTAGCAAAGGCGGAAAGGTAAAAGTGCGTATAATCCATGGACTCAACATTAGTCAAAAGAACTCATATATTTATTGCAAAAATTTAGAAGTCATCAAAAACCAAGTACTACGCGTATGCTCCTAGGGGGATAGATTGGTAGGAAAAGACCATCGCTCGTCCCTGACCGCCACTCATAAGGATGCACAAGCCATGTACACTTCATGTTTCAAATTTGTTACACAACTTTAACCATACGTGCATGCTACGGGACTTGCAAACTTCAACACAAGCATTTCTCAAATTCATAATTACTCAACTAGCACGACTTTGATATTATCACCTCCATATCTCAAAACAATTTTCAAGCATCAAACTTATCTTAGTATTCAACACACTCATAAGAATCCTTACAAATCTTGTATGCTTAGCATATTAGAATTAAGCACAATACCATGCTATTTAAGACTCTCAAAATAATATAAGTGAAGCATGATAGATCATCTATTTATTCAAAATAAAACTACCACCATGCTCTAAAAGATATAAGTGAAGTACTAGAGCAAATGACAAACTACTCCGAAAGATATGAGTGAAGATCAATGAGTAGTCGAATAATTGTGCAACTATGTGAAGACTCTCTAACATTTAAGAATTTAAGATCTTGATATTTTATTCAAACAGCAAGCAAAGCTAAAGAAAATGACATGACGCTCCAAGCAAAACACATATCATGTGGTGAATAAAAATATAGCTCCAAGTAAAGTTACCGATGAACGAAGATTTAAAGAGGGATGCCTTCCGGGGCATCCCCAAGCTTAGGCTCTTGGTTGTCCTTGAATATTACCTTGGGGTGCCTTGGGAATCCCCAAGCTTAGGCTCTTGCCACTCCTTATTCCATAGTCCATCGAATCTTTACCCAAAACTTGAAAACTTCACAACACAAAACTTAACAGAAAACTCGTGAGCTCCGTTAGCGAAAGAAAAGAAAAGACCACTTCAAGGTACTGTAATAAACTCATTCTTTATTTGTATTGGTGTTAAACCTACTGTATTCCAACTTCTCTATGGTTTATAAACTATTTTACTAGCCATAGATTCATCAAAATAAGCAAACAACACAATGAAAACAGAATCTGTCAAAAACAGAACAGTCTGTAGTAATCTGTAACTAACGCAAACTTCTGGAGCTCCAAAAATTCTAAAATAAATTGGTGGACCTGAGGAATTTGTCTAGTAATCATCTGCAAAATGAATCAACTAAATATCACTCTCCATCAAAAAGTTATAGCTAATCAAATGAGCGCTAAAGTTTCTGTTTTTTACAGCATGATCATAAAGACTTCACCCAAGTCTTCCCAAAGGTTTTACTAGGCACAAACATTAATTAAAACATAAAACCACATCTAAAAAGAAGCTAGATGATTATTTATTCCTAAACAGAACCAAAAAGCAAGAAACTAAAATGAAATTGGGTTGCCTCCCAACAAGCGCTATCGTTTAACGCCCCTAGCTAGGCATGATGATTTCAATGATGCTCACATAAAAGATAAGAATTCAAACATAAAGAGAGCATCATGAAGAATATGACTAGAACATTTAAGTCTAACCCACTTTCTATGCATAGGGATCTTGTGAGCAAACAACTTATGGGAACAATAATCAACTTGCATAGGAAGGTAAAACAAGCATAACTTCAAAACTTTAAGCACATAGAGAGGAAACTTGATATTATTGCAATTCCTACAAGCATATGTTCCTCCCTCATAATAATTTTCAGTAGCATAATGAATGAATTCAACAATATAACCAGCACCTAAAGCATTCTTTTCATGATCTACAAGCATAGAAAATTTACTACTCTCCACATAAGCAAAATTCTCCTCATTCGGAATAGTGGGAGTATCATAAGAGACTTGAACACTAAAAATTGTTTCCACGTTAAAAGAGTAATGTTCAGAAAATGGGTAATCATAATCATGACAAGATTTGTAAATATAATCATCACTACTTTTTATAGCATAAGTTTCATCACAATAATCATCATAAGTAGCAACTTCGTTCACATCATAATCGATTGAAACCTCTCCCAAGATAGTGGAATCGCTAAATAAAGTTGACACTCTTCCAAATCCACTTTCATATTCATCACAATAAGATTTAACATCCTCCAAAATAGTGGGATCACTAATTCCTAAAGTTGACACTCTTACAAACCCACTTTCATCAATATAATCATCATAGGTAGGAGGCATGCTATCATCATAACAACTTTGCATATCAAAACTTGGGATGCTAAAAATATCTTCTTCACTAAACGTAGCATCCCCAAGCTTGGGACAAACATTAATTTCAGCAAATATATTCTCAAATATGTCATTCTCATCAAACATAGCTTCCCCAAGCTTGGGCCTTTTCATATCATAAGCATAATCACTCTCATCATTAATAGTATGGATAGCACCAATAGTATAGCAATTATCATTATCACAAGTAGTAGGAGCAACATCCTTTGGAAGGGATACCTTTTTACCTTTGTTTCTCCTTATTTTCTTTTTCTTCTTCACATTAAGTGTAGGTTCAACCTTCCTCTTTGAGCTCCTTATAGATGAGATTGGTTGAATAGAAAGCTCCTCCTCGTTACCTGATTCATCATAAGAAATAATACGAGGAGATTGGGAAGTCTCTTCCCTTTCATTAGTATTCTCTTCATCTTATATTTGTTTTCTTTTATTTATCTAATTGGCAATATAAGGATTTTCAATGCAATTCACCGCACAATACATATAAATCTTTTCTAGATCAAAATCAAGAAATCTATCAAGATTAAATTTTGGGATACCCTCAGTTATACGTTTCATTTCCTCGTACCCCAAAAGAAGGCTAAGCTCTTTATGATGCTCAAGGGTAATCAAATTATCACAATATTTGGAAACGACTTGATCATGAAACAAATAGCATTGGAGCTTTAAATGACCATGTTCATTGCAAAGTTCACAAGGGGTACTATAAATATTGAATCTTTCAGCACATTCATCTAGATCTTCTTGCAACAATTTGGTTTCTACGTACTTATGCCTCTTGCAATAATTATCTTCTCTATTTGGTGTTTTCATGCAAACATGCACTCCACAAAACTTGACATGCTCATAAGAGATATTTTCATCATAACTAGTGCAATCATCATTAGCATCATGGGTATTCAAAGAATTCATACTAACAACATTGCAATCATGCTCATCATTCAAAGATTTAGTGCCAAACAATTTAATGCATTCTTCTTATAACACTTTGGCACAATTTTCCTTTCCATCATACTCACGAAAGATATTAAAAAGGTGAAGCGTATGAGACAAACTCAATTCCATTTTTTGGTAGTTTTCTTTTATAAACTAGACTAGTGCTAAAACAAGAAACAAAAAGATTCGATTGCAAGATCTAAAGATATACCTTCACTTACCTAGCCTCCCAACAGCGGCGCTTGAAAAAGAGCTTGATGTCTACTACGCAACCTTCTTCTTGTAGACGTTGTTGGGCCTGCAAGTGCACAGGTTTGTAGGATAGTAGCAAATTTCCCTCAAGTGGATGACCTAAGGTTTATCAATCCGTGGGAGGTGTAGGATGAAGATGGTCTCTCCAAAACAACACTGCAGCCAAATAACAAAGAGTCTCTTGTGTCCCCAACACACCCAATACAATGGTAAATTGTATAGGTGCACTAGTTCGGCGAAGAGATGGTGATACAAGTGCAATATGGACTATAGATATAGGTTTTTGTAAACTGAAAATATAAAAACAGCAAGGTAACTAAGGATAAAAGTGAGCGTAAATGGTATTGCAATGCTAGGAAACAAGGCCTAGGGTTCATACTTTCACTAGTGCAAGTTCTCTCAACAATAATAACATAGATAGATCATATAACAAGCCCTCAACATGCAACAAAGAGTCACTCCGAAGACACTAATAGTGGAGAACAAACGTAGAGATTATGGTCGGGTACGAAACCACCACAAAGTTATTCTTTCGGATCGGTCTATAAAAGAGTTCGTACTAGAATAACACCTTAAGACACAAATCAACCAAAACCCTAATGTCACCTAGATACTCCATTGTCACCTCAAGTATCCGTGGGCATGATTATACGATATGCACCACACAATATCAGATTCATCCAACCAACATAAAAGTACTTCAAAGAGTGCCCCAAAGTTTCTACCGGAGAATCAAGAACGTGTGCCAACCCCTATGCATATGTTCCCAATGTCACGAAACCCGCAAGTTGATCACCAAGACATACATCAAGTGTTCATAAAAGACTCAATCCGATAAGATAACTTCAAAGGGGAAACTCAATTCATCACAAGAGAGTAGAGGGGGAGAAACATCATAAGATCCAACTACAATAGCAAAGCTCGGGATACATCAAGATCGTGCCATAGATTGGAAAACGAGAGAGAACACGAGGGAGAGAGATCAAACACATAGCTACTGGTACATACCCTCAGCCCCGAGGGTGAACTACTTCCTCCTCGTCATGGATAGCACCGGGATGATGAAGATGGCCACCAGAGATGGATCCCCCCTCCGGCAGGGTACCGGAAAGGGGTCCCGATTGGTTTTTCGTGGCTCTGGAGGCTTGCGGCGGCGGAACTCCCGATCTAATCTCTGTTCTGGAAGTTTTAGGGTATGTAGGTATATATGGGTGAAAGGAGTACGTCAATGGAGCTACGGGGGCCCCACGAGGCAGGGGGCGCGCCCAAGGGGGGTGGGCGCACCCCCCACCCTCGTGAGCACCTCCCGTATCTTCTGACGTGGAGTCCAAGTCCATCAGGTGGGTTTCCTTCCAAAAATAACTTCTCTAGTTGATTTCGTTTCATTTTGACTCCGTCTGATATTCCCTTTCCTCAAAACACTGAAATAGGCATAAAACAACAAATCTGGGCTGGGCCTCCGGTTAATAGGTTAGTCCCAAAAATAATATAAAAGTGGATAATAAAGCCCAATATTGCCTAAAACAGTAGATAAAGTAGCATGGAGCAATCAAAAATTATAGATACGTTGGAGACGTATCAAGGATATATCTTCTTTTCATCAAGATAAGCATATTTCAAAGTGTCTGGGAATTGTTTTAATTCAAACACAGGATCACCTTTAGGTGGAGGAGGACCTCCTAGAGTTTCAATAGGCAAATTGTGTTTAAGCAGAGGATGTTGTTCAAAGAAAATCTTATCTATTTCATTTCTTTCATGCATATGTAAATCATTTTCATGGTCTAGCAAATATTGTTCTAGTGGATCAGTAGGAGGCACATCAATAGAAGCAAGACCAATTAATTCATCCTTACTAGGCAATTCTTTTTCATGAAGCTTTCTACTAAACTTGGAAAAATTAAACTCATGAGTCTCATCACCAAAACTAACACCGACAGTTTGTTTCTCATAGTCTATTTTAGCATTAACGGTGTTCAAGAAAGTTCTACCAAAGATAATTGGGACAAAAATCATCTTGTGGGGAATCAAGAACAAGAAAATCAGTAGGGTATTTTATTTTCCCACACAACACTTCAACATCTTTAACAATCCCAATTGGTGAAATAGTGTCTCTATTAGCAAGTGTAATAGTAACATCTATGTCTTCTATCTCTGTGGGTGCTATGTCATTCATAATTTCTTGATATAAGGTGTAAGGAATAGCACTCACACTAGCACCTATGTCACATAAACCATGATAACAGTGATCTCCTGTTTTAACTGAGATCACGGGCATGCCAACAACAGGTCTATGTTTATCCTTTTTATCAGGTTTGGCAATTCTAGCAGCTTCTTCACAAAAGTAAATAACATGCCCATCCATATCTTCTTCCAAGAGATCTTTAACCATAGCAATACTAGGTTCTACTTTAATTTGTTCATCAGGTTTAGGTGTTCTAATATAGCTTTTGTTGACCACAGTTGGAACTTTAGCATGTTCCTTTATCCTAACAGGGAAATGTGGTTTCTCAATATAAGCAGAAGTAACAACTGGATCAACATTGTAAAGTATAGTTTCTTCTTTAACTGGTACCAGTTCTTTAATTTCTTATTTAATAGTTGGGTGATATTTAAACCACTTCTCTTTAGGGAGATCAACATCAGTAGCAAATGATTCACAAAAGGAAGCTACTATCTCAGAGTCAAGTCCATATTTAGTGCTAAACTTTTGAAAAGCATCAGTATCCATAAAAGATTTAAGACAATCATACTTAAGTTTAATACCTCACTCTTTACCTTTGTCGAGTTCCCAATCTTCAGAGTTGCGTTTAATTTTTTCCAAAAGATCCCACCAGAATTCAATAGTCTTCTTCATAAAAGAACTAGCACAAGAAGTATCAAGCATGGTTTGATCATTACGAGAAAGCCGAGCATAAAAATTCTGGATAATAATTTCTCTTGAGAGCTCATGATTGGGGCATGAATATAACATTGACTTCAGCCTCCCCAAGCTAGAGCGATACTTTCTCCTTCACGAGGCCAATATATATATATATATATATATATATATATATATATATATATATATATATATATATAATTCTGATCACGATGAACTAGATGCATAGGATAATTTTTTTCATGGAACTCCAATTTCAATCGATTCCAATTCCAAGATCCAATATCATCGCATAGCCTATACCATGCCAATGCTTTTCCATTCAAAGATAAAGGGAAAACCTTTTTCATAACTTCATCTTTGGGTAAACCTGCAAGCTTGAACAATCCACAAATTTGTTCTACATATATCAAGTGCATATCAGGATGTTCGGTTCCATGTTTTGCATAAGGATTAGCTAGCAGTTGTTCTATCATACCCAAAGGAATTCATATTCAATATTTTTAGTAGGTGCAGTAGGTTGAGGGGTAGCTAATTGTGGTTCCGGTCGAGGTGAAGGTACCCTGAATAAGCCCCTCAAAGGATTGTTTTCCATAGTAACAAGTGACAATATATTTCAGCACACTATATAAATTTTTCCTTACCAAATTCCACTTACCAAAGGCGCTTCACTCCCCGGCAACAGCAACATAAAATAGCCTTGATGACCCACAAGTATAGGGGATCAATTGTAGCTCTTTTAGGTAAGTAAGAGTGTCGAACCCAATGAGGATCAGGAGGAAATGACAAGTAGTTTGCAGTAAGGTAATGTGTGCAAGTGCTGAAATTGTAAGTAACCGAGTAGTTTGATAGCAAGATAATTTGTAACGAGCAAGTAATGATAGTAGTAACAAAAGTGCAGCAAGGTAGCCCAATCCTTTTGAGGCAAAGGACAGGCCAAAACGGTCTCTTATGATAAGCAAAGTGTTCTTGAGGGTACAGGGGATTTTCATCTAGTCACTTTCATCATGTTGGTTTAATTCGTGTTCGGTACTTTGATAATTTTATATGTGGGTAGACCGGTGCTTAGGTGTTGTTCTTACTTGAACAAACCTCCTACTTATGATTAACCCTCCCGCAAGCATCCGCAACTACGAGAAAAGTATTAAGAATAAATTCTAACCATAGCATTAAACTTTTGGATCCAATCGGTCCCTTACGGAATAGCGCATAAACTGGGGTTTAAGCTTCTATCACTCTCGCAACCCATCATCTAATTGCTACTCCAAAATGCATTCCCTTAGGCCCAAATATGGTGATGTGTCATGTAGTCGACGTTCACATGACACCACTAAGGGAATCACAACATACATACTATCAAAATATCGAACACATATCAAGTTCACATGATTACTTGCAACATGATTTCTCTCGTGACCTCAAGAACAAAAGTAACTACTCACAAATGATAATCATGCTCAAGATCAAAGGGGTATTAAATAGCATATTGGATCTGAACATATAATCTTCCACCAAATAAACCATATATTAATCAACTACAAGATGTAATCAACACTACTAGTCACCCACAAGTACCAATCTATAGTTCTGTTAACAAGATTGAACACAAGAGATGAACTAGGGTTTGAGATGAGATGGTGTTGTTGAAGATGTTGATGGAGATTGCCCTCCCCAAGTGGGAGAGTTGTTGGTGATGATGATGAGGATGATTTCCCCCTCCGGGAGGGAAGTTCCCCCGGCGGAATCGCTCCACCAAAGGGCGAAAGTGCTCCTGCCCAAGTTCCGCCTCGAGACGGCGGCGCTCCGTCCTGAAAGTCCTCTTCGTATTTTTTTCTAGGTCCAAATGACCTATATACCAGAAGATGGGCAACGGAGGTGGGCTTGGGTGAGCACAACCCACCTGGTGGGTGAGGGAGTCCTGGACTAAGGGGTCCTCGGGCGTCCGGCCTATTATCCATGGGCCGGACTGATGGGCTGTGAAGACGTGAAGGCCGAAGATTGTACCCGTGTCCGGATAGGACTCTCCTTAGGGTGGAAGGCAAGCTTGACGACCGACTATGAAGATTCCTTCTTATGTAGCCGACTCTATGTAACCCTAGATCCCTCCAGTGTCTATATAAACCGAAGGGCGTAGTCCGGATAGGATATACTCATTACCATAGTCATAGAGGCTACACTTCTAGGTTTAGCCATTACGATCTCGTGGTAGATCAACTCTTTTAATACTCATATTCATCAAGATCAATCAAGCAAGAAGTAGGGTATTACCTCCATAGAGAGGGCCCGAACCTGGGTAAACATCGTGTCCCCCGTCTCCTGTAACCATCGATCCTAGACGCACAGTTCCGAACCCCCTACACGAGATCCGCCGGTTTTGACACCGACATTGGTGCTTTCATTGAGAGTTCCACTGTGACGTCGACGAAAGGCTCGCCTTGTCCTTAAAGACAACATCACCTCCGGGGGAGTTCTGGACCCAGGCCAAACCCTCCGGCTGGGCGGCTTTACTATGATCGCCCGTTCGACCGTTGAGCCGACGATGACCTCTTGGGCCATTCAAAACCCCCTTCGCATCAACTCCAAACACTCCAAGCAGATGGATCCAGCAGAGTTTTCATCCTTGAACGAACTCCTAGATCGCATCGCCGCATTGGGAATCGCCACAGATTACGACCAGATCGGACCTAAAACCGATCAAGGAGAAATCAAAACTCCATCGGTCACCCACCAAATAGCGGTAGTCGAGGAGTAGGACGGCGAGTCTTCTTCTATATCGAAGACGAACTATGTTCGGATCACCGATCAGGAAGAGTCGGATACCCACCAGCGAAGGGATGCAACCAGCCCTCGAAACATAGAATCGGACGGCAGTCCTAAGCAATCAGAAGATATTCCGGAGCCCGGACTGTTGAGTCTGGAAGGTTTTCAGACACCGGATAATCGGCCAGGTCAGGGTTCAGATTTAATTCCACCCACCCACCCGGACATAGACGCCCTCATGAGCATAAAACAACAGTCTCAGGAAACGGTTCACCACTTCTGGACGAAGGAATCTTCAACGCCATCAATCATCGCCGCATACTGAAGTTTGCTGACTTGGCAACTATCGTACAGAAATACAGCGCGATGGAAAGCGCCTGGAACTCAGGCAGCTTGCTGGGAACCGTCGGTCCCAACTCAACTCCTCCTACAGGCGAAGAGGGCGCGCCCCTATGGCCCGCCCAGCCCAACAGTCAAGAAACATAAACCCATTACGCGGCACGGCACCGTTCTGGATGGATGGCTCGATGGCCCATGCAAAATACACACGACATCAGATACCGTGGCAACCTACAGCCTTAGAGCTTGCTGGATACTCCGGCAGGTAGCCAAGAGCGGCGAGGACATCCTCATCAAGGACGCCCCAGAACAGCACCCTCTAGAAAACGACGACACAAGAGTATTGACGGTCTTCGAGACATTCGCTTCAAACAACAAGCGCAAAAGAGCACTTCGTGACGTCGCCGAAGTTTGCCAAATCGCTGCAATAAACCCTTGGAACGACACAGCTATAACATTTAATGCCGGTGACGAGCCGCAGTACAGGACAGTCCGAGTGCCAGCCGCATTAGTCCTCAGTCCCATCGTGGACGGGTTTCGAATTACCAAGGTCCTCATGGACGGCGGCAACGGACTAATCCTCATTTACGAGGACACACTCCACAAAATGGAAATAGACAAGAGCCGTATCAAGCAAAGTAGCACAACCTTCCGAGGAATCATTCCTAGTCGAGAAGCGTGATGCGCGGGAAAAATCACACTTGACGTGGTATTCGGTACGCCGGAGAATTATCGGTCCGAAGAAATCACTTTCCAAGTGGCCCCTTTCAGCAGCGGATACCACACCCTGTTGGGGCGGGACGCTTTCACACGCTTCAAGCAATACCTTATTACGGGTATATGAATCTCAAAATGCCCGAACCGAACAGTATAATCACTCTCGTCAGTGATCCGGACATAGCACTCCGCGCTGAAAACAAAACAGCATCCCAAATCCACCTCCTTCAAACCAGCAGAAGAAATAGTCAAATTCCAAGTCCACCCAACGGACCCCAAGAAGACATCATCTATCGGAGCGCAACTGAACCCAACAGTTGATGCCGCACTACGCGAATTCCTGCGCGAAAACTGGGATATATTTGCCTGGCACCCTTCAGATATGCCAGGGATCCCACGCAAGCTGGCCGAACATAGCCTCGATATATTAAAGGGATTTAAACTAGGTAAGCAAACACTGCGGCGTTTTTTCGAACCCAAGCGACAAGCCATGGGGGAGGAGCTGGCCAAGCTCATCGAGGCCGGATTCATTAGAGAAATTAAACATCCGGACTGGCTGGCAAACCTGGTGATGGTACCAAAGAAGGACAAATCCTGGCGCCTGTGTGTCGGTTTCAAAGACCTCAACAAGGCTTGCCCTAAGGATCCCTTCCCCCTCCCCTGCATTGATCAAATCATTGACGCCGCTGCAGGACACGACTCATTGTGTTTCCTCGATGCATATTCCGGATACCATCAAATCAAAATGAAGGAGTCCGATCAAGCCGCAACAGCATTTATCACCCCATATGGGCCATTCTGCTTCAACACCATGCCCTTCGGGCTCAAGAACGCCGGTGCCACATACCAACGCATGATTCAAACATGCCTAGAGAAGCAGATCGGCAAGACGGTAGAAGCTTACGTCGATGACGTCATCATAAAAATTAGGCACGTCGAAACACTAATAGACGACTTACGACTTACATTCGACAACCTCCGTGCGTATGACATTAAGCTCAACCCGGGAAACTGTGTCTTCGGCGTCCCCGCTGGAAAACTGTTGGGCTTCATCGTTTCCAATAGAGGAACCGAAGCAAATCCAGCCAAAATCCGAGCTCTGTCACAGTAGGCTACGCCAACAGACCTCAAACAAGTCCAAAAACTAGCTGGTTGCGTGGCAGCGTTAAGTCGCTTTATCTCCAGATTAGGAGAAAATGCACTACCACTCTATCGCCTCTTGCGGCGTGATACGTGATACGTCTCCGTCGTATCTATAAATTTTGATTGTTCCATGCCAATATGATTCAACTTTCATATACTTTTTGGCAACTTTTTATACTATTTTTTGGACTAACATATTGATCCGGTGCCCAGTGCCAGTTCCTGTCTGTTGCATGTTTTATGTTTCGCAGAAACCCCATATCAAACGGAGTCCAAATGGGATAAAACGGACGGAGAATTATTTTGTAACATTTGTGATTTTTAGGAAGTAAAATCAACGTGAGACGGTGCCCGAGGTGGCCACGAGGGTGGGGCCCACACCCTCCCCAGGAGGGCGCCCCCCGCACCCTCGTGGGCCCCTCGTAAGGCGGTTGATGCTCTACTTTTGCCGCAAGAAAGCTAATTTTTGGAAAAAGATCTGGGCGAAGGTTTCAACCCAATCGGAGTTACGGTTCTCTAGAACGGTGAAAGGGCAGCAGAAAAGAACGCAGAAACAGAGAGAAACAGAGAGACAAATCCAATCTCGGAGGGGATTTCGCCCCTCCCACGCCATGGAGGCCAAGGACCAGAGGGGAAACCCTTCTCCCATCTAGGGTGGAGGTCAAGGAATAAGAAGACAAAGGGCCCCCCTCTCCCCTTCTCTTCCGGTGGAGCCGGAACGTCGCCGTGGCCATCATTATCACCGCAATCTTCACAAACAACTTCACCGCCTTCATCACCAACTCTTCCCCCCTCTATGCAGCGGTGCAACCTCTCTCTTAACCGCTGTAATCTCTACTTAAACATGGTGTTCAACGCTATATATTATTTCCCAACGATGTATGGCTATCCTATGATGTTTGAGTAGATCTGTTTTGTCCTATGGGTTATTTGATGATCAAGATTGGTTTGAGTTGCATGTTTTATTATTGGTGCTCTCCTATGGTGCTCTTCGTGTCGCGCAAGCGTGAGGGATTCCCGCTGTAGGGTTTGCAATATGTTCATGATTTGCTTATGGTGGGTGGCGTGAGTGACAGAAGCACATACCCGAGTAAGTAGGTTGTTTGCGTATGGGATAAAGGGGACTTGATGCTTTAATGCTATGGTTGGGTTTTACCTTAATGATCTTTAGTAGTTGCGGATGCTTGGTAGAGTTCCAATCATAAGTTCATATGATCCAAGTAGAGAAAGTATGTTAGCTTATGCCTCTCCCTCAAATAAAATTGCAATAATGATTACCGGTCTAGTTATCGATTGCCTAGGGACAAATAACTTTCTCGTAACAAAAAGCTCTTTACTAAAACTAATTTAGTTGTGTCTTTATCTAAACAACCCCTAGCTTTTATTTACTCGCTCTTTATATTCTTGCAAACCTATCCAAAAACACCTACAAACTACTTCTAGTTTCATACTTGTTTCCGGTAAAGCGAACGTCGAGTGTGCATAGAGTTGTATCCTTGGTCGATAGAACTTGAGGGAATATTTGTTCTACCTTTAGCTCCTCATTGGGTTCGACACTCTTACTTATCGAAAACTGTTGCGATCCCCTATACTTGTGGGTTATCAAGACCTTTTTCTGGCGCCGTTGCTGGGGAGCAACGGCGTGGGGTGAATATTCTCATGTGTGCTTGTTTGCTTTGTCACTAAGTAATTTTTATTTGCTGTTCTTAGTTGTTCTTTATCTTTACTTATGGATATGAAACACGAAATACCAAAAAAATTAGGTGTACTTTCTGCTCATGGAGATGGGGAACCTCCTAAAACCCTCGATGCTGGCTATGTGAATGATATTATGTACTACTTTAATAATCCTGAGAAAACCCATTCAATTATGTAATGGGAGTAACGTTGGATCAACGTGAATACTTTAGGGATTTCCGCTTGACACAGAAAGGGAAACTATTATGGGATAAAATTAATATATTGAAGTGGTATTCTAGGCAACAATGCTTGAGTTATGATTATACTTGTTGCTCTAGGATGAAGGCTCCACACCTTCCCTTTCCATGCAAATTTAATGATAATAAAACCTTAGCTTCTTATGCTAATGGTATATATGATTACTACGATGTGGAACAAATAGAAGAATTTGTTGCTTTTATGGGTGCTTATGAAATTGAATCTATGTTTAAAGAGTTTGAAGATTTTGATGATGTTGTTTATAGACCTGAAAATTTAGCTATCCTCAAATATTGCTATGATAATTATGAATACAATTACGATATTAATGCACTTGTTGAGAAAGTCTCCGCAATCTAAGAAGAGACTAATATTTTGCAGGAATCTATGGAAGAAGAAATTGATGAAACTGTGAGCTCATTGGATGAAAAAGATGAGGAGGAGAGTGAAGAACAAAAGGAGGAAGAGCGGATTATCTACCCGTTCCCACCTTCTAATGAGAGTAACCCTCCAACTCATACATTGTTTAATTTCCCTTCGTGCTTACCGAAGGATGATTGCTATGATGATTGTTATGATCCCGTCGATTCTCTTTAAATATCCCTTTTTGATTATGCTTGTTATGCTTGTGGCCAATATGCCAATATGAATTATGCTTATGGAGATGAACTTGCTATAGTTCCTTATGTTAAACATGAAATTGTTGCTATTGCACCCACACATGATAGTCCTATTATCTTTTTGAATTCTCCAAACTACACTATATCGGAGAAGTTTGCACTTATTAAGGATTACATTGATGGGTTGCCTTCTACCGTTGCACATGATGATTTTGATAGATATAATATGCAGGTGCTTGCTGCTCCTACTTGCAATTATTATGAGAGAGGAACTATATCTCCACCTCTCTATGTTTCCCACACAATAAAATTGCAAGAAACTGTTTATACTATGCATTGGCCTTTACTATGTGTGCATGAATTGTTCTTTTATGACATGCCGATGCATAGGAAGAGAGTTAGAATTCTTCATTACATGATATATGTTACTTTGTGCTCACTACTAAATTAAAAATCATTGCTAATTAAAATTGGCTTTGATATACCTTGAGATCCGGGTGGATTCACTACTTGAGCACTATATGCCTAGCGTAATGGCTTTAAAGAAAGCGCTGCCAGGGAGACAACCCAGAAGTTTTAGAGAGTCATATATTTCTGTTGAGTGCTTTCATATAGTTTAAAACAACAAAAATAAAGAGGGAACCCAAAACTTTTCAAAAGGAAAGTGAAAGTGAGAAAGACAAGCATTGTTGAAGTGGGAGAGCTCCTTGAACTTTGTTCATGCTCACGGCAACTTTGTGAATCTTGATGACAGAAAATTTTCAACAAAAATAATTATCCCCTTGTACAATTCCATTGTATTATAAAAATAATGTGCCAAGGTTTGCCTTTAGGATGTTTACAATGCTTGTTGGTTTGTACGGTGCAGGACAGAAACTTTGGCTGTAGTGCACGATTTTACATTTTTTACTGGAACGTCAAATGGTTCTGATTCTTTTTGCATTGTCTTTCTATACAAATTTTTTATTTTTCCTAATTTTGGAAGAATTTGTCAAGTATCAGAAGTATGGTGAATGTTCAGATTATCACAGACTGTTCTGTTTTAGACAGATTCTGTTTTTGATGCATAGTTTGCTTGTTTTGATGAAACTATTGATTTATATCAGTGGATTAAGCCATGAAAAAGTTATGTTACAGTATACACAATGCAAAAACAAAATATGAATTGGTTTGCAATAGTACTTAGAGTAGTGATTTTCTTTATTATACTAACGGATCTTACCAGGTTTTCTGTTGAAGTTTTGTGTGGATGAAGTGTTCGATGATCGAGAAGGTTTCGATGTGAGAAGAAGGAAGAGAGGCAAGAGCTCAAGCTTGGGGATTCCCGAGACACCCCAAGTAAATATTCAAGGAGACTCAAGCGTCTAAGCTTGGGGATGCCCCGGAAGGCATCCCCTCTTTCTTCAACAAATATCGGTATGTTTTCAGATTCGTTTCATTCATGTGATATGTGCAAATCTTGGAGCGTCTTTTGCATTTAGTTTTCACTTTTCTTTTATGCACCATGCTGGTATGAGATAGTCCTTGGTTGATTTATAGAATGCTCATTACACTTCACTTATATCTTTTGAGTATGGCTTTATAGAATGCTTCATGTGCTTCACTTATATCATTTGAAGTTTGGATTGCTTGTTTCTCTTCACTTAGACAATCGCCATTTGTAGAATGCTCTTTTGCTTCACTTATATTTTTTAGAGCATGGGCATATATTTTGTAGAAAGAATTAAACTCTCTTGCTTCACTTATATCTATTTAGAGAGATGACAGGAACTAGTCATTCACATGGTTAGTCATAAAATCCTACATAAAACTTGTAGATCACTGGATATGATATGTTTGATTCCTTGCAATAGTTTTGCGATATAAAGATGGTGATATTAGAGTCGTGCTAGTTGAGTAATTGAGAAATTGAGAAATACTTGTGTTGAGGTTTGCAAGTCCCGTAGCATGCACGTATGGTGAAACGTTATGTAACGAAGTCGGAGCATGATTTATTTATTGATTGTCTTCCTTATGAGTGGCGGTCGGGGACGAGCGATGGTTTTTTCCTACCAATCTATCCCCCTAGGAGCATGCACGTAGTACTTTGTTTCGACGACTAATAGATTTTTGCAATAAGTATGTGAGTTCTTTATGAATAATGTTGAGTCCATGGATTATACACACTCTCACCCTTCCATCATTGCTAGCCTCTTCGGTACCGTGCATTGCCCTTTCTCACCTCGAGAGTTGGTGCAAACTTCGCCGGTGCATCCAAACCCCGTGATACGATACACTCTATCACACATAAGCCTCATTATATCTTCCTCAAAACAGCCACCATACCTACCTATCATGGCATTTCCATAGCCATTCCGAAATATATTGCCATGCAACTTCCATCATCATCATGACTTGAGCATTTATTGTCATATTTCTTTGCATGATCATAAGATAGCTAGCATGATGTTTTCATGGCTTGTCCGTTTTTTGATGTCATTGCTATGCTAGATCATTGCACATCCCGGTACACCGCCGGAGGCATTCATATAGAGTCATATCTTGTTCTAGTATCGAGTTGTAATATTGAGTTGTAAGTAAATAAAAGTGTGATGATCATCATCATTAGAGCATTGCCCCAGTGAGGAAAGGATGATGGAGACTATGATTCCCCCACAAGTCGGGATGAGACTCCGGACGAAAAAAAGAGAGAAAGGCCAAAAAAAGAGAAGGCCCAAAAAAAATAAAAAAAAATAAAAGAAAAAAAGAGAGAAAAAGAGAGAAGGGGCAATGTTACTATCATTTTACCACACTTGTGCTTCAAAGTAGCACCATGTTCTTCATATAGAGAGTCTCTTGAGTTATCACTTACATATACTAGTGGGAATTTTCATTATAGAACTTGGCTTGTATATTCCAACGATGGGCTTCCTCAAATGCCCTAGGTCTTCATGAGCAAGCAAGTTGGATGCACACCCACTTAGTTTCAGTTTGAGCTTTCATACACTTATAGCTCTAGTGCATCCGTTGCATGGCAATCCCTACTCCTCACATTGACATCAATTGATGGGCATCTCCATAACCCGTTGATTAGCCGCGTCGATGTGAGACTTTCTCCTTTTTTGTCTTCTCCACATAACCCCCATCATCATATTCTATTCCACCTATAGTGCTATGTCCATGGCTCACACTCATGTATTGCGTGAAAGTTGAAAAGGTTTGAGAAACGTCAAAAGTATGAAACAATTGCTTGGCTTGTCATCGGGGTTGTGCATGATGTGAATATTTTGTGTGGTGAAGATGGAGCATAGCCAGACTATATGATTTTGTAGGGATGAGCTTTCTTTGGCTATCTTATTTCAATAAGACATAATTGCTTGGTTGGTATGCTTGAAGTATTATTGTTTTTATGTGAAAGGATAGACTATTGCTTTGAATCACTTGTGTCTTAATATTCATGCCATGATTAGACATATGATCAAGATTATGCTAGGTAGCATTCCACATCAAAAATTATCTTTTTTATCATTTACTTACTCGAGGACAAGCATGAATTAAGCTTGGGGATGTGATACGTCTCCATCGTATCTACTTTTCCAAACACTTTTGCCCTTGTTTTGGACTCTAACTTGTATGATTTGAATGGAACTAACCCGGACTGACGCTGTTTTCAGCAGAATTGCCTTGATGTTGTTTCATGTGCAGAAAACAGAAGTTCTCGGAATGACCTGAAACTCCACGGAACGTCAAGTTAAAAATAATAAAAAATCTTTGCCAAAGATGAAGACCAGGGGGCCCACACCCTGTCCACGAGGGTGGGGACGCCCCCCCCCCCCTAGGGCGCGCCCCCCTACCTCGTGGGCCCCCTGGAGCTCCTCTGACCCTAATGCTACGTCTCGAGCTTGCGTTGGATTTCCCCGAAGAGGAGAGGATGGTGCAGCACAGTAGCGTAAGTATTTCCCTCAGTTTTTGAGAACCAAGGTATCAATCCAGTAGGAGACTACGCAAGTCCCTCGTACTGCACAAAATGATAGCTACTGCAACCAACGCTTAGGGGTTGTCAATCCCTTCACGGTCACTTACGAGTGAGATCTGATAGAGATAATATTTTTGGTATTTTTGGTATAAAGATGCAAAGTAAAAAGTAAAAGCAAAGCAAGTAAATAAAGTGATGGAGATTGATATGATGAGAATAGACCCGGGGGCCATAGGTTTCACTAGTGGCTTCTCTCAAGAGCATAGATATTCTACGGTGGGTGAACAAATTACTGTTGAGCAATTGACATAATTGAGAACAGTTATGAGGTTATCCAGGGAATGATGATGTATATAGGCATCACGTCCGTGACAAGTAGACCGAAACGATTCTGCATCTACTACTATTACTCCACTCATCGACCGCTATCCAGCATGCATCTAGAGTATTAAGTTAAAAACAGAGTAACGCCTTAAGCAAGATGACCTGATGTAGAGGAATAAATTCATGCAATATGATAAATACCCCATCTTGTTATCCTCGATGCCAACAATACAATACGTGCCTTGCAATCCCTTCTGTCACTAGGTAAGGACACCGCAAGATTGAACCCAAAGTTAAGCACTTCTCCCATTGGAAGAACTACCAATCTAGTTGGCCAAACCAGCGGATAATTCGAAGAGACTTGCAAAGATAACTTAATCATACATAAAAGAATTCAGATAAGAATCAAATATTTTCCATAGATAAGCTGGATCATAAACCCACAATTCATCGATCTCAACAAACACACCGCAAAAAAGAAGATTACATCGAATAGATCTCCACGAGAGAGGGGGAGAACATTGTATTGAGATCCAAAAAGAGAGAAGAAGCCATCTAGCTACTAACTATGGACCCGAAGGTCTGAAGTAAACTACTCACACTTCATCGGAGGGGCTATGGTGTTGATGTAGAAGCCCTCCGTGGTGGATGCCCCCTCCGGCGGAGCTCCGGAACAGGCCCCAAGATGGGATCTCGTGGATACAGGAAGGTATGGCGGTGGAATTAGGTTTTTGGCTCTTTCTCTGATCTGTTGGGGGTACTTAGGTATATATAGGAGGAAGGAGTACGTCGGTGGAGCGTCAGGGGGCCCATGAGGCAGGGGCCGCGCCCAGGGGGGAGGGGCGCGCCCCCACCCTCGTGACCGCCTCTGGCACTCCTTGGAGTAGGGTCTAAGTCTCCTGGATCACGTTCAGCGAGAAAATCACGTTCCCGAAGGTTTCATTCCGTTTGGACTCCGTTTGATATTTCGTTTCTTCGAAACACTGAAATAGGCAAAAAACAGCAATTCCGGGCTGGGCCTCCGGTTAATAGGTTAGTCCCAAAAATAATATAAAAGTGGAAAATAAAGCCCATTATAGTCCAAAACAATAGATAAAGTAGCATGGAGCAATCAAAAATTATAGATACGTTGGAGACGTATCAGCCAACTCCAACTCTATATATTTGCTTTCGGGGAGAAAAAAATAAAGGAGAAGAAATCATCGCATTTTACGATACGGAGCCGCCGCCAAGCCCTAAAACCTCTCGGGAGGGCTGATCTGGAGTCCGTTCGGGGCTCCAGAGAGGGGGATTCATCACCGTCGTCATCATCAACCATCCTCCATCACCAATTTCATGATGCTCACCGCCGTGCGTGAGTAATTCCATCATAGGCTTGCTGGACGGTGATGGGTTGGATGAGATCTATCATGTAATGGAGTTAGTTTTGTTTGGGTTTGATCCCTAGTATCCACTATGTTCTGAGATTGATGTTGCTATGACTTTGCTATGCTTAATGCTTGTCGCTAGGGCCCGAGTGCCATGATTTTAGTTCTGGACCTATTATGTTTTCATGAATATAGTTGTGTTCTTGATACTATCTTGCAAGTCTATAGTCACCTACTATGTGTTATGATCCGGCAACCCCGAAGTGACAATAATCGGGACCACTCCCGGTGATGACCATAGTTTGAGGAGTTCATGTATTCATTATGTGCTAATGCTTTGTTCCAGTTCTCTATTAAAAGGAGGCCTTAATATCCCTTAGTTTCCATTAGGACCCTGCTGCCACGGGAGGGTAGGACAAAAGATGTCATGCAAGTTCTTTTCCATAAGCACGCATGACTATATTCGGAATACATGCCTACATTACATTGATGAATTGGAGCTAGTTCTGTGTCACCCTATGTTATGACTGTTACATGATGAACCGCATCCGGCATAATTATCCATCACCGATCCAATGCCTACGAGCTTTCCATATACTGGTTTACGTTTATTTACTTTCCCGTTGCTATTGTTACAATCACTACAAAACACCAAAAATATTACTTTTGCTTTCTTTACTTTTGTTACCGTTACCACTACTATCATATTACTTTGCTACTAAACACTTTGCTGCAGATATTAAGTTTCCAGGTGTGGTTGAATTGACAACTCAGCTGCTAATACTTGAGAATATTCTTTGGCTCCCCTTGTGTCGAATCAATAAATTTGGGTTGAATACTCAACCCTCAAAAGCTGTTGCGATCCCCTATACTTGTGGGTTATCAGGATGGCGATACGTCTCCGTCGTATCTATAATTTTTTATTGTTCCATGCCAATATTATTCAACTTTCATATACTTTTTGGCAACTTTTTATACTATTTTTGGGACTAACATATTGATCCGATTGCTCAGTGCCGTTCTGTCATTGCATGTTTTATGTTTCAGAAACCCCATATGAAACGGAGTCCAAACGGGATAAAAACGGACGGAGAATTATTTTGGAATATTTATGATTTTTGGGAAGTAAATCAACGTGAGACGGTGCCCGAGGTGGCCACGAGGGTGGGGCCCACGCCCTCCCCAGGAGGGCGCGCCCCCCACCCTCGTGGGCCCCTCGTAAGGCGGTTGATGCTCTACTTTTGCCGCAAGAAAGCTAATTTTTGGAAAAAGATCTGGGCGAAGGTTTCAACCCAATCGGAGTTACGGATCTCTGGATATAAAAGAAATGGTGAAAGGGCAACAGAAAAGAACGCCGAAACAAAGAGAAACAGAGAGACAGATCCAATCTCGGAGGGGCTTTCGCCCCTCCCACGCCATGGAGGCCAAGGACTAGAGGGGAAACACTTCTCCCTTCTAGGGAGGAGGTCAAGGAAGAATAAGACGAAGGGGCCCCCTCTCCCCTTCTCTTCCGGTGGTGCCGGAACGTCGCTGTGGCCATCATCATCACCGCAATCTTCACCAACAACTTCACCGCCTTCATCACCAACTCTTCCCCCCTCTATCCAGCGGTGTAACCTCTCTCTTACCCGCTGGAATATCTACTTAAACATGGTGCTCAACGCTATATATTATTTCCCAATGATGTATGGCTATCCTATGATGTTTGAGTAGATCTGTTTTGTCCTATGGGTTATTTGATGATCAAGATTGGTTTGAGTTGCATTTTTATTATTGGTGTTGTCCTATGGTGCTCTCCGTGTCGCGCAAGCGTGAGGGATTCCCGCTGTAGGGTTTGCAATATGTTCATGATTTGCTTATGGTGGGTGGCGTGAGTGACAGAAGCACAGACCCGAGTAAGTAGGTTGTTTGCGTATGGGTTAAAGGGGACTTGATGCTTTAATGCTATGGTTGGGTTTTGCCTTAATGATCTTTAGTAGTTGCGGATGCTTGCTAGAGTTCCAATCATAAGTGCATATGATCCAAGTAGAGAAAGTATGTTAGCTTATGCCTCTCCCTCAAATAAAATTGCAATAATGATTACCGGTCTAGTTATCGATTTCCTAGGGACAAATAACTTTCTCGTAACAAAAAGCTCTTTACTAAAAACTAATTTAGTTGTGTCTTTATCTAAACAGCCCCTAGCTTTTATTTAATCGCTCTTTATATTCTTGCAAACCTATCCAAAAACACCTACAAACTACTTCTAGTTTCATACTTGTTTCCGGTAAAGCGAACGTCGAGTGTGCGTAGAGTTGTATCGGTGGTCGATAGAACTTGAGGGAATATTTGTTCTACCTTTAGCTCCTCGTTGGGTTCGACACTCTTACTTATCGATACGTCTCCAACGTATCTATAATTTTTGATTGCTCCATGCTATATTATCTTCTGTTTTGGACATTATTGGGCTTTATTATTCACATTTATATTATTTTTGGGACTAACCTATTAACCGGGGGTCCAACCCAGAATTGTTGTTTCTTGCCTATTTCAGAGTTTCACAGAAAAAGAATATCAAACGGAGTCCAAATGGAATGAAACCTTCGGGAACGTGATTTTTGGAACGAACATGATCCAGGAGACTTGGACCCTAAGTCAAGGAAGCTTCGAAGAAGCCATGAGGTAGGGGGCGCGCCTACCCCACCCATGCGCGCCCTCCACCCTCGTGGGCCCCCTGTTGTTCCACCGACGTACTCCTTCCTCCTATATATACCTACGTACCCCCAAACGATCAGATACGGAGCCAAAAACCTAATTCCACCGCCGCAACATTCTGTACCCACGAGATCCCATCTTGGGGCCTGTTCTGGAGCCCCGCCGGAAGGGGCATCGATCATGGAGGGCTTCTACATCAACACCATAGCCCCTCCGATGAACTGTGAGTAGTTTACCTCAGACCTTCGGGTCCATAGTTATTAGCTAGATGTCTTCTTCTCTCTTTTTGGATCTCAATACAATGTTCTCCCCCTCTCTCGTGGAGATCTATTCGATGTAATCCTCTTTTGCGGTGTGTTTGATGAGACCGATGAATTGTGGGTTTATGATCAAGTTTATATATGAACAATATTTGAATCCTCTGAATTCTTTTATGTATGATTGGTTATCTTTGCAAGTCTCTTCGAATTATCAGTTTGGTTTGGCCTACTAGATTGATCTTTCTTGCAATGGGAGAAGTGCTTAGCTTTGGGTTCAATCTTGCGGTGTCCTTTCCCGGTGTGATGAGGGGCAGCAAGGCACGTATTGTATTGTTGCCATCGAGGATAACAAGATGGGGTTTTATCATATTGCATGAATTTATCCCTCTACATCATGTCATCTTGCTTAAGGCGTTACTTTGTTCTTATGAACTTAATACTCTAGATGCATCTTTGGATAGCGGTTGATGTGTGGAGTAATAGTAGTAGATGCAAAGGTGAGTCGTTACGCTTGTCTCGGACGTGATGCCTATATACATGATCATACCTAGATATTCTCATAACTATGCTCAATTATGTCAATTGCTCAACAGTAATTTGTTCACCCACCGTAAAATACTTATGCTCTTGAGAGAAGCCACTAGTGAAACCTATGGCCCCCGGGTCTATCTTCATCATATTAATCTTCCAACACTTAGTTATTTCCGTTGCTTTTTACTTTGATTTTATTTTACTTTGCATCTTTATCATAAAAATACCAAAAATATTATCCTATCATATCTATCAGATCTCACTCTCGTAAGTGACCGTGTAGGGATTGACAACCCCTTATCGTGTTGGTTGCGAGGATTTATTTGTTTGTGTAGGTGCGAGGGACTCGCGCGTAGCCTCCTACTGGATTGATACCTTGTTCTAAAAAACTGAGGGAAATACTAACGCTACTTTGCTGCATCACCCTTTCGTCTTCAAGGGAAAACCAACGCGGTGCTTGTCGGGGATATACCCCGCGGTATGACCCGGCCAGAGTCGTAACCCGGCCTGGACTTGATAAGCCGGCGGATGGTAAACCCGCAGACAGTTAAGACAGATGGCTAAGACAGACGGTAAACCGGCGAGTGTTAAACCGGCAGAGTTAAGACAATGGTAGCACCGGCAGGTGTTAAGACAATCATAACCCGGCTGACCATGTTAAACTGGCAGACAATGTTAAACCGGCAGACAATGTTAAACCGGCAGGCCATGTTAAACCGACAGACAATGTTAAACCGGCGGACAATGTTAAACCGGCAGACAATGTTAAACCGGCAGACCATGTTAAACCGGCAGATGTTAAGAAGCCCAGGAAAGGAAGTCAAAATATTTTAAGTCTTAGTCCGAGATGGACTCTACATGTAACCCGCCCCTTCAACTTATATAAGGAGGGGCAGGGCTCCCCAAAGAGGGACGAGCAAGAAACAATCTCTAGGGCTAGACACAACTAGAGGAGAGCCGGTTTACGGCGACTCCCTCGTGATGATAATGAGATCTAGCCTCAAACATCATGGTGGGTTTTTACCGGATGATGTTTCCCGGGGCCCGAAGCTGTCTAAACCCTTGTCTTGTGTTGCATCTCTCGATTCCGCTCAACCCCTCTCAAGCTACCACATAGATGCGTTGGCCTCGCGACTAAGTCCTCACACTAGGGACATCTGACGTGTTAATTCCACGACAGTTGGCGCCCACCGTGGGGCCGGCGCACGGTGGTGTTGAGTTCTTGAAGTGATCTTTCCTACGAATCGAGAAGCTCGCAGTTGGATAGATGAAGGTTTGAGTTTAAGAAAATTAGATTGCACCGGATGCCCCGCCGCTGCTGCAAGTTGAAGATGTGTTTTCGATCAGTGCACGTATCACGTCGTAGGAACTGACAGGATTGAAAGAGAAATATTGATAGCGTGTTGTGCGATTAAGAAGCAGTCAGATCACAAGTCGCCGATACCGCAGTTTCCTGTCGCAGCCCGTCTCATCTGTGCGCCAAATCCCGATGGTGTTTGTCGCTACTGCTAGTACTTTTTCCGAGTTGTAGAGCACCACGTCATCACACAAAGATCAACCATGGGCCAGTACTACTATGGAACAGAAGCGATAAAAGGATAAAAAAAGGGGGTGCCACGACCCGGGACCGGATTGGGACACGCGCTCGATCTCCGCTATCGAACTGCCCTCGCCTCTGTCTCGTTGACGGATCCCCTGCGAGTCGTCGCCCATGTCTCCGCTGTCCACCTACGACCCGCCTCATCCCTGCTGCTGTGGCTACCGTGCGCTGAGCCGCCCAGCCTGCTTAGCTTCAAGCCGCCGAGTTACTGCTGGTGATGAAGTCATGTACCTAGGGTAGGGTCATGGACCTGTCTAAGACACCCTCCACAAGGACATCTCTAGAAGAAATTACCTTTCAGTCGACCAGGAAGGGTTCCACTCGACCAACTGGAAGACACTCGACCATGAAGCCAAATCACTCGACTGCCAGGAGATCTAAAGCCAGCCTGCACGCAAACGGTCGGTCATTAAGTAGCTTTTATGGTCATCATAGTACTTTATGTGGGCGTTACCAGTAACCCCCTACCTTAACGTACCTTTAACCCTCCATAACTGAGGGTCGGAGGGGTCTGGCGAACTCTATATAAGCCACCCCCCTCCTCAGTGCCAAGGGTTCGCATCTTTGTAACTCATACACGCATAATCCAGTCGACCGCCTCCGGGCTCCGAGACGTAGGGCTATTACTTCCTCCGAGAAGGGTCTGAACTCGTAAAACTCGTGCGTATACAACTACTCCATAGCTAGGATCTTGCCTCTCCATACCTACCCCCATTCTCTTTGTCGGGCTTAGAACCACGACGGTTGGCGCCCCTTGGGGCGGTGTCTTAGCGACTTGTTGGAGAAGTTGCATTTTTCGATCCCATTCATCATGGTTTCAGCGGAGTTTTGGTTGAGGGCGAGATCCATCTCGCGCGCTCACGTTCATCGCCGACGACTCCGCTTGGTTGCAGGAGGCTCCACTCGGCGTTAGCGACTCCCGTCCATGGGCGGCGCACTTTCGCGCGTGCATCCGCGGCGTCCTCCTGCGGCAGCCGTCGACCCAGTATCGGTTGACTCTTGTGCCATCCTCCCTCCCAGTCTCGCGCCGGCGCAAGCACTCTGGTCGATCGAGACTTCAGCGGTGGGTGAGGCATGCGGTGGCCTGCCAGTCAGCCACTCCCCAAGTTGCGGCAATCGAGCCTGACAAATCTATCTATGGCATGTTCGATCTGTCGACTGGCTCCGCAGAGACTGCATCCGAGTGCGACAGCAGCGACCCAGCGGCGGAGGTTCTGATGGTCGACGGACCTCGCAGTCCTCCTGGTTCCCCCCGCTCCGACAGAGGCGTTGGCGGAGGCGAGCCGGCGCAGGCTCACGAAGAGTACCAACCCAAGCCCCTCACTTCGTTGTAGAGGGAGGAGCTCCACCGCCGGAACATGGATGCGCTTCACACTCCTATCGTTGGAGAAACCCCCGAGGCCCGTGCCTTAGAAGATGCGCGTTTGGCCAACTTGGACTGGAAAATCTCCAGCGAGTGCTCGATGAACGAGCGCAACAACGGGTCCCGTCGTCCTGCCGACGTCAACTCTTTCCACAACCAACTCAGGTATACCGAACTCCCATTCAGAATCTAGCAGCTGCAGCCGTATAGCGAGTCCATTCAGCCTTCCGGTCGGAGGCTGGCAGAGGCTTACTCCGGATCGAGATTTGCTCCGGGCAGCGGAGATCGAATTCAGCTGTATCGCGATCGCGAACAGGATTTACAGACAGATCCGTCGCTGCGAATACAGATCCGATCGGCACATAGCCCAGATCGCCCCGAGGCGTGAGGGACATGGAGGCGGCGTGATCGATATGAGGACCGATTCAATCGTGATGATCGACGTCAGTGCCCTCCTCCCCAAGGGGTGGGTCATATGCACCTCGGCAACAAGATGTGAGCGCTTGACACGGTGTTGGGCGAAGGATTCGGTCGACCCGTGGAACCAGGCTTTGATGCGAGATCCGTCATCGTTCAAGGTCTGGTCGACAAGAACAGAGCTAACCGTGGAGGTCATGCAGAAATGCGCCCATCAGCAGCAGAGTACACGTCTCAGGACCGAGTGTTTTAGCGAGCCATCGAGCGCGGTGATTCCTCCCAACTTCAGGTTGGCGATTGAGTCGATAAGTTCACGGTGAGTCTAAGCCACATACTTGGCTTGAGGACTACCGAGTGGCTGTTCAGATCGGCGGCAACGATGAAGTGGCCACGAAACACCAGCACTTATGTTGGAGGGATCGGCGAGCATGGCTGAATCAGTTAGCACCAATGACATTTACACTTGGGAAGATCTTGCCCGAGTGTTTGTCAGGACATTTGAAGGAACTTGCAAGCGACCAGCAGGGTTGACAGAGTTGCAGTCTTGTATGCAGAAGTCGAATGAAACTTTGAGGGATTACATCCAGAGATGGATCACTTTGCACCACACAAATAGAGAATGTATCTGATCATCAGGCAGTCTGTGCCTTCAAGGAAGGAGTCAAGAACAGAGAGTTGAGTCTGAAATTCGGTCGGACAGGAGACATGACCCTGAGTCGAATGATGGAGATTGCCACCAAGTACGCCAATGGTGAAGAAGAGGATCGGCTCCGGAGTGGTAAGTACAAGTCAGCCGTTAATGAAACCGAGGGAGGGAACTCCAGTCGGAAACAGAAGCGGAAAGCCGAGCCGGTCGCTCCTGGAGAATCCTTGGCCGTGACTCCAGGAAAGTTCAAGGGGAAACCCAAGGGGCCTTGGAACCCCAAGAAAATTAAATACCAAGATGGAAATGATGTGTTGGACTTGCGATGTCACATTCACACAAAGAAAGATGAAGAGGGTAAACTCATTTACCCAAAGCATACCACTCGGCAAGTCGGCTCTTGATTCAGTTAGTTGTGGGAAGCAGCCCAAGGATAAAGAAAAGGAGTCGGACAAAGTTGAGGACAAGGAAGATAGTGACGGTGGGTACCCTCAGGTCAATTCCACTCTGATAATTTTTGCTGACGTTGAAAGAAAAAGTCGATTGAAAGTTATCAACCGCGAAGTGAATACGGTCGCTCTGGCGACACCCAGTTACCTGAAATGGTCGCAGACTGCCATCACGTTCGACCAGTCTGATCACCCAACACACATAGCCACCCCTGGGAGGCAAGCGTTGGTGGTCGACCCGGTCGTCGAAGGCACTCGACTAACTAAGGTTTTGATGGATGGTGGCAGCGGCTTCAACATTTTGTATGCAGAGACGTTGAAAGGGATGGGCATTCCGATGTCCAGACTCAGCACCAGCAACATGAGCTTCCATGGAGTCATTCCTGGAAAGAAGGCTGAGTCACTCGGCCAAATTGCTCTCGATGTGGTTTTCGGTGACTACAAGAATTTTCGTAAGGAAAAGTTGACCTTTGAGGTCGTGGATTTTCAGAGCGCTTATCACGCTATCCTGGGGAGGCCGGCATATGCGCGGTTCATGGCTCGACCATGTTATGTGTACCTCAAGCTGAAGATGCCAGGTCCCAAAGGTGTGATCACTATCACTGGCAATCGGAAAAAGGCAGAAGAGTGTTTCCAGAAAGGCTCTCAGATCGCGGATGCTCAGATGGTAGTGGTCGAACTGCAAGAGTACCAGAAAACTGCAGCCCCGAGTGATTTGTTGCGAGCCAAGAAGCCCGCCACGGAGTCGGCATTTCAGTCGTCCGGGGAGACAAAACCGGTTCATATTCATCCGATTGATCCAAATGCTGCTCCGACTCACATCTCAACAACACTCGACTCCAAATAGGAAGAAGCGCTCATCCAGTTCCTCCGTGAGAACTGGGACATCTTTGCATGGAAGCTCTGGCGACATGCGGGTGTTCAGGGGACTGGCTGAGCATCGTCTGAAGTCGACTCAAAAGTTAAACCTGTCAAAGAGCATCTTGACGGTCCGCCCCGTAAGAGAAAGGCCATTGGTGAGAAGGTGGCTCGGCTCTTAGAAGCAGAGTTTATCGAGAGATTTACCACTCGAGTGGCTCGCCAATGTTGTCATGGTCCCTAAGAAGGACAATTCACTGCGCATGTGCATCGACTTCAAACATATCAATCGGGCCTGCACGAAAGATCATTTTCCTCTCCCCGCGATCGACCAAATAGTCGACTCATTGCGGGATGTGGCGGTTGTATTTTTAGAGCGCATATTCCGGGTACCATCAGATCCGTCAGTATGGACCCGACGAGATCAAAACAGCTTTCATCACTCCATTCGGGTGCTTCGTTATGTCACCATGCCATTCGGCCTCAAGAATGCGAGCCACGTTCATGAGGATGATTCAGAAGTGTTTACTCACTCAAATCAGTCGGAATGTGGAAGCATACATGGATGACATTATGGTCAAGTCACGGAAAGGTTCCGACCTATTGACTGACCTTGCTGAAACATTTGCCAATCTCAGGAGGTATGATATCAAGCTTAACCCATCAAAATGCACATTCGGAGTCCCCGGCGGAAAGTTACTCAGTTTTCTCGTTTCTGAACGAGGAATCGATGCTAACCCAGAAAAAGTTGGCACTATACTCCGAATGAAACGCCTTGTGCGTGTGCACGATGTCCAGAAGCTTACTGTGCTTGGCCGCTTTAAGTCGATTCATCTCTCGCCTCGGTGAAAAGGCATTGCCTCTTTACCGGCTGATGAAGAAGTCACACAAGTTCGAGTGGACTCCTGAAGCTGATGCAGCGTTTGCAGAGCTCAAAGCTCTGCTCTCCACCCAGCCGATGCTTGCTGCCCCAATCAGCAAGGAGCTGTTGCTGCTTTACATTGCAGCCACAGGACAAGTCGTCGATCTGATGCTTACGGTCGGCGGGAAGAGAAAGGAAGGGCCTTCAAAGTTCAGCGCCCGATATATTATCTTTTCAAGTATTAACCCCGTCAAAGCAAAGATACCCTCATTATCAGAAGCTTGTGTATGGGATTTATATGACCGCGAAGAAGGTTGCTCATTACTTCTCGACCATTCAATTACGATCGTCGTGACGCCCCATTATCGAGATTTTGCTGTGAGCGAATCTGGTCGAGTGGAGAAATGGGCGATTGAACTTCTTCCCTTGATATCAAGTTTGAGGCAAAGAAAGCCATCAAGTCCCAAGCAAAAGCAGATTTCATCGCCGAGTGGATTGAACAACGATTATCGACTCAAGTTCACTCGGAGCTCTGGACTATGTTCTTTGATGGTTCCAAGATGTTGAATGGTTCGGTCTTTGGGGTAGTATTGGTTTCCCCGAGGAGATAAGCTCGGATATGTGCTCCAGATTCACTTTGATTCTTCCAACAATGAAGCAGAATACAAAGCTTTGTTGTATGGGTTGCGTATGGCCATTTCACTTTCGGCGTCCGTCGCCTCATGGTCTATGGCGACTCAGATCTAGTGGTTAATCGGTGATGAAGGAGTGGGGACGTCGAAGTCCACCATGATGGCTCTTGTAATGCGATGAGGAAGCTAGAGAAGAAGTTTGAGGGTTAGAGCTCCATCATATACCCGGTGAAAAATCAAGCTGGCGATGATTTGGCGAAAATAGGGTCCAAGAGGAAGCCATTCCCAGTGATGTGTTTTGGAGCACATCCGCACACCGTCGATTCAAGAGGATCCTTTCACGAAGAAGCTCCACAGCCAAAAGTGCCACCGATCCGGTGAAGTTGAGGTCCCAGCGGTGGTCGACTGATCATGGAAGTCGTGGTCATCACTCCCGATGGACGAGACCGTACATCGCGTATATCACGAGGAAAGAGCTCCGGAGAACGAAGAAGAGTCTGACAGATCGTCGGCCGATCCAAGGCCTTTCTTGTGATTAAGGGATAGTTATTCGAGAAAGCGTGGTCGAGTCAGCCGAAGTGCATAATGCGGAAGAAGGTCGGATAATTCTTGATGATATCCACTCGGGGACTGTGGTCACCATCGTCCTCTCGGACCATCGTGGCTAAAGCATACCGAGCGGGATTTTACTGGCCGAAAGCAAATGAAATGGCAAAGGAAATAGTCGACAAGTGTGAAGGATGTCAGTTCTACTCCAATATGTCACACAAACCAGCCTCAGCATTGAAGACCATTCCACTCGTCTAGCCTTTCGCTGTTTGGGGGTTGGATATGGTTGGATCACTGAGAACTGGCAGGAGCGGTTTCACTCATTTTCTTGTGGCAGTCGACAAGTTTACGAAGTGGATTGAAGCTAAACCTATCAAGAATCTTGATGCGTGCACTGCTATCAGTTTCATCAGAGAGTTGATATTCAGATATGGAGTTCCGCACAGCATCATCACTGATAATGGGTCAAACTTCTATTCCGACAAGTTCAAAGCCTTTTGCCCCTCTCAGGGCACGCGAGTCGACAATGCTTCAGCTGCTCACCCCCAGTCGAATGGACAAGCAGAACGAGCAAATGGTCTAATTCTCAAAGGACTGAAACCTCGACTGATGCGTGATCTCAAGCATGCAACAGGAGCGTGGGTCGACGAACTTCCATCGGTTCTTTGGGGATTAAGGACCTCTCCTAATCGGTCAACTGGAGAACTCCATTCTTCATGGTCTATGGAGCTGAAGCAGTTCTGCCGAGCGACCTGCTCCACAATGCGCCTTGAGTGAACTCTACTCTGAAGTGAAGCGGAGCAAGCCCGGCAAGATGCGATCGACCTCCTTGAAGAGAGAGAGAGATGGCCCTGATCCGCTCGACCATCTATCAGCAGGACTTGCGTCAATTCCATGCTAGAAATGTGAAAAGCCGAGCCTTTCAAGAAGGGGACTTGGTCCTCCGAGTGGATCAGCAGAAACCACACAAGCTCGCTCCCACTTGGGAAGGTCCCTTCGTCGTCACCAGAATTCTCCACAATGGAGCTTATCATCTCTACAACGTCGAACGCCAGATCGATGAGCCTCGAGCCTGGAATGCGGAGCTGCTCCGCCCCTTTTACACTTAAGAACTCACTCGGGTGAGATGTAATTAAAAATACCTCCGTAGTTTGTTTATCAAAGATAAGAATGTTATAATTTTCCTAGTGATTGTTATTACTTTTTCGTTTACATAAGAAACTTCCCCCAGTGGGTGGCTTAGCCGCGAACCTGTTTCGCCTAAGTTTGTTAAAAAAAATCCCTGCCGAGTGGAGAGCCAGCCTCCTGCTCGGGGGCTTAGCTGCGAATCCGTTTCGCCTAAGTATCTGAAAAATCCTACCGAGTGAGGAGCCAGCTCCCACTCGGGGGCTTAGCTGCAGTCCAAGTACTCGCCTAAGTATTTGAAAATCCTACCGAGTGAGGAGCCAGCTCCCACTCGGGGGCTTAGCTGCAGTCCAAGTACTCGCCTAAGTATTTGAAAATCCTACCGAGTGAGGAGCTAGCCTCCCACTTGGGGGCTTAGCTGCAGTCCAACTACTCGCCTAAGTATTTGAAAATCCTACCGAGTGAGGAGCCAGCCTCCCACTTGGAGGCTTAGCTGCAGTCCAAGTACTCGCCTAAGTATTTAATACAATGTGCACTTTGCAAGGACGATGAGGTACAGGTCGACTGTTGCCTTCCCCTTCAAAGCTATGACACAAAAATCCTCCTTGGAGGCTTAGCTGCATTCGATGACTAGCCTAAGTTTGAAAAATCCACCGAGTGGAGAGCAAACCTCCCACTCGGAGGCTTAGCTGCAGTCCGATGCTCGACTAAGTTTGAAAAATCCTACCAGTGGAGAGCAAACCTCCCACTCGGAGGCTTAGCTGCAGTCCAATGCTCGCCTAAGTTTGAAAAATCCTCACGGAGTGGAGAGCAAACCTCCCACTCGGGGCTTAGCTGCAGTCCGGTGCTCGCCTAAGTTTGAAAAATCCTACCGAGTGGAGAGCAAACCTCCCACTCGGGGCTTAGCTGCAGTCCAAGACTCGCCTAAGTTTGAAAAATCCCGAGTGGAGAGCAAACCTCCCACTCGGGGCTTAGCTGCAGTCCGAGACTCGCCTAAGCACGAAATCCATCCCGATCCATAAGGACGGCGAGTTGCAGGTCATTCGTTACCTTCTCCTTGAGCTGCGCCACAAGTACAACATCGCTTCATCCCGATCCGCAAGGACGACGAGGTGTAGGTCGACTGCTGCCTTCTCCTTCGGAGCTGCGCCACAAGTACAACATGCGCTCCATCCCGATCCGCAAGGACGACGAGGTGCAGGTCGACTGCTGCCTTCTCCTTCGGAGCTGCGCCACAAGTACAACGTGCGCTCCATCCCGATCCGCAAGGACGACGAGGTAGAGGTCGACTGTTTCCTTCTCCTGTGCGTGCAAGAGCAACAAAGTGTAGGTCGACTGGATCCACCTCAGAGCTGCATCCCAAGCATTGAAGCGTAATCTGATTGAAGAGCAAAGTTCACTCGAAGGCAAACAAAAGCATATTTCGACGATAAGTAAAGTTCGGATAACATCCTAAGGATGCAGAAGTACCCAGGCCTCAAGCACATTAAATGTTATCGATTCTGAGGATCACTCGGCGTTCGAGGCAAATTTAAGACGAGTCATAGAAGTTTTTTACTCCTCGGCGGAGGGCTGGAAGGCGCTGACGAACTGGTCGAGTCAATCCATCAGCGATTCGGTGGCAGCACCAATGAAGGTCTGCATGAAAGATTAGAAGTCGTACTTCTTGGTATTGGCAACTTTGATGGACGCCAACCTTTCCTCTCGCGCCTCCTTGCAATGAACGCGGACCAGGGACAGAGCAACATCAGCACCGCATCTGGCAGAAGACTTCTTCCATTCCTGCACTCGACTTGGAATATCATTCAGTCGAGTCACTAAAGACTCGAGGTCATTTTGAAGTGTTTCGCCTGGCCAGAGTGTTGAGTCGATCCGCGACACCGTAACCTTCAGACGAGCGAGGTAGTCCACCACAACAGCAACGCAAGATTCTAGTCGGAGCACGTTCATAGCAGCTTCATCTTTCACGGGGGAGTTAATGGGGTCCAGACTTGTCTCCACTCGACTAGTCTCCTCCTCGAAATTCTGACAGAATTCTGCAAATATGACTCGAGTTCAAGCTAATGGTTCTATGATGAGTCGATGGTGACAAGTCAGTCGGATAAGAGGAATTACCTTCAAGCATGAGGAATAGCTTCTTGGCAAGCCCTCAAAGATAAGCCTCTAGATCATTCCTCTTCCCTTGACTCACCAGCCTTGTCGCTAGAGCTATCTTGTCGTTCTTGATCGGCTAACCTCCTTGTTAGCGCATCAAGAGCAGCTTTCAGATTGGTGTTCTCTTCTTCAAGTTTTTCGACTGAAGACAGCTTCTCTTCCGTGAGCTTGGTCTTGTTCAAAGCCGTTTGTTGCGCCTCGGCAAGGTCATGATCCTTATTCTTCAAAGCCTCCTCCATTTTGTCTGCAAAATAACAGTGAGGTCAGAATTAGGAAGGGGCAGACAAACAAAAACAGTCGTCAAGATCTCACCAGCCATACCTTTTGCTTCGTCTCGCCTATACGCAAGTTCTCTGTGCAAGCTTCAAGTCAAGGTTGAGCAGGATCTGTTTGTTCTCCAATTCAGTGTATCGAGCCACAAGCTCGCAAGATTTCTGCAAAGAATTGGTCGACAGAAGTCACAGATGGGTTACTTCCGAGTGACCAAGAAAAATTACTGCGTTTCTAAGACTACAGCCGAATCAAAATATTGACGGTAGTCTCGGGACTACACCGGTGGGTGCACTTAGCGTGCCCCCACCGATCCTACCAACTCGGTCGATCGATCGACCGAAGAAAAAAAATAAGAGAAAGGAGTTCTTGAGACTACGGTCGACCGCCAACGATCCACCATAGTCTCGGGACTACACCGGTGGGTGCACTCAGCGTGCCCCACGGTTTCAAGATTCCACTCGACATGGTCCGACCGGACCGAGTGAAGAAGTTATCAAAGAGATACAAAGTACAAAGACTATGGTCGATCGCGGCGATCCACCATAGCCTCGGGACTACACCCGGTGGGTGCACTCGAGTGCCCCCACCGGTCCGAAAATTCACTCGACACACCCGGTGGGTGTCAGACATCTGAAGGTCTTCGTAAAGAAGAGTTTTTCAGGTAGCATTTCCTAACATAACAAGTGGTGATCAACTAACACGGGCGTTGCTCTGAAGAGCTGAACTGGCATCATAGGCCGCTTGGCTGGCTTCCCGGACCACCTTCATCTGCTCCATCATGAGTCCCGCTTGGTGTATAGCCTCCTTAGCAGCACCCACTTGGTCCTCCGGGACGTGGTGCGTGGCGAAATGGGAAGGCGGATCAGCAGTCGACGTTGAAGGCCGGATACTCGTCAGCGGCACGGCGAAAGACACAGAAGTCCAAGTGGTGTTACCACCCTCATGAACCAGCGCCTCAGGCATCGATGCAACCTGAGCTGTCCTGCCAGCAGGTTCCTTCTTAGTCCTCCTTCGCCTCAACGGCGCCTCATCATCATCATCAGGGAGATCAATGAAATAAGGAGGGACCATAGGAAAGATTCATAGTTAAAAACGGAAATCCAATCGACCAAAAGCAAAATTGCAGCGATCGTACCAAGGTTAGAGGTAGCAGCATCTTCCATCTCCTGGTCATCGTTCCTAACTGAGGTCTCGGAGGTGGCAGCGCTGCAGATTTCAGAAATCAGTTGATCAGTCAACAAGTCGACCAAAAGTATGATTCGCGCTGAACAAAAAGCTCAAGTTCTGCTGTACCCGGAGATAGTGGGGATAACCATCTTCATCTTGGGCAAAACCTTTGTAAACCGGACGGCGTCATCGAGGTTGCTTGGCGCTTTTTCGATCGGCGTCGGAGAGGGCGCCTGGGACGTTTAAATCGATTTGCCCGACAGCGCGATAGCCTTACAGGCTTCGACCGCGGGGTCATGGGTGAGCTTGGACCGCCTTTCCGTGCGAGGAGGGTTGACCTCTTCCTCCTCTTCCTCCTCCTCCTCTTCATCGGATCTGTCATCATCTTCGTCTCCACCACCGTCAGACTGCCATTCCTCCTGGCTTTCACCTCCGCTCCCTTCCTCCTCCTCAACTGGTTCCTGCGCCCTGTTGGGCATCGAGTACATCTCAGTGGTGATCTGGAAGAAGACAAACAATATGAAAGTCAGTCGATCGATTTAAGCAAACAAGATGGAGTAAGCAGAGTCTGGGTCAAGGATACGGGATTGAACCTTGTCTGGCTCGTACGATTGGTCGAGTGGTGGGATTCTCCTGTCTCCTCGGGGGTTATCTTTGTTCCTAGTGATGGTGGTCATCCATCTCTCCAGCGTGGCATCCTCGACCTCTTCCGGGTGGACCCGAGTGGTGTCTTCAGTGCCAGAACACATCCACATCGGATGGTCTCGATACTGAAGTGGTTGGATGCGCCGTCGAAGAAAAACCTCTAGAAGATCCATACCAGTCACCCCGTCACGGATGAGCTGGACTACACGCTTGACCAAAACCTTGACCTGAGCCTTCTCCTCCGGGATCACCTTGGTGAGGGCGGCTTGCTCACTCGATCCATGGAGAAAGGAGGAGTCGGTCATTGCCCGGCGTCGGCTGGTCTTAGCGATAGAACCAGGTCATTGCCACCCTCAAACCGACTCGGGAAGGATCATGGCTGGAAAAGAGCTCTTACCTCTCATTTGGACCCCAAGACCCCCACACATCTGGATCACTTGGGTTCTCTCGTCACTCGGATTGGCCTTTTTCACCGTCTGGGAGCGACATGTGAAGATGTGTTTGAAGAGGCCCCAATGCGGCCGACAACCCAGAAAATTCTCACACAAAGACACGAAAGCGGCGAGATACACGATAGAGTTGGGTGTGAAGTGGTGGAGTTGTGCCCCAAAAAAGTTCAGAAATCCTCGAAATAAAGGATGAGGCGGCAAAGAAAACCCTCGGTCGGCGTGAGTGGCTAAGAGGGCGACTCACCCTCCACGAGGCTGCGGCTGCCACTCCATCCTGGAAGCCTCGCTGATCCATGAGGATCAGTCCCTCTTTAGCCAGGTCGTCAAGATCTTTTTGGCGGATGGTCGGCGAATCGATCGCCTGGATCCAGCCCTGCGGCAAACCAGCCCGTGACGAGGATCCGCCCCGACTGGTCGCCCGCCCCTTTGCCTTCGTCGTCGCCTTCTTCGCCCGTTCCAAAGCCGTCGTCTTTTCTTTCACCATTGTCGCCGGCGGAACGTGCATGGAGCAGCGGTTCGGAGATGGAGGCAGGCGCGGCGGATGAATCTGAGGAAGAAAGGAGGAAAGGGGAACGCACTGTTCAAAAAACCACAGTCCTGGACCTTATATGGGGTTGCTTCCGAGTGGTATTGGTAGGCCCATGCGATCTGTCAAATCCATAGCGATCGCCTAGCGATACGTGGCGAAAAAAGTTGGCGTGGAGATCGGCGCCCTTGCCTTATCCGTCCGATTCTGCGGCTCTCTCTCCGTCCCTTTCGTTTCGAAGATTCAAATCCATAAATTCGCTCACCCTTGAGCAAATCATCGACAAAAGATTTCCTCCGTCTGTCATTCGGAAATCGCCAAGTACAGAAAACACACTCGACGGATACAAAGAATGGATCAAGGCGACTGAAAAAGAAGTTGATGCCGTCACTTAAGTCCATTTGATCCAAGACAAGACACTATTGCATCACAAGAATGAGTCGGAAGTATGTTCAACTCCTTCCACACTCAAACCTCGATCCATTCGGGGGCTAATGATGGAGTCATGTACCTAGGGTAGGGTCATGGACCTATCTAAGACACCCTCCACAAGGACATCTCTAGAAGAAATTACCTTTCAGTCGACCAGGAAGGGTTCCACTCGACCAACTGGAAGACACTCGACCATGAAGCCAAATCACTCGACCGCCAGGAGATCTAAAGCCAGCATGCACGCAAACGGTCGGTCATTAAGTAGCTTTTATGGTCATCATAGCACTTTATGTGGGCGTTACGGTAACCCCTACCTTAACGTACCTTTAACCTGCATAGCGAGGGCGGAGGGTGCAGCGAACTCTATATAAGCCACCCCCCTCCTCAGTGCCAAGGGTTCGCATCTTTGTAACTCATACACACATAATCCAGTCGACCGCCTCCGGGCTCCGAGACGTAGGGCTATTACTTCCTCCAAGAAGGGCCTGAACTCGTAAAACTCGTGCGTATACAACTACTCCATAGCTAGGATCTTGCCTCTCCATACCTACCCCCATTCTACTTTTAGGTTTAGAACCACGACAGCTGGTGCTCCCAAGATCAAAACAAGCCGTGACAAATATACTACTACTACCAATGAAGAGAATGAAAGGGTCTGTACTTTTCGTGAGTTACGTGCTGCAGAGGGAGAGGGCGTGGGGTGACCAAGTCAATTACAATCCGGACATGGCCGCAGACGCTGATTTAGCCCTTGCTTTGAGACGCCCTAGCCTCTGCCTGAGAACCGGCTTAGTGGCCATCCGGTCCTGCACGGTTTTCGCCTCTGCCCAAGCCTCGCTCTGCGTCCGTCCGCCTCTGCTGATATATCCGCAGGTGCGCCGCAAGTGACAAACCGCCGGCCACCTCGTCAACAACCCGGACTCCTCCACCGTCGCTGTTGTGGAATCGCCATGACTCCTCCACGCTGCACCCGATCCAGGGCCGACCCGCCCTGCCGCTCACCTCCAGGCTACCGAGGACGCGCTTGGGCTGCCATGGCCGCGCCTGAGCCGGCATGGCTGCGGCCTGTTCCGCTCCGCTCCGGCCGGTTTCTGCGCCGTCTCCACATCGCCACGGGCTTCCCCGCGCCCGAGCTCCTCTCTCTCACCAGGCATGTGCCTTGAGTCGCCAAGAACGACGTGAGTCGGCATCACGTGTTGCTGCTCTGTTGTAGCCTACTGCTTTTCTGCCACGGTGAGCCGCCGGCCGCCTCGACGCCCAAACCGACCGCGGCCCTCTGCGCCGCGCCTCCACTCAGGCGACCCGGCTCCCTAGCCCCGTGAGCCGGCCCTGCTCGTCTCGCTGCCAATGAACCGGCGCCGGGCCATCCTGGATGCATTCCCAAACCGCCAGATCGTCTCCTCCGTCGTCCGCGCCAGACCGAGCCGCCCCGGATCGGTTCCACATCGCCGCAGCCTCAAGTCGCCGCCCTGAAGCTGCTTATGCCTGCCTTGTGCTGCATTTGCTGGAGCGGCCTCGAGCCGCTGCTGCTCTGGCCCGCCACACCTGCCGGCGCCCGTGCCTGCCGAATCGCCGCGCCTCAGCCCCTGCTCCGTGGTGCCGCACGTCGAGTCGTCACCTCCATTGCTTGCCTCAATCCAGCTCACCGAGCAGCTGCCCGCGGGCCACCAGCCTGTTCATCGTCCTTCATGTCAAACTCTACCGGTTCCTCTGGCCGTGGCCCTGCCTCGCCTCTGAGCTTCCAGATTCAGTCGCCACGGTTCCACTCGCCGGCCTCTGTCGTTGCTTCCGCAGCTTCACCGGAGCTGTCTTGCTGCGAGGGACTCACCTCATCGACCTGCCATTGCGTCATTGCCTTTGTTACGTTCGCCGAGATGTTACTGCTGAGAAGAACAAAATTGATTCAGTCAATCATGTCTGATGCGTCTACACTATACAGCCGATGCAAGCCAGGATCGATCCAACTATTGGTGTGCTTGGTTTTGAAAAGTACGTCTGTGGTTTATCTCCGTTTTCGCTGGCGAGTTGCCGCTCTCCGTTTTGCCGTCAAGGTTCCAAGCCAGCCGCGTGACGTCTCAGTTGTAAGCCTCCGCGATGGTTTACGTCAACCGGGCCAATGCCTTCGCCGTAGCAAATTGCCTTGGCAGTTGAAATGGTTGAATAGCTGCTGCTCTCCGCTTCTATGCAATTGCAAGAGAAAGTTTGAGTCAAGGTGGTGCTACAGAACATTGGTGTTTCCAACAAGCCGTCTCCGCGTTGAACTGGCCATGGCGCGCCGTTCCGCCCGGGCGCCTTACGCTTCAAGCCGCCTTCGCGCTGACCTCGCATCGCCACGTCGTGTTGCCCGGCGCCCCCAAGTCGCCCCGGGTCAACCCACTTCCGCCGTGGTACAGCCACGACGCACCTCACCCTGGGCCGCCCGACGCGCCAAGCCGCGTTGGTGTTGACCTGCCGCATCCTCGTTCTAGCAAGCCGGAGTGGCCTCAAATCGCCGCGGTCACCGGCAAACCGGACGAAACCGCCCACCTCCGCTGCTTCTTTGAGTAAACGCGTCATCCGCGAGCCGAGGGTCGCCGACGCCACCCTGTTCGCCTCCCGTGGACTGGCTACGACGCTCTCCGGTTCCGACCGCGTCGCCAAGTTGCCGTTTTATAGTCCGAGTCGCCTTCATGGCCTATTGACCCGCCATCGGAGTTAGCTCTGCTCCTTCCCCGACAGCTGTGAACCGGCTGATTGAATTGACCCGTGACCCGGTGGCGATTTACGGGCATGGACACTAACAGGGAACAAAGGACTTTCCTCAATTTACGGGCATGGACGCCAGCAGGAGCCTTGCTTCTCATGTGCTTGCTCTGCCCGGAAAGAAGGAAACAAAGGGATAAGTGTCGCCGGTTGGAAAAAAAAGTGAAAACAGATCAATTGGAAATACGACGATGGACATGACAGGCTCGTCCTAGGAAAAGATCAGGTGCTATCTACCTTATTTATTTTTTCAATATACTTTAAGTTCCTCCGTGAACAATTGTCCTCCCTTTAATATGTTTGTACCATGATCATAGCAGAGACGATAAGATCATCTCTCATCCAAATACATCAGGACAATTATTGACCACCGAAGTGGAGTTATATCAGAGATATGGAGTGCATAGCATCGTCATTTGGCACTACATTTATCCATGCTACCGTGCTCAACGGAAATGCTTATGCTACCGCCCTTGCAGTCTGGTCTACATCAGCATACCGGGCCGCACCTGTCTGCAGGAGTTATTTATTGAGTATGAGCAAGTCACTGCTTGGGTAGCCCATTTTTTTCCAACAAATTGGAGGCAAATTATCATTCAGCCGCCGTCTGCGATGGATGGCTCAATGGACATGCGCACAAATCGCTGCCACTACAGTTTGGTTAACTTCAAACAGCCAGTTGGAAAGAACCATTGGACGAGTTGCTGACATGGCTCATACGTGATCATTTATCACCCGCCGCAGCCACCTCTACCTTCTATGGACTCACATCGTATTATCAACACCAATGATATATACCTTCTGCTATGGTCAAGTACGGAGAATCTCAAGACAACTCCTTGAGTCATCTTAAGACTCAGGGGCTATGATGATATGACTCAGCAAGTCTTGCCAGTTTCAGAAAATTCAAGTACCCCTGGATGTTCAAGGGAAATCTGTCTCCCACAAAGCTCTGAAGCTCTCAAATCCGATTTAAGAATTTCCGGTTAAAAAAGGAATTAACTTCTCGCAAGTTCGAGTTTAAAGACCGTCAGAAAATTTCTGGCTGAAAACGAAGATTCTGGTTTAAAATCCGGTTCAAGGGAAAAATGTCTCCCATAAAGCTTTGAAGCTCTCAATATCCGGTTTAAGAATTTCTGGTTCAAGAAGAATTTATCTCTTGCAAAAAGTTAAGGGTTGCCGAAGAGGACATGCTGCCCTGAGGCGTGGTTCAAACATGGGTATCCTGCCTTATGGGCTCATCTTCATATGATTACTTGGGGGCTTCCTGTTCAAACATAGGTGTATTCACCAAAGAGAACATGGCGTTACTACCATCTTGATGCGGATATCAAGACAACATTATCATCAGGGGCCAAAGAGAGGTTGTTGCACAGCACAACTCAAACATAGGCACCCGGCGAGCACAACTCATAAATAAATCACATGGGGGCTTCTGCTTGCAAAGCGGAGTCCCGTCCATTAATCCGGCTATCACGCCACAACAAAGCTTGGGAGCTTCACACCCAAGGGGCCAAAGAGAGTCTTGTTGCTATGCACAGCTCAAACATAGGCACCCATAGAGCATAGCTCACAAAGTTACTTGGGGGCTCTTTGTGCAACACAACAAAGAGTTTGAAAGGACCCTTGTAATTGGGTATCAACCCACGGCTTGGAAGCCTGGTGTATTCACCTAAAACCCCGGGTTAACCTGCCTTCATCAAGTAAGCCACCCCTATCCAGGTAATCCTGGCATGACCCGACGAACGTTTGACAAGTTACTCTCATTGAGACCCTGAACTTGTCAAAGTTAAAACGACGATTGGTTAGTTGGAGGCCCATCTTAAAAGGCTTTGTCAAATGGTTTAACTGAGCAGCCTGGCAGCCCACGAAAAGCCTCGAATTTGGGTCTGGCAGCCCTCGAAAAGCCTCGACTACACGGTTTTATTTGCCTTTGTCAATATTTTCTCTTTTGATAAATTTTATGTTGAACCGGCGTCTATTGACCCGGCATGACTATCAGTCATCAAATTAACCCGGTGTTCTTTAACCCGGCTCGACTTTCAACTACAAGTTGTCAGTGCATAATCACTTATAATCCGGTGTTTATTAACCCGGCCTGGCTTTGGACTATAAGTCGCCAGTATATATTTGGATTGCGCCATTGGAATCATGCGCTTATAAATCATTGGGTATATTATTCAAATCTTTAATAGCCAACATGGCTGGATTATATTATGGTTATCAATAACCAGTATTATGATTGAGGTTTTCAAAGTCGCTTTAGCGCAATGGCTATTATTTTATCACTGGATATGATTTATTCTACAATTGAAGGAATAGTCCCGAGTCGCTGCAGGCTTACAACCCGGCACTTGGGGGCTACATTATTTAAATTGAGATTATATCAAATATGCAAGTCTCATGTCACTGCAAGCATGCACCATGACACTTGGGGGCTAATGCAAAGTCATTTTTTGCTCATTTTATTGAAGACCCGACTCATCATATTATAATGAGCCGGCCCTTGGGGGCTACCAATTTCTCCTGTCAACAATTCAAGGTACAAAGCTTTTTATCCATTATATTGAAGGGTCCACTGCTCAATTGGTAAAGCACAAGGCTCTTAACCTTGTGGATTTGGATTCAAGCCCGATTATGGGGGTTACATCATATGACGTTATTTTCATTGAAGTATATATCAAGTCCCAGCTCAATATTATCTTAATGAGCCAGCCCTTGGGGGCTACACATTGTTGTTCAAAGTTTACAAGATTATATTTACAAAGTCCCTGCTCATTATTGCATAATGACCCGGCCCTTGGGGGCTACACTGGTTGAAGTTTTTATGAGCATCAGGCAATTACATGTCCCGGGTTGCTGCAAGCATGACAACCCGACACTTGGGGGCTACATATGTGGAATACTCAATTCTGACTAGTGATTGAGATGAACAACCTGGATTTATTCAAGATTGTGATATTTATATTAAAGCAAGTCTTAAGCTGTTGCTATGCTACCTTCTTAAGACTTGGGGGCTACAAGTGATAAGCATATAAGAGGTATATTTTCAAGCTGGATGTTAAATACAAGTATGACCCTGTGCTATCAATATTTATAAACCGATGATCTTGGCAATGATAAACCGGCAAATTCTACGTCCTTAAACCGGCTGAAGATCAGATGAGTATTTCAAGGACCAATATTATTTTTAAGCATTGGGAGCTGAATCAAAGGAGTTATTCTTCACAATATATTTTCTATGAGAAACCAATGTCAGCAAGGTGATTATGAACCTGGCCTATTAAACCGGATTTTCTAGAAGAAGGAAGTGACAAGGACTTGAGGATGATCAGAGTCAGTTTAACATGGATAAATCCAAATTAAACTGGGGGCTAATGTCGGGGATATACCCCGCGGTATGACCCAGCCGGAGTCGTAACCCGGTCGGGACTTGATAAACCGGCGGATGGTAAACCGGCAGCAGTTAAGACAGATGGCTAAGACAGACGGTAAACCGGCGAGTGTTAAACCGGCAGAGTTAAGACAGATGGTAGCACCGGCAGGTGTTAAGACAATCATAACCCGGCAGACAATGTTAAACCGGCAGACAATGTTAAACCGGCAGACAATGTTAAACCGGCAGACCATGTTAAACCGACAGACAATGTTAAACCGGCAGACAATGTTAAACCGGCAGAGAATGTTAAACCGACAGACAATGTTAAACCGGCAGACCATGTTAAACCGGCAGACGTTCAGAAGCCCAGGAAAGGAAGTCAAAATATTTTAAGTCTTAGTCCGAGATGGACTCTACATGTAACCCACCCCTTCAACTTATATAAGGAGGGGCAGGGCTCCCCAAAGAGGGACGAGCAAGAAAAAATCTCTAGGGCTAGACACAACTAGAGGAGAGCCGGTTTACGGTGACTCCCTCGTGATGATAATGAGATCTAGCCTCAAACAGCATGTAGGATTTTTACCGGATGATGTTTCTCGGGGCCCGAAGCTGTCTAAACCCTTGTCTTGTGTTGCATCTCTCGATTCCGCTCAACCCCTCTCAAGCTACCACATAAATGTGTTGGCCTCGCAACTAAGTCCTCACACTAAGGACATTTGACGTGTTAATTCCACGACAGTGCTCAAGAGGTAGCAAGAAGGATTTCTGGCGCCGTTGCCGGGGAGGTCTAAAAGTCAACATACCAAGTACCCATCACAAACCCTTATCTCCGGCTTTACATTATTTGCCATTTGCCTCTCGTTTTCCTCTCCCCCACTTCACCCTTGCCGTTTTATTCGCCTTCTTCACGTATGCCTTTTTGTTTGGGTTTCCACGTGCCTTCTATTTGCTTGCATCTTTGCTTGCTCAAAATCTATTGATATGGATCCACTTAAAGTGTTCTACTTCGATAATCTTTGATCCTTATGCGCTCGTGCTGAAACCCCAACTAGCCTAGTTGATGGGAAATCTTTAGATGAGCATGCTCATTTTGTGTGTCACCGTTTGTCTGAAAAAGGGAAACTCTTATGGAATCAAATAAACAAATTGCTTTGTTATGCTTCGAATCTTTGTGAAATTTGCGATATTACTTGTTGCTCTAAGAACCCTAAAAAACACCTCCCCTACCTATGTGAGTTTAATGAAAATGAAATCTTATCTTCTTATGCAAAGGGTGTTTATAGCTACTATGATATTGAACAAATTTTGTCGCTTTTAAGGGTTCTTTTGAAGTTGCTTCTTTGCTTGAAAAGTATGATACTACTCTTTACGAATCTGAAAATCTTGACATACTTGAATATTGCTATGAAAAGTATGCTCATAATGCCTATGTCAAAGAATTTATTGAAAGAATGACCGTTGCTTCTAAAGAAAATTATGATATGCACGAATCTATAGATAATTATGATTCCGATGATTTGATTGAAATATCCCTTAATGAACATGATGCTTGCTATCCTTGCGGCCATGATTCCAATATTTATGAAGATGAATTTGCTATAGTTCCTTATGTTAAACATGAGATCGTTGCTATTGCACCCATACTTGATAGTTCCTTCGATGAAAAGCATGATTGCAATGATTTTACTATAAATTTTCTTGATGTCAATTGTGTTAATAATATGCAAAACCCTAAGCTTGGGGATGCTAGTTTTTCTATGTCTACTACTTGTTGCAATGATCATGATTGGGGTGATTCTTCTTATGATCTTGAAAATTTATTTAAGCCCCATGATGAATATGAGATTGATAATAGTGTTTGTAATAATATTGAAAGTGGGGTTGGAAGAGTGTCAACTTTAGATCCCACATATTTGGAGAATGTTCAATCTTATGGTATTTTTGATAAAAGTGGGTTTGGAGAGGTCATGACTTTAGTTAATGTTAATCCCCCTATTTTGGAAAGTGTCAACTTTGCATGCATGTGGATCATGTTGAAAATATTTTATGTGATAGCTACATTGTTTAATTTTCTTATGATCCTACATGTAATTATTATGAGAGAGGAAAATATGGCTGTAGAAATTTTCATGTTACTAAATTACCTCTCGTTATGTTGAGATTGCTATTGTTTCTTTCAGCTTCCTTGCATATGCTAGTTTTTGCTTGTCTTGATAATTTGTTTGCTTATAATATGCCTATGCATAGGAAGTATGTTAGACTTAGATGTGTTTGTCACGTGTTTCATGATGCTCTCTTTGCGCTTCAATTCTTGTCTTTTATGTGAGCATCATTGAAATTATCAATGCCTAGCTAGCGGCGTTAAACTATAGTGCTTGTTGGGAGGCAACCCAATTTTATTTTTAGTTTTTTGCTTTTTGCTTCTGTTTAGGCATAAATATTTGATATATCCTCTGGTTATATGTGTTTTTATGTTTTAATCAGTGTTTGTACCAAGTTAAACCTATAGGATCTTCTTGGATGATAGTTATTTGATCTTGCAGAAATTTCCAGAAACTTTCTGTTCACTAAAATAATTGTTAAAAATCACCAGAACGTGATAAAATATTCATTCCAATTGCTGCTGATCAATAAACAAATTTCCTAGGTCTTCCAATTTTTGCTCATTTTTTGGAGTTCCAGAAGTTTGCGTTAGTTACAGATTACTACAGACTGTTCTGTTTTTGACAAATTCTGTTTTTCGTGTGTTGTTTGCTTATTTTGATGAATCTATGGCTAGTAAAAGAGTTTATAAACCATAGATAAGTTGGAATAAAGTAGGTTTAAGACCAATATAAATAAATAATTAGTTCATTACAGTACCTTGAAGTGGTCTTTTGTTTTCTTTCGCTAACGGAGCTCACGAGATTTTCTGCTAAGTTTTGTGTTGTGAAGTTTTCAAGTTTTGGATAAAAGATTTGAAGGATTATGGAACAAGGAGTGGCAAGCGCCTAAGCTTGGGGATGCCCATGGAACCCCAAAGATAATCTAAGGACACCATATAGCCAAAGCTTGGGGATGCCCCGGAAGGCATCCCCTCTTTCGTCTACTTCCATCGGTAACTTTACTTGGAGCTATATTTTTATTCACCACATGATATGTGTTTTGCATGGAGCGTCTTGTATGATTTGAGTCTTTGCTTTTTAGTTTACCACAATAATCTTTGATGTACACACCTTTTGAGAGACACACACATGATTCAGAAATTATTAGAATACTCTATGTGCTTCACCTATATCTTTTGAGCTATATAGTTTTGCTCTAGTGCTTCACTTATATCTTTTAGAGCACGGTGGTGGATTTGCTTTATAGAAACTATTGATCTCTCATGCTTCACTTATATTATTTTGAGAGTCTTAAAATAGCATGGCAATTTGCTTTAATTAATATCATGAGAAAATTGATGCTTGATAATTGTTTTGAGATATAAAGGTGGTAATATCATAGTTGTGCTAGTTGAGTAATTGTGGAATTGAAAAATACATGTGTTGGAGTTTGTGATTCCCGTAGCATGCACGTATGGTGAACCGTTATGTAACGAAGTTGGAGCATGAAGTATTTGTTGATTGTCTTCCTTTGTGTGGCGCTCGGGATCGCGCGATGGTTAACTCCTACCAACCCTTCCCCTAGGAGCATGCGTAGTAGTACTTTGCTTCGAGGGCTAATAAATTTTTGCAATAAGTATATGAGTTCTTTATGACTAATGTGAGTCCATGGATTATACGCACACTTACCTTTCCGCAATTTTCTAGCCTCTTCAGTACCACGCATTGCCCTTTCTCACCTTGAGAGTTGGTGCAAGCTTCGCCAGTGCATCCAAACCCCGTGATATGATACGCTCTATCACACATAAACCTCCTTATATCTTCCTCAAAACAGCCACCATACCTACCTATCATGGCATTTCCATAGCCATTCCGAGATATATTGCCATGCAACTTTCCACCGCTTCATTTATCATGACATACTCCATCATTGTCATATTGCTTTGCATGATCATGTAGTTGACATTGTATTTGTGGCAAAGCCACCGTTCATAATTCTTTCATACATGTCGCTCTTGATTCATTGCATATCCCGGTACACCACCGGAGGAATTCATATAGAGTCATATTTTGTTATTAGTATTGAGTTGTAATTCATGAGTTGTAAGTAAATAAGTGTGATGATCATCATTATTAGAGCATTGTCCCAAGTGAGGAAAGGATGATGGAGACTATGATTCCCCCACAAGTCGGGATGAGACTCCGGACTAAAAAAAGAGGCCATAAAAAAAAGAAAAGGCCCAAATAAAAAAATGAGAGAAAAAGAGAGAAGGGACAATGTTACTATCCTTTTACCACACTTGTGCTTCAAAGTAGCACCATGATCTTCATAATAGAGAGTCTCTCATTTTGTCACTTTCATATACTAGTGGGAAATTTCATTATAGAACTTGGCTTGTATATTCCAATGATGGGCTTCCTCAAAGGCCCGAGGTCTTCGTGAGCAAGCAAGTTGGATGCACACCCACTTAGTTTCTTTTTGAGCTTTCATACACTTATAGCTCTAGTGCATCCGTTGCATGACAATCCCTACTCCTCGCATTAACATCAATTGATGGGCATCTCCATAGCCCGTTGATTAGCCTCGCTGATGTGAGAATTTCTCCTTTTTTTATCTTCCCACATAGCCCCTACCATTATACCTTATTCCACCATAGTGCTATATCCATGGCTTGCGCTCATGTATTGCGTAAGAATTGAAAAGTCTGAAGCGCGTTAAAAGTATGAACCAATTGCTTGGCTAAAACCGGGGTCGTACATGATATGAATATTTTGTGTGGGGAAGATGGAGCATAGCTAGACTATATGATTTTGTAGGGATAACTTGCTATGGCTATGTTATTTTGATAAGACATAATTGCTTAGTTACTATGCTTGAAATATTATTGTTTTTATGTCAACATTAAACTTTTATCTTGAATCATATCAAATCTGAACATTCATGCCACAATAAGAAGGATTACATTGAAATTATGCCAAGTAGCATTCCACATCAAAAATTCTGTTTTTACCATTTACCTACTCGGGGACGAGCAGGAATTAAGCTTGGGGATGCTTGATACGTCTCCAACGTATCTATAATTTTTGATTGCTCCATGCTATATTATCTTCTGTTTTGGACATTATTGGGATTTATATTCACTTTTATATTATTTTTGGGACTAACCTATTAACCGGAGGCCCAGCCCATAATTGCTGTTTTTTGCCTATTTCAGAGTTTCGCAGAAAAAGAATATCAAACGGAGTCCAAACGGAATGAAACCTTCGGGAACGTGATTTTTGGAACGAGCATGATCCAGGAGACTTGGACCCTAGGTCAAGAAAGCTTCAAGGAAGCTACGAGGTAGAGGGCGCGCCTACCCCACCCAAGCGCGCCCTCCACCCTCGTGGGGCCCCTGTTGCTCCACCGACGTACTCCTTCCTCCTATATATACCTACGTACCCCCAAACGATCAGACACGGAGCCAAAAACCTAATTCCACCGCCGCAACCTTCTGTACCCACGAGATCCCATCTTGGGGCCTGTCCGAGCTCACTTGAAAGGGCATCAATCACGGAGGGCTTCTACATCAACACCATAGCCCCTCCGATGAAGTGTGAGTAGTTTATCTCAGACCTTCGAGTCCATAGTTATTAGCTAGATGGCTTCTTCTCTCTTTTTGGATCTCAATACAATGTGCTCCCCCTCTCTCGTGGAGATCTATTCGCTGTAATCTTCTTTTGCAGTGTGTTTGTTGAGACCGATGAATTGTGGGTTTATGATCAAGTTTATCTATGAACACTATTTGAATCCTCTGAATTCTTTTATGTATGATTGGTTATCTTTGCAAGTCTCTTCGAATTATCAGTTTGGTTTGGCCTACTAGATTGATCTTTCTTGCATTGGGAGAAGTGCTTAGCTTTGGGTTCAATCTTGCGGTGTCCTTTCCCAGTGACAGTAGGCAGTAGGGGCAGCAAGGCACGTATTGTATTGTTGCCATCGAGGATAACAAGATGGGGTTTTTATCATATTGCATGAATTTATCCCTCTACATCATGTCATCTTGCTTAAGGTGTTACTTTGTTCTTATGAACTTAATACTCTAGATGCATGCTGGATAGCGGTCGATGTGTGGAGTAATAGTAGTAGATGCAGGCAGGAGTCGGTCTACTTGTCTCGGACGTGATGCCTATATACATGATCATACCTAGATATTCTCATAACTATGCTCAATTCTGTCAATTGCTCAACAGTAATTTGTTCACCCACCATAAAATACTTATGCTCTTGAGAGAAGCCACTAGTGAAACCTATGGCCCTTGGGTCTTTCTTCATCATATTAATCTTCCAACACTTAGTTATTTCCGTTGCTTTTTCACTTTGCTTTTATTTTACTTTGCATCTTTATCATAAAAATACCAAAAATATTATCCTATCATATCTATCAGATCTCACTCTCGTAAGTGACCGTGTAGGGATTGACAACCCCTTATCGCGTTGGTTGCGAGGATTTATTTGTTTGTGTAGGTGCGAGGTACTCACGCGTAGCCTCCTACTAGATTGATACCTTGGTTCTCAAAAACTGAGGGAAATACTTACGCTACTTTGTTGCATCACCCTTTCCTCTTCAAGGGAAAACCAACGCAGTGCTCAAGAGGTAGCACGGCACACCGATAACTTCGAATGGACAAACATGGCTACTGCCGGACTGGAGGAAATAAAGGCCCTCCTAGCAAGCAACCCAATCCTGGCCGCACCAAACGCCGGCGAACCCATGTTGCTATACATATCGACAACACATCAGGTGGTGAGCGCCGTGCTCTTCGTCGAATGAGAACAGGACGGACACAAATTTCCGCTCCAAAAATTAGTATACTACGTATCTACTATCCTCACACCATGCAAACCCAGGTACCCCCATTACCAAAAGATAGCATACGCGGTCTTCATGGCATCCCGAAGCTCCGTCACTACTTCCGGGAATGTTCAATCACGGTGGCCTCTGAAGTCCCACTCAATGACATAATAAACAACCGCGATGCCACGGGATGGATCGCTAAATGGGCCATAGAGCTACTTCCATTTGACATAATATACAAGCCACGTCAGGCCATCAAATCCCAAGCGCTGGCTGACTTCGTCGCCGAATGGACAGAGGCCGAACTCCCTAAAGAGTACGACGCATATTCCAAGTGGGTTATGTATTTTGACGGCTCCAAAATGCTAGCAGGGCTAGGAGCGGAAGTCGTGTTAACATCCCCCACTGGAGACGTCGTCCAATATGTACTCCAAATACTATTCACAGACTCCACCAACGCAGCCGAATACGAGGCCCTATTGCATGGTATTCGGATGGCCATATCCATGGGCATACAACGCCTAGAGGTGCGCAGGGAATCAAACCTCGCGATATCTCGAATAAACAGAGACTTTGATGCCAAAGATCCAAAGTTAGCAGCTTATCGTAATGCCATCTTAAAAATGTCGGCTCGGTTTGAGGGGCTCGAATTTTATCATGTTGCCCGAGAAAGTAATCAGGCAGCGGACGTCCTTGCTCGCATCGGTGCCAAGCGCGACCCCGTCCCACCCAACATTTTCCTGGAAAGGCTTTTCAAGCCATCCGTGGTGTGGCAAGGGGAGGGCGGCAACAACAGTCCAAATTCAAATATAACCCCAGATCCCGAACACACCGATAGCATCGGGGGCTCAGCCACCAAAATAACACCATCGGCCCACCTAATTACGGCAGTCATTGCCCCATGGACCGAACCCTTCTTGGCCTACATTAATAGGAAGGAGCTTCCGACGACCAGAATGAGGCTCACCGCATTGTCCGGCGTTCGAAGGCCTACAAGGTTCACGACGGAGAGCTCTACAAGAAAAGTACTACCGGAGTACTTCAAAGATGTATATCCGAGGAAGAGGGGCGACAGCTTTTAGCAGAAATTCACGCTGGTCTTGGCGGGCACCACGCCGCAGCTCGAGCCCTTGTTAGCAAGGCCTTTCGTACTGGGTTTTACTGGCTGACAGCCCGGGCAGACGCGCAGGACCTTGTCTAACGCTGCGTCGGATGCCAACTCTTTGCCAACCAAAGTCACATGCCCCCAACTGCCTTACAAACTATCCCCATTACTTGGCCTTTCGCGGTGTGGGGACTAGATATGGTTGGACCCCTTAAAGGGGGAAGCCATAAGAAAAAATATCTGCTGGTCATGGTGGACAAATTCACTAAGTGGATAGAGGCTAAACCGGTCAAAGCGGCTGAGTCCGGCCCGGTGATAGAATTCATATCCGGCGTTGTGCACCGTTACGGTGTCCCACACAGCATCATCACCGACAACGACTCTAATTTCACAGCCGACGAGGTGAAAACCTGGTGTACTAATCTTGGCATTAAACTCGATTACGCCTCCGTCTACCACCCGCAAACCAACGGTCAAGTCGAACGAGCCAATGGTCTTATTATGAGCGGCATCAAGCCCAGACTAGTGCGATCTTTGAAAGAATCAGACAAGCACTGGGTTGAGGAGCTCGAATCCGTACTCTGGGGGTTGTGGACCACGCCCAACCGTACTACCGGATACACACCTTTCTTCATGGTGTACGGCGCGGAGGCCGTATTGCCCTGCGATATTATCCATGATTCACCTCGAGTGCGCATGTACGAAGAGAGAGAAGCCGAGCTTGATCGGCAGGACAACCTAGATGCCCTAGAAGAGGAGCGCGATGTCGCAAAAGCCCGTTCAGCATTTTACCAACAACAGGCTCGAAGATATCAAAGCAGAGAAGTACGGGCCAAGACCTACAACATTGGCGAACTCGTTCTACGCCTGCCGGAGAAGAAAAAGGACAAAATCAAGCCCAAATGGGAGGGTCCCTTCATAATTGACGAAGTTCTCACCGGAGGGGCGTACCATCTTCACGATGCATCAGACAATCGCCTCGAGCCAAAGCCCTGGAACGCGGCCAGACTCCAAAGATTCTATGCCTAGCGCCGAACTCCTTGTTTGTCTCCTCCCCTATAGTTTCCATTATTTTTTCTCTCTTTTTCGATTACCTTTCTTTTTCTCGCTTTAAAGCTTTTGTACGGCTAGAACACACCCCTGACGCATACATCTTTAAATATGTACGTCCATTATACCTGGGGGCTTCTCAGACAGAAGTTTTTTTTACTATCATTCCTTGAGCATCAAGCTCTTCACATATGAGTTTTTCCATATATACCTTTTCTTCGCCACTATATGCATCGATATGACTTAAGTTTTGGCCAAGCTGGGTTGCCTGGCTCCTGTGCTTATGCCCTACGTTCCCCTTAGTTCGGCTAGGGCATAAAGGGAGCACCTCTGCGATTGATACTGCGGGGTCATCCGGATGTGTACCTCAGACTGGGTGAAGCCGAAAGCTAGCGTTCTTAAGGGAATATTCGGTCGGTGAATTAAAGATGTTTTTGCACTCACTCCATTGAGAACCCCCAGAAGTTATACACACTGTGATTTTCACATCACAATTCGGACATGCACACTAATGCGTGCACACCCAGGGAAAGGAACCCTTAACGGACCTATTCTCTCTGGAAGATGTTTCTTACAATCTTAATGTAATATAACATAGCTAGCTGGATACAACTTGTCTGTTCAAGCAACTATGACCCCTACTCCTAGTTTCCGCGCATACTCCGGTCTATTCGGCCGTGCGGGTATTCGGAAACACTCCGCACCTTTGGGTCCGGAGGTTGAAGCGAAAAGGTCTGCCATGACAAATGCTATACAATTCAGCTAGAATTACAGGTATCAAGGAAAGTACATAGTCACTTGGACTCAAACACTTCCTCCTCTACACCGTCCAAAAGGCGGTCTAACTTCCAATCATGTTGGGAATATTTGGCGGCCACCTCTACTTGGTCATATACTAAACTAACGGGAATTTCTTCCCCATTGGACCCTAGCGGTCCGACACGGGCCATGTGATTAGGATCCAACTTGGTATACCGCGTCTTCACCATAGCCCAGGCCTCTCGCGCACCCTCTCGGCAGGCCGATATCTTCCACAGTCGGATACGCCGATGCGCTCCTTTGAATAGCTCTACGAGCTCCTCCATCTTTTCTGGAGGGGAGGCAGATGGCCATAGGGCCTTGGCAACACTCCGCATCGCCAGCCGAGCATGTTCGTGCAACTGCGACAGCCCTTGCAGCAGATCACTTGATGATCCGGACACTTCCTCTTCAGGACGGCCTGTCAATATACCTGCAATCATAACTATATCAGTTCCATTTATCTCTGAACTACTTTAAAAATAGTTCAGATACATACTGAATATGCCGCCCCGCAGCTTCTTGTTCTCCTTCACGGAGTCGGCTAGCTGGGCTCGCACATCTTTCAACTCTTCACCCAATGTAGTGTTGGAATCCTGTAGCTTGGTTTTCTCGTCCCTAACTCGGGTCAACACACGCTCGCCTATGGCGTACAGCCTTTTCGTCTCTTTTTCCCCCTCTTGGGCGATCTTCAATTTCTCTTCAAGTTGATCAGGCGATCCTATTATGCGATAAGCAACAATATTAGTACAGTTGGTATACCCTTATCGTTCCTCGATAGAGGGGAATGTTACCAGATGACGCCTTCTTGAAGTTTTCAAGCTCGGCGGTAGCGGCACTCAGCTGCGCCCGACACTGCTCCAGCTCTTGGCCTAGTAGGCCATTCTTCTCTGTAAGGACCTGGTTATACAAAGATCCTCAAATCAGTTGTACCAACTGCTTCCAGTCTCGGGGGCTACGGGCATACGGTTATCCTTTTCGGACAAAGAAAAATTTACCTGCACATCTGTCAAATGTTGCTTTGTGGCTTTTCTAAGCCCATCTCGAGTAGCTCGGATCTATGCGTCGGCGGAGCTGAAGGCATTGAATGCCTCTCCCGAGAACTTGGGGTCTCGTAAGACAGCCCGGCAGCGCCGATGATTCATGGCGCTCTCTACTTCCGAGTTGGTAACGGACATGTCTTCCGAGCCCTTGTCCGAAGGACAGTCCGGCGTTGTCCACATAGCGGCTCCCGCCCCTCCAGTGGGATCTAAATCCCGGTTGTTGGGAGTGCGACCGGCCGAATCCCCGGACATAATCCAGCGAACCTTTTTCCTGATACAGGACCAACATGACAATTACGCTTGGGTACGACTACCAAAACATATCTTCAAATCCATACCTCTTTGACGAAGAACCGGCCTTGTCTTCGCTGACCTTCCTTTTCGAGGCCTTGCTCGGCGCGGGAGCCGCTCTTCTTGGAGTCATCCCCGACATAGCATGACGTGCCGAATGTCGCCCCTTTGAAGCATGAGACGGTGCGATGGGTGAGGCAGTGCGAGAAAACTCTTTCGAGGGGGATTTCTCCTGATTACTTACATGGGAAGCTGGAAGAAGACCAGGATAATCGGCAATGATGGCCACTTCTGTGTCGTCATAGCTAGCTTGGTAAAACACCCCTTCCACGAGTACCACAAATATATCCGGGTCCTCTTCGAACCCAGGATCAAGCTCCTGGTTGTGATTCTCCAGCTGTGAGGCAGGGCTACTAAGCCCCTCGGTTACCTTCTTCCAGTGTTGTTTCAAAATAGACGAATGGGGAATTTGTCAAAGATAGTTATGAGAGCGGAGTGAATAAAAGCAAAAGGGGTTAAGACTTACCCAGCTGGGAGGGTTGTACATGGAGTACCCGTCTCTCCGATTGATGCGGAGAAATTCTTCTTCCTCCCCTTTGAACAGTTCGATCAATATCTTGGCTAGAGCGGCAGGAGTGTCTGGACCTTTCCGACCACAACGGGAGGCGTCGTCCTCCCCATTATAGTGCCACATTGGGAGCCCCCTGTATTGAAGTGGATGAACCCCTCGCACTATGGAAGTCGCCATTACCTCTACTATTGTAAAGCCGGACCGGGCAAGCATCCTTATCTTGCCCAGGAGCTGACAGACTTCCGCACTATCCTCCTCTTCAAGACTTCGGGGACGCCAGCTATGACATTTATTCAACGGAACACTTGCAAATTCCTGGAGACCCCTGCGAATGGGGTCGGGAAGAGCGACGTCTTCTATATAGAACCATTCGGAAGGCCATTCTTCAGATGCCTTCCTAGGTGTGCCGGGCAGGTATCCTGTATCGGCGGCGCGCCATACTTCGGCTCTGCCCACTTCAAATATTGACCCCTGGTGGTTGCACGGGACAAGGCAGAACAACTTTCTCCACAGTTCGAAATGGGCCTCAATGCCCAGAAACAGTTCGCACAACGCGACATAGCTTGCAATGTGCAAAATGGAGGCCGGAGTAAAGTTGTGCAGCTGAAGGCCATAGTATTCCAGAAGCCCCTGAAGGAACGCATGGATGGGAAACCCGACGCCCCTTAGCAGATAAGGGATGAAACAAACTCGTTCCCCCCGATGGATTGGGAAAATCCTCTGCCTGGGTCTCACCGTTAAGGAAGGCTTGCCCTGCTCGAACAGGGACCAGATCTGCAGGGGGAAGGAATCCCTGCGTTTGCAGCTTCTTTAATTGGTTGTGGGCTACTAAGCACTTCTCCCACTCGCCTCTCTCTGAGTCGATGGAGGAACTGGGAATGCTGGCCATGTTGGAATGGCTTCTCCTAGTAGTCTTTGGGGATTTCTCTCCGCGAGATGTTGAATGGATCCAAGATCTGATCTCTTTAAATAGGCGCTCTTCTTGGCCTGAACGGGGTGTTATTTGCAAAAATACCTTGACCCCCCGCATTCGCTCGACACGTGGAGGACGAGGTTATTAAACGCGCAGAAGTCAGGGGAGACATTGAATCTACGACCGAACACACTACTTGGAAATCATTAAAGGAGGAACCTGCCTTGCAATGTCGAAGACAATTTGTGTGCCGGACACCTCGCTATTGAAGACTGGTTCGGGGGCTACTGAGGGAGTCCTAGACTAAGGGGTCCTCGGGCGTCCGGCCTATTATCAATGGGCCGGACTGATGGGCTGTGAAGACGTGAAGGCCGAAGATTGTACCCGTGTACGGATAGGACTCTCCTTAGCGTGGAAGGCAAGCTTGGCGACCGACTATGAAGATTCCTTCTTATGTAGCTGACCCTATGTAACCCTAGATCCCTCCGGTGTCTATATAAACCTGAGGGCGTCGTCCGGATAGGATATACTCATTACCATAGTCAGACAGGCTAGACTTCTAGGGTTTGGCCATTACGATCTCGTGGTAGATCAACTCTTGTAATACTCATATTCATCAAGATCAATCAAGCAGGAAGTAGGGTATTACCTCCATAAAGAGGGCCCGAACCTGGGTAAACATTGTGTCCCTTGCCTCCTGTTACCATCCGCCTTAGACACATAGTTCGGGACCCCCTACCCGAGATCCGCCGGTTTTGACACTGACATTGGTGCTTTCACTGAGAGTTCCACTGTGTCGTCGTTGCAAGATTCGATGGCCCCTTCGATCATCGACAACGATGCGGTCCAGGGTGAGGTTTTCCTCCTCGAACAGATCTTCGTGTTCGGCGGCTTCCCACTGCGGGCCAACTCGTTTGGCCATCTAGATTAGATCGAAAGCTACCCCCCTGGCCATCTGGTCAGGTTTGGAAACTTGAATTACACTGCCGATATCCGCAGAGACTTGATCTTCGACGGGTTTGGGCCCATGCCAGGTGTGCCGCACGATCACGACGAGCACGATATAGCTCTACCGTCGGATGGTGTTCGGGAGATCACGCCAGCAACTACTCCGGCCTCTAGTCCAGAGCAGATCGCGCCATCCGAGGACGGGAGGATAGACTCCACCACAGAGGTCGCGCCCTCAGTGGCGATAGAGCCGAATACTGGCCCTACCCCTCACGAGAGCCGTGTCGCCGAACTGCTGGACTCGTCCTCGGCCACGGACTCCGTACCACCCGCGCCCATACCTATCGAATCCGATTGGGCGCCGATCATGGAGTTCACCTCCGCAGATGTCTTTCAGCACTCGCCCTTCGGCGACATACTGAAGTCACTGAAATCCCACTCCCTGCCCAGAGAACCTTGGCCGAACTATGTCCGGCTAGAGTGGGATGCGGACGGCGAAGAAATTCACCACCCACTTAATAGCCACTGTCAACGATTTAACCAACATGCTCGACTTCGACTCCAAAGACATTGATGGTATGGACACCGATGCCGGAGACGAACAGGAACCACTGCCGACTGGACCGCCTCCTCATCATATGACGTATATATGGTGGATACACCCAAAGAAAATAATAACGAGGATGCAGCGAAAGATAGCTCCCACGACAAGCAATCAAAACGGGGCCGTAAGCGCCGCTCTAAATCCCGCCTTGGCAAAAGTAGCGACAACAGCGCAACAAGAAGCCAAATTGACCCAGCGACAGAGCAGGGTTAGACAGCGGATGACGAACAAAGTGCGGAGTCAGCTGTCCGAAAGCAACTGCCACGCCGAGCATCAAGACAACCAACCCGTCTCCGATCGGAGAACAGTCAAAACGACGACGAGCGCATCATCACGGAAAGGCAGCTGGAGCAAGAAAGGCTTATAGCCCTTGCAAGAAGTGCGAAGAAGCGAAACAAAGGCTCAAGGCCGCACAAAACACACTCAATAGTAGATGGAATAAGGTGCTCGACACGGCAGAAAAGTACGGTGGCAGTCGCCCCATGAAGAGCTACCCAAAGCGGAAGCTGCTGCCGGAGTTCGACGACGAGGCCTTCGAATCCTCACAGCCAAAAAAAACCGCCGATCGGTTGGATCGACGACCTCGTGGCCGCGATAGGGTGGCCAACGAGGCCGCACATAAGTCGATACATGACCAACGCGAGGACCGCATCAGCGGGCGGCGCAACCAGATCCATCTCGATCAAGGAAACATTCTCGACACTCCGCCAACACCAAATACCACAACCGTCCGAATGCCATGGCACAACCAAATACAGGGGTGCCGCACACCCCCTATGCTTCTCCCACGAGGTATTAGACAATGAATTCCCAGAAAGGTTCAAACCGGTTAACATAGAGGCATACAGCGGAACCACGAGACCACAGGGTGCGGATCGAGACTTCATCCTCCATATTCACATGGCTCGTGGAGACGATCTCCACGCCATCAAATACTTACCCTCAAGCTCAAAGGACCGGCTCGAGACTGGCTGAAAAGCCTCCCGAAAATTCCATTGGAAGTTGGGAAGAGCTCGAGGGCGCTTTCCGACTAACTTTCAAGGGACTTATGTCCGACCCCTGACGCCGATGATTTGAGTCATATAATTCAACAGCCGGAGAGTCAGCCCGAAAGCTTTGGAACAGGTTTCTCACTAAGAAGAACCAAATTGTCGACTGTCCGGACGCTGAAGCCCTAGCAGCTTTCAAGCACAGCGTTCGATACGAATGGCTTGCCAGACTCCTTGGCCAGGAAAAGCCGAGAACAATGGCAGCCCTAACAAGCCTCATGGCCCGCTTTTGCGCGGGCAAGGACAGCTGGTTAGCTCGCAGCAGCACCAGCGACCCAAGCACATCCAAGGTCCGGGACGGCAATGGAAAACCGCAACGTAGTAAAAACAAGCGCTGGAATAAAGAAGACAGCCCATACAACACGGCGGTAAAAGCCGGATTTAGAGGCTCTTGACCGGGTCAGCAGAAAAAGCCCTCTAAAGGCAACAGAGATGAACCGACCAGCCTAAACAAAATTCTAGACAAACTATGTCAGATCCGCGGCACCTAGGGCAAGCCTGCAAATCATACCCACAGAGATGGCTGGGTCTTCAAGCAGGTTGGCAAGCTAAACGCCGAACACAAGGGGGAGGACACTCCGAGCGAGGACGAGGATACGCCTCGCCGGCAAGACACTGGGGGACAGAAAAAATTCCCGCCAGAAGTCAAAACAGTAAATGTTGTCCACGTGACAAAGAGGAGAGGCAAATACGCACTCCGAAATACACGAGCCATAGAGGCCGTCACCCATGAGTCCCGCCACTGGTCGGCCTGCCCGGTCACTTTCGATCGCCGGGATCACCTAATAGGTATCCGGCAGGAAGGATCAGCCGCCTTGGTGCTGGACCCAATAGTAAACGGATACCACCTTACACGTGTCCTTATGGGCGACCACGATGAGTCTAAATCTGATATACCAGACACCTTTATCGCAAAATGGGGATAAACCCAACAAACATCAGCCACAGTAATACTACCTTCAAGGAGTAATACCGAGCCTGAGGCTCGCTGCACGGGCTCTCTAGCGCTAGAGGTTGTGTTCGGCTCGCCCGACAACTTCCGGAGCGAAAGGTTAACCTTCGACATTGCTCGATTCCGAAGTGGCTATCAAGCACTATTCGGATGAGAGGATTTCGCCCGTTTCAATGCAATACTGCATTACGCTTTACTCCAACTTAAAATGCCCGGTCCGCGCGACACCATCACAGTACATGGAAATGTTGAGCGTTCGTTCCAAGCAGAAGAATGCACGGCTGCTTTAACAGCCGAACACTAGACGGCCTCATCACCAGAGACGATGACCGGTCGTTAGGACCGCGGACATAGTTAGACGAGTCCGGACAATCATTGATAGATATTGGTTCGATGGTTACACACGTATAGACGGTACCAGGGGCTTCGCCGCAATAATTCGGCTCATCTTTACCCATATCGAATTTTTCATGGTTTATTTATAATAACCAAATTTTTGCACAACAACTTTTCACTAAGCACCTCTCTTTTACAGATGACAATCGTGCTACACCCGTCCAGGATACGACACAATAGAGACACAGGCGCAGACGTGTAGCGGGGACCTGTACAAAGGTTTCTCTTTAGATTAAGACCCTGCGTAAACCTTTTTTACTGTCTTTTGTTGTTCACATCCTTCGGATTCTCAATACAACCGAGAAGGATGTTGACGTCTTGGCATGTGGCCACGTCAGAATATTTCTCGTACCTGGACACTATGGGTTCATTATCCAAGGGCATCACCTAAGCCCAGTATATGTTTCAAAGACCGAACACCTTAGGGAGTGTTCGACGTCGCGAGTTAGGCCTTATATGCATCAGCTCCGAATCATTTCTTTGGTCAAATGTTGGGTTTGCCCGGCTCCTGTATTTTGCTACCTTATGTTCCGCTCTATCGGCTAAGGCGGCACCAGGAGAACTACGGCGATTGTGCCCTGGCTAGCCCGGACGAGCACCTCAGTAGAGAAAGCCGAAAACTGACTGTCATGATAAAGCGAGAGACTGGTCAACCACTCGATGACTTATCGGAATCTTTGGGATTCCTCCGCATTAACGAAGGGCCGTTTCCCGACCAGGCATGACCGCACCCCGTATCCGGATGAGCGCGGAGCCACCAGGGGCTATATAGTAGCCCCACTGTCAAACTTGTAGCGACCCGACCTCAGACGGTCAAGCCTGCGTGTTCTTTGTGCCATCCACGGATCGATATCTTGACACACACAAGTACATCAATGTATATATCAAAGTGCAATCACATGTATAAATAACGTAAAATGATATATACCTCATAATACTCAGCGGAAACAATCAAACGGGTGTAGAGTCCCATCAACGCCATCGGCAGGTTGAATGAAGACCGTAACCTGCACTGCATACTCTTACTCGTCGGAAGAAAGTATCGCAACATGATACGTTGCAGCCGTGTAGGTCAATTACATTGAATGTACGGCAAGATCACAACATGAGAAAACAGATGATAAAACTATACTATATGCAATATGGCTTTGTGGCTCTGTGTCTGAGTTTTGTTTGCGTAAAAGCTGATTTATTTTCCCTACATCAAAGGAATAAATGAAGTATGTACTATGGAGTTTCCTATCATGACATGGTTCCGCCAACCGATGTCTCATAGCCCAAAATCATCATAAGTTGCCCACAATTAAGTTATCAATCTGGTGTTGAGAGTTAGAGATAGATCCAAGTCCGGATGCTCAAATTGTCCGTGAACGGGGACACGGCTAATCGATTAGGTTTTAACCCTCGCAGAGGTTTGTACACTTTACCCGCAAGATTCGATCCCTCTTTTACGTTCTCGCACTTCAGGTGTTTGAGAACAAGATGACCAAACATGGTCTTAGAAGAGTTCCTCGACCTTTGTCCGGTGCTCATCCAATCCTACCGTAGTTCTACATCTGCTGGCACCGTCCCAGCCAGAGTCACCACTAAGGTCAACCAAGCGAGCCCATAATGACTTGCGGTTGCGGGTAAGCTTCCGGGCATGAAGTATTCTTCCGTCTCTTTGAGTGCAGGTGAAGCTTTCCGCAAGATGTCATGGCGCTTCTCCATGCATCCCGCCAACCACTTGGTTTCTCCAGGTGCCCGTCAACCATCGTTCACCCAGTAGTGTGTATTGAATTCTTGTCTCGAGTCTTTTTATTTAGGTGCCTAGACTTTTCGGGGCATAGGGTAGATTTCACATTCCTTTAAGTGAATACGCCTTCTCTTTATGTATAGAGCTCTTAAAGAGAAGTCTTGAGGCCTTGAAGATGCAGTCCTTGCAGATTCCATCATGGAGTTGTCGTCATTGACGTAGATCCTCCATTCTCACACCACTCCCGAGCACTCATACCAACCCCGTCTACTATAGCGTAGCATTAAAATAAATAACGTCCCGGGCTTGGTAACAGGGTGATGGGTTCCTACCTCATGCATACTACTCAACTACAAGGATTCCATATCACTACTGGAGGTGGTTGCAAAGATGGCACTAAATGCAATAAAACATAGGTACGAAAGCATGGTCAAAGTGAACTTGCCTGGTAAGTTGATGAAGATAACAACACTCTCGAATAATGACTTGGTAGAACTATTTGTCACTCCGTTGAAAATCTATATAGTCAAACATAGCATTCATATAAGCAAACATCCTAGCAAACAATTTTAACACTCATAATAAAACCAACAAATAAAAATGCAAATCAAGGGACACCAAATAAAAACAAAGGAAAACTACACAACAAAACTACTAAAGAAAACTCTAAGACATAACACAAAAATAGTTTTGTCCTAAGTAAAATTTAACAATCAAAGGAAATACCAACATAATAAATAATCTGAAAAGAAAATATAAAACAACTAATTTTAACAGAAAGTATTTTTCATAAACTTTTAGTAGCAAAAGAAACAAATAAAAAGCTTTTATGAAACACTAACTATGACCTAAACAAGTTTTCATACAAAACTAAGAAAAACAAATTTTAAAATAAAAAAAAATTTCTTTTGTTGACTAACAGAAACAAAGCTAAATTTTCAAGAGTGACAAAAAGAAATATTTTGAAACTAATAAAAACAATAAAGAAAAGACTAAAACAAAACTATAACTAAAACAATACTGTTTTGCTAAAAACCTAATTTAAAAATAAAGTAAAAATAAAGAAGTATATGCTCTTTGGATAGACAAAACCATAATAAAATAGTAGCAAAAAGAATCAATCAAAATACTTTGTAAAACTCAAAATATGACCAAATTAGTAATTTGAACAAATTTCATCAAATTCAAATCTAAAATATTCAAATTTTAAACCTAAGTACACAAACAGAAACTTAAGCAAATTTGTGACACAATGCAAAAAGAATCAACTCAAACGGAGTTACGGAACTTAAGTTATGAACAAAAGAAGTTTGAATATGAATCTGAACAAATTTTGAAATTTTATATTTTCAAAAACATGTTTGAGTTGAATTACTGGATAGAGGAGATCGTAACGAAGAAGTGGGCGTTGGTTTCATCTAGTTTGGATGAACGAGTAAAAAGTTATGGCTATTTGAAAAATCAGGGCCAAGCTGTTTTACAAAAGAAAAAATAGCTATGGCTAAGGTCTAATGTATAAATACGTAGACGACAATATAATCTATTGTATTAGTCTAAAAGTAATAAACTACGGAAGTATAAGAAGGAAAAAAAACAAAGAAAGATACCTTTATAAGGCAGAGAAAAGACGGCGTTGAAGAGATGAGACAATTTCCAGAAGTCGCGCCGGAGAGGAGAAAAAATATTTTTCTTAGTCAAACCAAAATATTGATTTAACCCGAATCAGATGATTTTTGAAGGCTCTATGGGTCTATATTTATAGGTGGAAAAGAGGCTTAGGGGTCAAAAGCTAGGCAATGTGGGACTAAACGTAGATGAAAATATACGAAACAGAGAGAAGGTGCGCCATGGGCCAAAAGGCCTTTAGGCGGTTCCCTCCTGGCTCCCTGGTGCGTGCGGTGGATGGCCTTGGCGGCGGCCGGGGCAACCTTGGCCTTGGGCCTTGGCCTTGAGACCAGAGAAGCATAGCGATTTTTTATATATAAAACATAGACAATAAAACAAACATAAATAAATAACTAAACAATTTTATATAGGCATATAATATATCAAAATTTTCAGAAAATAATTTTCTACAGCATGAACATTATTCTATCATTAAATAAAATACACACAAATTCAAATAAAGCAAAGAGTGCTTCAGCTCTAATAAAATCCAATAAAATCATTTTAAAAATACCAAAATGAATTCAAATTTATTCCTCTCAAATTTTCTGTTGTAGGAATCATGTTACCCTATTTTCCATGTATTTTATTTTTGGAGAAAAATAATTTGAATAAAACTCAAATAACTCCAAATTGAAAATAAATTCAAAAGAACTTTGAATTTATTTCTTTGAAACTCCTACTCATATTTCATATGTTTTGAAGAAGTCATTTTATCTTCGCTCGTGAAAATCATTGAGTTGCATAAAGTTTCAGAATTGGAAATATTTTCCAAATGAAATTCAAATATTTTCAACACCCCTTTTTCATTAAATGGAAGAAGTCATGTTATCCTCTCTCCGTGGTTTTGTGATGAAAAATATTTGAATTCACGGAGATCGAGAAAGCAAAATGAAAGTTTGGGAAAGTCCTTTTATTCCCTCTCATTTAACTTTCAAAAAGTTTCAAATTTCACTCAATCAATCACACAACAATTCAAACAAACAAACAAATCTATCTATTTATTATAACATTCCAAAATTTAGAATTTTGGGATGTTACAAAACTCCTATGTCTAAGTGAAAGTGTTAAAGCAATATAGTCCGATTGCCTAGTTCGCTGCGCTATCACCTCCTTAATGGACCAAGACGTTGGATCAAGTGTGAACATGCATCTTCTGCGAACACCCCACATTGTATGCGTGGGAAATGAAGCCGACATTTAACGCAAACTTTCGAGTTATATAAACATATACATAAGCGGCGCATACGGAGGCATCATAACACTTTTAGGCAAAAGTATAAAAATAGCCTTTATATAATTTAGTAAAACATTGTTTTCAATGGGAATACATGTCATTCGAACATAATATTCTTCGAGCACTGCGCTTCTATTGAACGAGCGCCTTCAAGGACCTCATCAAAGTAGTGCTCGGCAGCTACTCGGCTAATTGCCGAACTAGGGCTGCAATTGCGGTGGCTTCCATCTCCACCCTGCGTGTTTTGACACGGGAAAGCACCATCCGCGCACCCTCAGTGCACGCCGACCTCTTCATAGCGTCGATGCGCGACACAACACCAAGGAACCGCTGCACCAAGCTGAAGTAACTGTTCGGCCTTGGCCCTGCCGGCCACAGGTGATCCACAACAGACCACAGGGCGAGTTCGGACAACCTATGGAGCTCGGCCCATTCGGCCATTCGCTCATTCAAAGGAAGCGGACGCGCTGGACCATTAAATTGCGACCAGAACAGCTTCTCCACTTCACGATCTCTTTGATCCTTGAAGAACTCGACCGCATCAGCAACACTCGCTGCTAAATCTAGATAGGCGTCTGCAGAACTCCATAGCCGGTCCAGAGGAGCATACTTAGGATCTACGAACTTCATCCGTAGCATAAAGGGCTTCCCAGCCGCGATATCCCCGGCGTGATGCAGCTCCTCCTTCATCGCTCTAATTGTAGAGCGGGATTCCTTGGCTGCTACAATGGCCTTCTCCAGCTTCGCAGCCTTCGCTCGGCTTTCCTTCTCAAGAAGCCGGTATCGGTCGGCGGCATCACTTAACTCAACGGCCATCTTGGCCATCTTCTCCTTACTTTGGCAATGGGCAGCTTGTTCAGCCCTCAGCTCTTCATCCACCTTTAGAGCGGCCGCATCACTTTTCCTGGCTTGCTTTTTGGCTCGGGCAAGTTCCGCCCGAAGGGTCTCCACCGCCGCAGCTCCATCTGCATTTCACAACATGTTCAAGATACTGGCATTACGCTCCTCTTACCATATGCTGAAATCCGGAGAAATTACATACCCTGCGCCTCGTCAAGCCGCTTGTTGACAAGCACGATGTCGGCATCTGCCGCATCAAGTCACCGTGTTAGCTCGGCAACCTCACAAGTCCGGCTAGCCACCAGACCTCCTGCTACCTGCATATGAAGACGCCTGGATTATTACCTGCGACTATGATCCTCTGTTTACCGCCGTTTCCAACGGCAACCAGAGTCTCAGGGGCTACTATCTGCACAGGGCACGTTTTAAACATGTGCGGTACTATTAAAAATACACATCACTTTGCGTACCTCAAAACCTTTCAGCAGACTCATAAAGGCTTCATGCAACCCGCTTTCTGCGGATGAAACCCTCTCAACCACCGCGCCCATTAGCGCACGGTGCACTTTTGAGATAGCCGCCTGCTCTAGCAGATCCTTCAGTGCATCCGACCGCATGACATGCGGAGCCGGACCCTTCCGGTTGCTCTCTCCAAGAGCCGGATACTGAGGGCTTCGGGTGGCCAAAGAATCACCCTCTGGCCTTGCCAGATCGGGAGGAGCCCTCCGAGACGACACCTCGGGATCGCCCGCCTCATAAGGCGGGATGGTGTGGGAAGGCGTTTCGCTCTCCATCATCTCCGGAGGAAGATCCCCCGAAGACGAACTCTGCCGAGAAGGGTCACGATCCAGACTACAAGACGGATGTTTCGGTTATTTTCCTCAGAAGTAAAGCAGGATGTTTTTTTACTATTAAACCCTTTCTTTTACTTACAACTCGACGGAGGGCTGATCCCCTTGCGGGCACTGTACGGCCGGGATATCTCCTGGGCCAGGACCCTCTGGCGAAGATTTCTTCCCCCGTTTAGAGAGTATTGTCTCCGGGCCTTTGGAGGCGGTCATTTTCCTTCCTTGGGGAGAGGGAGCTTTGGCTTCTTCTCCCCGGTTGTCTGCCTTCGCAGAGGCGTCAGCCTCTTTCTTCCCACCTTTATCCTCCCCTGAGGGTGCTTGGTAGGGCGCGAGCTCCAACATATGGACTAGTATCGGATCCGGTGAGACCTCGGGGAGGGGGGCGGACACCTGATCATCTTCGCCTTTGTTGTCCAGTCCTGGTCAAAGAGCGACTTCTCAGAATGATGTCATGATGAATAGAAATACAACGTGTTCGGCCATAGGGCGACTTACTTGGGTATCTGGATGATTGCAGCTCAGACCCGCGTCCTCCATGGAATACAGACACACTGCTTGTGGTCCGAAGTACAATTTGTACATCTCCTCGGGCGTCATGCCGAGGAAGTGTTGAATAGCTCGCGGTCCCTCCGGATTGAATTCCCACAGACGGAGGGGACGATGTTTATAGGGCAGGGTTCGGCAAAGTAACATTACTTGCGTTACTGTGACAAGATCAATATCTCTTTCGAGAAGATCCCGGATGCGACCCTGCAGTATGGGCACGTCCTTCACTGGCCCCTAGTTTAGCCCCTTGTTGATCCATGACGTTAGTCATGGAGGGTGACCCGAGCAAAAGGCAGGTGGGGCCACCCATTTGGTACCCCTGGGAGCTGTGACATAAAACCATTCTTGTTGCCATACGCTAGACACCTCCTGGGAAGAACCCTCGGGCCATGGGGCATCGGCGCTTTTGCTTATTACAGCTCCTCCGCATTCTGCATACCTCCCTCGATTGTCTTGGCTCCACTTGGAAGGTCTTGAGCCACAGGCGAAGTGAGGGGTGATGCGGAGAAAAGCTTCGCACTGACGATAAAAGGCGAGATGTGGAGAATAGAATCCGGAGCTAAATCATGGAAGTCCATCCCGTAATAGAACATGAGCCCCCTCACGAAGGGATCCAGAGCCAGGCCTAGCCCTCGAAGGAAGTGAGATATGAATACTACGCTCTCGCCGGGTTTGGGAGTAGGTATGACCTGCCCTTGAGCAGGCAGCCGGTGTGCAATCTCGCCGGTCAAGAACCTGGCCTCTCTTAACTTCCTGACGTCTTCCTCCGTGACGGAGGAGGGCATCCACCGACCTTGAAGGTTGGATCCAGACATGGTTGAAGGTCCGAAGCGCCTGACCTGAGCTTTGGGTGTTGGAACTCGAGGCGGGGGAGGGATTCGATTTAGTTCGGGGAATAAAAAAGGATAGGCCTTGGTCTCTTTATAAAGAGGGTGAATACCAGGCGTCCTCCTCGTGACCGTTTGGGACTTGCCTATAATCGAGGAGTCATACCAACGGGCACGATTGGGTTACCCACACCCGTATTCATGAGAGTCCCGTGATAAGGGGACACGATCTCTGCTTCGACAAGACGTGCCAAGGAAACCGCCTCGTGATATGCGCCAAGGCTAGTCGAAAAACACGGTTCAATAATAACCGGGCCATGGCATGATGTCATGGTGTCAAATACGTCAGCAGGTCGGATTTGTGAATATTATTCTCTCTACGGTGGAATGTGGAACTTGTTTTGCAGAGCCAGACACTATCCTTGTGTTCAAGATCTTCTATGGAGTATTCGGAGGAGGAACCCGCCTTGCAATGCCGAAAACAATCTGCACGCCGGACTCATCGTCATTGAAGCCTAGTTCAGGGGCTACTGAGGGAGTCCTGGATTAGGGGGTATCCGGACAGTCGGACTATATCCTTTGGCCGGACTGTTGGACTATGAAGATACAAGATTGAAGACCTCGTCTCGTGTCCGAATGGGACTCTCTTGGCGTGGAAGGCGAGCTTGGTGATACGGATATGTAGATCTCCTTCTGTTGTAACCGAATCTGTGTAACCCTAGCCCCCTCCGGTGTCTATATAAACCGGAGGGTTTAGTCCGTAGGACAACAACAATCATACCATAGGCTAGCTTCTAGGGTTTAGCCTCTACGATCTCGTGGTAGATCAACTCTTGTAATACTCATATTCATCAAGATCAATCAAGCAGGAAGTAGGGTATTACCTCCATAGAGAGGGTCCGAACCTGGGTAAACATTGTGTCCCTTGCCTCCTGTTACCATCCGCCTTAGACGCACAGTTCGGGACCCCCTACCCGAGATCCGCCGGTTTTGACACTGACAATTAGGTTTACCTTAATACTTCTTTTGTAGTTGCGGATGCTTGCAATAGGGGTTAATCATAAGTGGGATGCTTGTCCAAGAAAGGGCAGTACCCAATCACCGGTCCACCCACATACCAAATTATCAAAGTAACGAACGCGAATCATATGAGCGTGATGAAAACTAGCTTGACGATAGTTCCCATGTGTCCTCGGGAGCGCTTTTATCTATATAAGAGTTTGTCCAGGCTTGTCCTTTGCTACAAATAGGATTGGGATATCTTGCTGCACCTTATTTACTTTCATTGCTTGTTACTCGCTACAAATTACCTTATCACAAAACTATCTGTTACCGATAATTTCCGTGCTTGCAGAGAATACCTTACTGAAAACCGCTTGTCATTTCCATCTGCTCCTCGTTGGGTTCGACATTCTTACTTATCGAAAGGACTACGACAGATCCCCTACACTTGTGGGTCATCACCCCTCTGGTAGTTATTTGCTCCAATATTCCTCAAATATTCCATAAAAAATCTCCGTGAAGTTTCAGCTTGTTTGGAGTTGTGTAGAATAGGTGGCGTGACATAGCTTTTCCAGGTCCAGATTTCCAGCTGCCAGAATTCTCCCTCTTTGTGTATACCTTGCATATTATGAGAGAAAAGGCATTAGAAATACTCCAAAAAGCATTATTATGGATAGAAACATTGTAAATAACAGTAAAAACATGATGCAAAATGGACGTATCACCACTCCGCGACAGATCCACCATCTTCTCCACCCCCGCCGCCAATCTTGCTGTGATTCGCTTCCCGCCCGTCGTCCCCCGCCGCGAATCGAGCGATTTTCCACCCGTCGCCGCTCCATGATTCGGCCGCTGCCCACCGCTCGATTCATCGCTACAGACCGGTCTCCGCCATGCTGCAGCCTCCGCCGTTGCCTCAACCTCCCCAGCATCGCCCCGTCGCCGCAACGCCCCGCCCTGCCACCGCATCGCATCGCTCCGTCACCGCAATGCCCTGCCCCACCCCGTCACCACACAACCCACCCAGTCTAGTCGACGCACCGCCCCGCACTGTATTTGCCATGCCGCCGAGGAAGACCTCGAAGAGCAAGACAGGGTTCTTCAACGTGAGGGCGAAGCTCTCCGACAACTTCAGGGTGGAGTTCAGCGACGTCGACTGCCGCTTTTGGATCGACACGTACCCTACCATCCATGAGGCCGCATGTGCCTACGATGTGGCGATGTGGCGTGCCGGGAGGCCGAGGACGGACCTCAACTTCTTGGAGATCGAGACCCAGGCGGATGCAGAGTTGCTCGTGCCCGGGGGATTCACATGGAGGAGATCACGACGAAGAAGACGAAAGAGAGGCTCGCCATTGTCGTTAGTCTCGGCGATAGCGACGAGGCGGCGATGGTGAGGTTCACGTGTGAGCATCCGGAGTATGTGCAGGTCAAGCAGGAGTTCTTCTGGAACCGCAACGCCGAGCGGAAGAAGCAGAAAAAGGAGGATGAGGCTGGCCCCTCGACAGTGATCCCCGTCAAGTCCTCGGAGGAGGACTGCGGCGACTCGGAGGAGGAGGATGAGGGGTGTGATGACCCGGACAAGGATGAGTTCTGGGAGCAGTTCGAGAGCTCCAATGACGAGGAGTAGTTTTATCTTCGGTGTAGTTCAAGTAGTAGTTCGAACTCGTAGTAGTAAGTTGATGAATGTACTACCTTGAACTAGTACTAGTTGAGTTTGCTATGTTTAATTATTATGTTTGAAATGAAGTAGTAGTTGAATTTTCTATGTTTGAAGTATAGGTTTCAAATGAAGTAGTAGTTGAAGTATAGTTTTAGGGCATCTCCAAGGCGGACCCGTAAACCTCCCGCAACCGTCTTGACCGAGGAAGCCATCCAACCTGACCTCTGTATCGGTTCGCGGAGCGGTCCGGACGCTATTTCTCCCGCAAACCGGAGACAAACGTGGGGGAGGTTTGCAGGAGTTCGGACCGATCCCAAGCCTGTTTTCTGACTGCCCTGGCCCACCAAAAATCCATCCCCCTTCCTCGCACGCTTTAGCCCGGCGCCATCTGCCCGCATTCATACCGCTGTAGAGCGCATCGCTCGACACTAAAGATGGCTCAAGGCGGACGCAACCTCTCACTGCCTCCGCCATTGAAGCGATGCATCAGCCGAGAGCGCCTCCCGTGACGCGTCTCCGGTGTTCTTGCCTGTTCAATACGGGAGATGCGTGACTGGACGGGACAAGACAGATATCTACCGCGACCGTTCAATGTTGTTGTCCGTCTGTCTGCCACCATTTAGCAGGCTCGCTGGCCGAGAAACCCACTCCGGTGCCGCGCATTGACGCACCCGGACGCTTGGCCTCACCATAATCCACTATATTAAGGTGGCCACACCCTGCTAACTCCACACCACAACACCAGGCCCTCCACATCCTCCTCCCTTGCACTACATCCGCCATGACCGCCAGCGGGAAAGCACTACAGGACAGTGTCGCTGAAGATGAAGCACGCGGTTGCCGCCCTTGCAGCCGCCTAGCATAGCCGCTGTGCCAGAATCGAGGCCGGCTTGCTGACCAGCTCGCCCGAGGTCTCCGACGATGAGGACTCCACCATGATGGAGACGGCTCCAATGACTCCGCCCCGTCTCCTGTGCCTCCTGTGTATCGGCTTTGTTAGAGTAAAACGAGATTGAAAGCGAAATGACAATCAGTCCTGGTTTCCATTGATTCTCAAGTATATATACATCTGGAAGAGGTGGGAAGAAGAGGTGTCTGTTCGGAGGCATCCCTCCAGAACAGGTGCCTGTTGGCAATAGAAAGAGAGAAGGGACATGACTGTTCGGGGTTGGACACACCCCGTTACTAATGACTATTCATTAATTAGCATGTGCTAATTAATCTACTAATTAATTCCTAACACTCCCCCTTGTACAACACCGCTCCTTGAACGTCTCATCATTGATAACTTTTTGTACATAGATCTTCCATCTTGAGAAATCTTCCGTATAATCTTGTGAGTCTCCCCCAAAAACCTTGTGGGAAAAATATGAGGAGAATAGAGCAGATATGTTGCTAAAACTCCTTTAAACCCAATGGAAAAAATAATAAGGATAAAAAGTGCAACATATAATAATTATTGTCTCCTTGATAACTCAGTTGAGAAAACCTTTGAGAAAGGAGAAAACTCATTGGTGAGTTTGGAGAACAATACATATGCTTTGTATAGTTTCCTTTACAAACCCCAGTGGGGAAAATAAGAAAGTATTGCATATGTCGCCTCGTTAAAACCTTTTATGAGAAACTTTGAGGGAAAGCTCATAAGTAAAAAGAGTGCGATCTGATATATCATCGAAAACTCCTTTAAAACCCAGATGGAAAAAATTTAAGGAGAAAATGATATGACATATCATAATAACTGTCTCTTTTAACTCAATATGAGAAAATCCATAGAGTTTAGAGGACAATAACGTGTATACTTTCCTAAAAACCCCAATGGGGAAAACAGAAAGTATGACATATGATCTCATGTTGATATTACCTCATTAAAAACCTTGATGATAACCTGTAAAAGTAAACTCATAAAGGGAAAAGAGTATAATATGATGCTTTGAACATGAGTAATTCAGGAAGATACTCCCCCTGATACTTGCAAATCCTGAAGTCGTCGAATACCAATTCCATGAACATGTTTCTGAAATGTTCAAGTTGGTAGAGACTTCATAGATAAATTAATGAGATTGTCACGTGATTTGATTTGCAAGATGATCACTATAGTGATATTGCTTACTATGTAACCTGTTTGCATCTAGACAACACAAGAAACATTATCTTTGAGATAATGGTTGGTGGATGTAGCCACGAGGTCTGTTTCGAAGACCTTCATGGGATGGCTACCACACCTAGCTGGAACACAAAGCTTTTCTATGATCTAGCATAGTAGGGATCTGACCAATGAATCCAATGATATTGTGTCCAGATTTCTCTAAAACCGAAAGACTCGGACAAAATGTTTGGTGTCTTGGAGATATCAAAAGATATTCTTGACTCCCAACCAATTGTGTTTGGTGGGTCCAATGGCACAAGTTTATGGAACTTTGTGTCCCAATATCTCATTCCCATCAACTCATGGTTTTAATGGATCTTTCTCTACGTCTAGAGAATGAAGCCATGTGAGTTATGGATGTATAAGATTTGTCCACAATGAATTTCTCCAATATATTTTGGATATAGACATCATAGTGTACCATAATGTATGAGTGAAGGTGCTCGAGGTTTTACCCTATCCTTCATCTCAAAACCCGCCATTAATATGATCATGTGCTTCGTCATTGCAGGAGTAATCCCTGTGTATGACACACATGCATAGGTAATCATCATTGTAAGAGTAATCCTTGTGTATAAGGAACTCACTATGTCGGTTGTACCAAAATGTACCGACAACAATAAGTCATATGGTGACTTATTGGTTTTTACACAGTGTATGTTGTGTTTTGCATTTCGATTCAGAAGTGAGATTACATCGGAAATCAATCATATATGTCTGAATCTAGTGAGCCACATGGGTATGTGACCACTATATCTATCAACTGCAAAGATAAATGATTTTGTACTGCCAATGATATAAGTTATTGGAAAGAGATTCCACCTCTGGAGAATAGTTGGGTATCCGTGTGAACCCTTGTGCTACAATACTTGCTCTATGTTTCACCACCTCATTGTTCTCAATTCTATTTCTAGAAGCAAACTGGTGTAGGTATTGCTTATGAATACCTTCCCATTATTGAGCAATATTATTTCTACCTAGATTATACCCTTTGCTTGAGTTCAATCCGAGTGTTGTTCACACTTTGCCATGGCCATGGTCTTTGGACCTGAATCATGTGAAAGCTTTTTTGAATCTAGTTGAGAAATGTATGTCGACAATTGTAGAGTTCCAGTTATATGTTTCTCCAGAATCTATATATCAATATAGAGTTGATGGAAATATCGTTACCCATGGCGACTGTTCCCGATTTCCAATGCGGTTGAGTCGGGTATCCCGATGTGCCGGTCATTGTGTGCACTATGACATGGGTTGGTGGAGGTTGCCCGTCCACTGGGTGTATAATACCCATTAGGTGTCTGCCAACGTGAAGTTGACTTGCATTTACTGATTCAGAGGCCTCGATATCCTTACTTGCGAGAAGCCGAATCCTGATGTACCATTGTCATACTTCTCCCCTGTGAACAGGGAGTTGAGTGGTTTTGTTGGTACCTCCACTCTTTCGGGCATATTTTTTGCAGGATTGTAGGATTATGTAACACCTTTATTTTCAGTAAATGAATCTGGCAGGTTATTTGCAATGTGTTGCAAATCTTCTGAACGCATGGTTCATCTTTGTGTATGTGGACTTGAGGCAGAAATGTGTTGACCATTCCACTAATTTCCTGGCGTTCTGTATGGTACTTGAAATCTCCCCCTAATGCCTGGAATGTTCCTCATTGAATCAACATACTGGCCTTGAATAACTCCCCATGTGAGGGGCTTGAGGTATGATACGTCTCCAACGTATCTATAATTTTTGATTGTTCCATGCTATTATATATTCTGTTTTGGATGTTTAATGGGCTTATTTATACACTTTTTTTTATTATTTTTGGGACTAACCTATTAACCGGAGGCCCAACCCAAATTGTTGTTTTTTTGCCTATTTCAGTGTTTCGCGGAAAAAGGATATCAAAGGGAGTCCAAACGGAATGAAACCTTCGGGAGCGTGATTTTTTGAACAAATGTGATCCAGAGGACTTGGAGTGGACGTCAAGCAACCAACGAGGAGGCCACGAGGCAGGGGGGCGCGCCTACACCCCTGGGCGCGCCCTCCACCCTCGTGGGCCCCTCGTGGCTCCACCGACCTACTTCTTCCTCCTATATATACCTACGTACCCCCAAACCATCGAAGAGCACCATGAAAACCTAATTCCACCGCCACAACCTTCTGTACCCGTGAGATCCCATCTTGGGGCCTTTTCCGGCGTCCTGCCAGAGGGGGCATTAATCTTCCGTCAACAAGCTATTTCTATCTTTGTTTATTTTGCAATCTTTACTTTTAATCTTTATCATAAAAATACCAAAAATATTATCTTATCATCTCTATCAGATCTCACTTTTGCAAGTGGCCGTGAAGGGATTGACAACCCCTTTATCGCGTTGGTTGCAAGGTTCTTATTTGTTTGTGTAGGTGCAAGGGACTTGAGCGTGGCCTTCTACTGGATTGATACCTTGGTTCTCAAAAACTGAGGAAAATACTTATGCTACTTTGCTGCATCACCCTTTCATCTTCAAGGGAAAACCAACGCAGTGCTCAAGAGGCAGCAAGAAGGATTTCTGACGCTGTTGCCGAGGAGTCTACGCACAAGTCAACATACCAAGTACCCATCACAAACTCTTATCCCTCGCATTACATTATTTGCCATTTGCCTCTCGTTTTCCTCTCCCCCACTTCACCCTTGCCGTTTTATTCGCCCTCTTTTCTGTTTGCTTTTTCGCTTGCTTCTTGTTTGCTCGTATGTTGGATTGCTTGCTTGTCACGATGGCTCAAGATAATACTAAATTGTGTGACTTTGCCAATACCAACAACAATGATTTTCTTAGCACTCCGATTGCTCCCCTTACTGATGTTGAATCTTGTGAAATTAATGCTGCTTTGCTGAATCTTGTCATGAAAGATCAATTCGCCGACCTTCCTAGTGAAGATGCCGCTACCCATCTAAATAACTTTGTTGATTTGTGTGATGTGCAAAAGAAGAAAGATGTGAATAATGATATTGTTAAATTGAAGCTATTTCCGTTTTCCCTTAGAGATCGTGCTAAAACTTGGTTTTCGTCTTCGCCAAAAAATAGTATTAATTCTTAGAATAAGTGCAAAGATGCTTTTATCTCTAAGTATTTTCCTCCCGCTAAGATCATCTCTCTTAGAAACGATATTACGAATTTTAAGCAACTTGATCATAAACATGTTGCACAAGCTTGGGAGAGGATGAAATTAACGGTACGTAATTGCCCTACTCATGGTTTGAATTTGTGGATGATTATAAAAAAAATTATGTCGGATTGAATTTTGCTTCTAGAAATCTTTTAGATTCGGCCGCGGGAGATACTTTTATGGAAATCACTTTAGGAGAAGCTACTAAACTCCTAGATAATATTATGGTTAATTATTCTCAATGGCACACTAAAAGATCTACTAGTAAAAAGGTGCATGCAATTGAAGAAATTAATGTTTTGAGTGGAAAGATGGATGAACTTATGAAATTGTTTGCTAATAAAAGTGTTGCTTCTGATCCTAATGATATGCCTTTGTCTACCTTGATTGAGAATAATAATGAATCTATGGATGTGAATTTTGTTGGTAGGAATAATTTTGGTAACAACGCTTATAGAGGAAATTTTAATCCTAGGTTGTATCCTAGTAATTCATCTAATAATTATGGTAATTCCTACAACAACTCTTATGAAAATTTTAGTAAGATGCCCTCTGATTTTGAGACTAGTGTTAAAGAATTTATGATTTCTCAAAAGAATTTCAATGCTTTGCTTGAGGAAAAATTGCCTAAGATTGATGAATTGGCTAGGAACGTGGATAGAATTTCTCTTGATGTTGATTCTTTGAAAATTAGATCTCTTCCACCTAAGCATGATATCAATGAGTCTCTCAAAGCTATGGGAATTTCCATTGATGAGTGCAAGGGAAGAACCGCTAGGATGCGTGCTAAGAAAGATTGCTTTGTGAAGGCGTGTTCTTCTAATTTTTATGAGAATAAAGATGAAGATCTAAAAGTTATTGATGTGTCCCCTATTAAATCCTTGTTTTGCAATATGAATATTGATGATGATGGGACTGGAGATGAATCAACTTTAGTTAGAAGGCGTCCCAAAAATTCGGAGTTTTTAGATCTTGATGCTAAAATTGGTAAAAGTGGGATTGAAGAGGTTAAAAATTTAAATAGCTATGAACCCACTATCTTGGATTTCAAGGAATATAATTATGATAATTTCTCTTTGATAGATTGTATTTCCTTGTTGCAATCCGTGCTAAAATCTCCTCATGCTTATAGTCAAAATAAAGCTTTTACTAAACATATCGTTGATGCTTTGATGCAATCTTATGAAGAAAAACTTGAGTTGGAAGTTTCTATCCCTAGAAAACTATATGATGAATGGGAACCTACAATTAAAATTAATGATCATGAATGATATGCTTTGTGTGATTTGGGTGCTAGTGTTTCCACGATTCCAAAAACTTTGTGTGATTTGCTAGGTTTCCGTGAATTTGATGATTGTTCTTTAAACTTGCACCTTGCGGATTCCACTATTAAGAAACCTATGGGAAGAATTAATAATGTTCTTATTGTTTCAAATAGGAATTATGTGCCCGTAGATTTCATTGTTCTTGGTATAGATTGCAATCCTTCATGTCCTATTATTCTTGGTAGACCCTTCCTTAGAACGATTGGTGCAATCATTGATATGAAGGAAGGGAATATTAGATTCCAATTTCCGTTAAGGAAAGGCATGGAACACTTCCCTAGAAATAAAATTAAATTACCATATGAATCTATTATGAGAGCCACCTATGTATTGCCTACCAAATATGGCAATACCTAGATCTATCCTCACTTTTATGCCTAGCTAGGGGCGTTAAACGATAGCGCTTGTTGGGAGGCAACCCAATTTTATTTTACTTTTTTTTGCTTTTTGGTTCTGTTAAGGAATAAATAATCCATCTAGCTTCTGTTTAGATGTGGTTTTGTGTTTTAGTTAGTGTTTGTGCCAAGTTAAACCTATAGGATCTTTTTGGATGATAGTTATTTGATCTTGCTGAAAATTCCAGAAACTTTCGGTTCACGAAAAAAATTGTTAAAAATTACCAGAACGTGATATAATACTGATTCCAATTGCAGAAGATCAATAAACAAATTATTTAGGTCGTCCTATTTTGGTAGAATTTTTAGAGTTCCAGAAGTTTGCGTTAGTTACATATTACTACAGATTGTTCTGTTTTTGGTAGATCCTATTTTTCGCGTGTTGTTTGCTTATTTTAATGAATCTATGGCTAGTAATGGAGTTTATGAACCATAGAAAAGTTGGAATACAGTAGGTTTAACACCAATATAAACAAAGAATGAGTTCATTACAATACCTTGAAGTGGTGTTTTATTTTCTTTCGCTAACGGAGCTCACGAGATTTTCTGTTAAGTTTTGTGTTGTGAAGTTTTCAAGTTTTGGGTAAAGATTTGATGGATTATGGAACAAGGATTAGCAAGAGCCTAAGCTTGGGCATGCCCATCGCACCCAAGGTAAAATTTAAGGATAACCAAAAGCTTAAGCTTGGGGATGCCCCGGAAGGCATCCCCTCTTTCGTCTTCGTCTATCGGTAACTTTACTTGGAGCGATATTTTTATTCACCACATGATATGTGTTTTGCTTGGAGCGTCTTGTATGATTTGAGTCTTTTCTTTTTATTTTGTCACAATCATCCCTGCTGTACACACCTTTTGAGAGAGACACACATGATTCGGAATTTGTTAGAATACTCTATGTGCTTCACTTATATCTTTTGAGCTATATAGTTTTTGCTCCAGTGCTTCACTTATATATTTTAGAGCACGGTGGTGGTTGTATTTTATAGAAATTATTGATCTCTCACGCTTTACTTATATTATTTTGAGAGTCTTAAATAGCATGGTAATTTGCTTTAATTGTGAAATTAATCTTCCATATTGAGTACATTGTATATCATGAGAAGTTTGATACTTGATAAGTGTTTTGAGATATAAAGGTGGTAATATTAGAGTGTGCTAGTTGAGTAATTGTGAAATTGAGAAATACTTGTGTTAAAGTTGGCAAGTCCCGTAGCATGCACGTATGGTAAAAGTTGTGTGACAATTTTTAAGGTGTTCTTTTATTGGTTTCCCTATGAGTGGCGGTCGGGGACAAGCGATGGTCTTTTCCTACCAATCTATCCCTCTAGGGGCATGCATAGTAGTACTTTTCTTCGAGGGATAATAAACTTTTGCAATAAGTATATGCGTTCGTTATGACTATTGTGAGTCCATGGATTATACGCACTGTCAAACCTTCCACAATTTTCTAGCCTCTATGGTACCGCGCATTGCCCTTTCTCACCTTGAGAGTTGGTGCAAACTTTGCCGGTGCATCCAAACCCCGTGATATGATACGCTCTATCACACATAAACCTCCCTATATCTTCCTCAAAACAGCCACCATACCTACCTATCATGGCATTTTCATAGCCATTCCGAGATATATTGCCATGCAACTTTCCACCGTTCCGTTTATTATGACACGCTTCATCATTGTCATATTGCTTTGCATGATCATGTAGTTGACATCGTATTTGTGGCAAAGCCGCATTCATAGTTTTTTCATACATGTCACTCTAGATTCATTGCATATCCCGATACACCGCCGGAGGCATTCACATAGAGTCATTTTTTGTTCTAAGTATTGAGTTGTAATTCTTGAGTTGTAAGTAATAAAAGTGTGATGATCATTATTAGAGCATTGTCCCATGTGAGGAAAGGATGATGGAGACTATGATTCCCCCACAAGTCGGCATGAGATTCCGGACTAAAAAGAGAGAGAGAAAAAAAGAGGCCAAAGAAAAAAAAGTGAAGGCCAAAGAAAAAAAGAGAGAGAGAGAAAAATGAGAGAAAAAGAGAGAAGGGGCAATGTTACTATCCTTTTTCCACACTTGTGCTTCAAAGTAGCACCGTGATCTTCATGATAGAGAGTCTCCTATGTTGTCACTTTCATATACTAGTGGGAATTTTTCATTATAGAACTTGACTTGTATATTCCAATGATGGGCTTCCTCAAAATGCCTTAGGTCTTCGTGAGCAAGCAAGTTGGATGCACACCCACTTAGTTTCTTTTGTTGAGCTTTCATACATTTATAGCTCTAGTGCATCCGTTGCATGGCAATCCCTACTCCTCTCATTGACATCAATTGATGGGCATCTCCATAGCCTATTGATTAGCCGCGTCGATGTGAGACTTTCTATCTTTTTGCCTTCTCTCATAACCCCCATCATTATACTTTACTCCACCCATAGTGCTATATCCATGGCTTGCGCTCATGTATTGCGTAAGGGTTGAAAAGGCTGAAGCACGTTAAAAAGTATGAACCAATTGCTCGGCTTGTCATCGGGGTTATGCATGATGAGAACGTTTGTGTGACGATATTGAAACATGGCCTAACTGTATGATTTTGTAGGGATAAGCTTTCTTTGGCTATGTTATTTTGATAAGACATAATTGCTGGTTAGCATGTTTGAAGTATTATTGTTTTTATGTCAACATTAAACTTTTATCTTGAATCTTCCGGATCTAAATATTCATGCCAAAATAAAAAATAATTACATTGAAAATTATGCTAAGAAGCATTCCACATCAAAAATTCTGTTTTTTATCATTTACCTACTCGAGGACGAGCAGGAATTAAGCTTGGGGGATGCTTGATACGTCTCCAACGTATCTATAATTTTTAATTGTTCCATGCTATTATATATTCTATTTTGGATGTTTAATGGGCTTATTTATACACTTTTTAAATATTTTTGGGACTAACCTATTAACCGGAGGCCCAGCCCAAATTGCTTTTTTTGCCTATTTCAGTGTTTCGCAGAAAAAGGATATCAAACGGAGTCCAAATGGAATGAAACATTCGGGAGCGTGATTTTTGGAACAAACGTGATCCAGAGGACTTGGAGTGGATGTCAAGCAACCAACGAGGAGGCCACGAGGCAGGGGGGCGAGCCTACCCCCTGGGCGCACCCTCCACCCTCGTGGGCCCCTCGTGGCTCCACCGACCTACTTCTTCCTCCTATATATACCTACGTACCCCCAAACCATCGAAGAGCACCATGAAAACCTAATTCCACCGCCGCAACGTTCTGTACCCGTGAGATCCCATCTTGGGGCCTTTTCCAGCGTCCTGTCGGAGGGGGCATTGATCACGGAGGGCTTCTACATCAACACCATAGCCTCTCCGATGATGTGTGAGTAGTTTACCTCAGACCTTCGGGTCCATAGTTATTAGCTAGATGGCTTCTTCTCTCTCTTTGGATCTCAATACAAAGTTCTCCTCGATTCTCTTGGAGATCTATTCGATGTAATCTTCTTTTGCGGTGTGTTTGTCGAGATCCGATGAATTGTGGGTTTATGATCAAGATTATCTATGAATAATATTTGAATCTTCTCTGAATTCTTTTATGTATGATTGGTTATCTTTGCAAGTCTCTTCGAATTATCAGTTCGGTTTGGCCTACTAGATTGATCTTTCTTGCAATGGGAGAAGTGCTTAGCTTTGGGTTCAATCTTGCGGTGCTCGATCCCAGTGACAGTAGGAGAAACGACATGTATTGTATTGTTGCCATCGAGGATAAAAAAGATGGGGTTTATATCATGTTGCATGAGTTTATCCCTCTACATCATGTCATCTTGCTTAAAGCGTTACTCCGTTCTTATGAACTTAATACTCTTGATGCATGCTGGATAGCGGTCGATGTGTGGAGTAATAGTAGTAGATGCAGGCAGGAGTCGGTCTAGTTGTCATGGATGTGATGCCTATATACATGATCATACCTAGATATTCTCATCACTATGCTCAATTCTATCAATTGCTCGACAGTAATTCGTTTACCCACCGTAATACTTATGCTATCTTGAGAGAAGCCACTAGTGAAACCTATGGCCCCCGGGTCTATTTTCCATCATATTAATCTTCCGTCAACAAGCTATTTCTATCTTTGTTTATTTTGCAATCTTTACTTTTAATCTTTATCATAAAAATACCAAAAATATTATCTTATCATCTCTATGAGATCTCACTTTTGCAAGTGGCCGTGAAGGGATTGACAACCCCTTTATCGGGTTGGTTGCAAGGTTCTTATTTGTTTGTGTAGGTGCAAGGGACTTGCGTGGCCTCCTACTGGATTGATACCTTGGTTCTCAAAAACTGAGGGAAATACTTACGCTACTTTGTTGCATCACCCTTTTCTCTTTAAGGGAAAACCAACGCAATGCTCAAGAGGTAGCAAGGTATTGACGAAAATATAGTTATTCCTCACATAGATCCCAACTATATGTTGAGGGGCCAATGATGTATGCCGGGTGGTGATATCGATATGCAACCGAATTACCGCAGATAGGAAATTCTTGATAGATATCCACATATCAAAGATAGAGGGGATTAATATTATGCAGTTCTGTCATGAGCGTGTAAAACTGCATGACTCCAACGTAAAGTTGGCAAGTTGCAATTCCAAAGTAAAGATAATGCAATGAGCTTAACTCTTTGGATAGGATTCCACCAAACCATTTTGAGTCTAGACATTAGGACAAATTGCTAAACTTCAATCCAAAGGCCATAGAGAAGGCTCTCAAGGAGAATTCTGCAATGTCATCCATTCGATTTGCTTGAAATCGATGTCGGGATAAATAGCCAATGGTTTTGTGTGAATAAAGCACACACTTAAGACCACCATGTAGATATGTCTTTTAGAATCATGGAATACCTGAATAGTCTACTCAATGGCTGGAAGAGCCACTTACCTCGACTTGATGCATTCAAGGAGTCTGAGTGGTTCAGCGTAGACTTTAAGGTGTGCGAACCTTAAAATTAGCTTCCCTATGTCACTTGTAGTGCACATAAAATCCAAATGTTATTAGAATTTAGCATCATAATAATCATAAACTATTGGAATTGTTGATAGTTTCGGTTTCAACCCAATGTCTCAATGACCAAGGCGAGCATGCCAAGTTTGTCATGTACAAGACACTCTGGAAAACTATATCGTACACAACATGTGCTACGGGTTGTGTCATATGTGTAGTACAATCCAGATGATACACAGAGAGTGTGCTTGCCATATCCGTTGCATATGGTAAAAAGAAGTTATTTCTCTTTGTTGTCATCATAAGTTTCGCTATGGAAACTATTTTGACGGATAACTTCATAGTTTAGTAGGGTACGAGTTAAACCTGGGAAGCAATAAAGCATCTCAACGTTGCTCGAGTACCCACAGGGATAGTAAATATGACTCGAGTTGAGCCAACAAATACCTCATCGCGTCTAGCGATTTAAATATCTCCTTTCTCTCAATGAGAGTTGAAACTTTGGACTTCCCTGAGTATAAAGTTCATGGTGCATATGTCCAAAAGGCACATATCATTTTTCATCGGGTTGACTCCCGTAGAAATCTATACTAGAACATGTAAGCGCGCGTTGCTGCGCCCGCCATCTTGATAATATTATAATTATTTAAGATGACAAAGTGAACAGTTAAAAATGAACATATCATAGTGTGTCAATGTAGTCATATAGCATATTTATTCAAAGTTGTAGGTAATATGAGATGTTTGAACATATAGATAAATAAAGAGCAGATTGAGGCTGTCAATCCAAATCAGAGATACACATAAGAGCGCTGGTTTAGTGGTCATATCGACTACATACTGTAGAAATTAAGGTTTAAGCACAAAACATATTTTCAACAGTAAACCAATGATTTGGACCCGCAGGAATTTTTTTGTAGAATCAGCACATAAATAGCCAAAACTGGAACTGAGTACATACAGAGATTTGTATAGCAAAAACACAAATATAATTTCACCTCACGACTTGAGTCACACAGGCTCTGAAAAAAAAAATGCATGGCATATTCCTTTTCATTAGTTGTGGCCGCTAAAGAAATAAGATTACAAATTTCAATATCAAAAAAGGAAAGGACCAACACGGTGATACAGAGGGAAAATGTTGTGCTAGGTAGATGATGACGTACTTGTCTACACTGCAGTATCTAATTGTCCTGTTCTGATTCTGTGATTCTTGTTTTAGTGAAGGAGAGATGGAGTAATCGGGAGGCACAGTTGGCGGCCGCCCGCGCCGCCGCTGAGCAGACAAGGAGACGCATCGTGGGGATGGAGATATAGCAAACGCAGAGAACGGGCTGAGAGTTTCCTTCGCGGCTCGGTTGTAAATTTTGACTAGCCCAGTTAAGGAGATAACGTCTAGGTCAACCTGAGGAGTAGCGGCCCGATGGGCTGAGCGGGGGTTTGCTAGGGACAGAAGATCAGGAAATCTGGAACGTTGGTCAACGTGATCGGACGGCCGGTAAACTCAAATCACTCTCGAGGCGAGCAGGTCGCTCAATCTTACTGTTTATTAATATAGACATGAAGATTCTCAATATGAAAATCACTGTAAGATATATAGTATACATACAAATGTATTTGTATCGAAGCGTTGTCTAAAGATATTGTGATATACAATATATGATGACAACAATAATCATGTTCTTATTAGAACATCATAAATGGACATAAATAAACATATCACTAAGGAGACTAAGGGACTAAATGTATAGTCTCCAAACATGTCGGTTGATGCATATTCAACCATCATGCTCTCTATGCTCATAGGGTCTCTTGACAGCTTGGTAGTGTGAGGTTGAGGGTTTGAAGAGAATTTCAACCCATTACCCTTGAGGTCCTTTGCATCCCGGTGGCGTGGCTTGGATTGCACGCGCTATCTCATGGGATGCAAAACTGATCTTGATGTCCATAACGCGCTTAAGTAAGTTGTGGCCATTGAGGGCAAGAGTCTCAAATTGTTAGCCATTGATTACTTATAGGGGCAAGCCAGAGATAATTAATTTACAAGAAGTAAGTTAAAAACCATCATGGTTTTGTAATAAGAATGCAAAATTTTGACTCAAATGTATAACTTGAAAATGCTCAACCTCAATTATGGGAACATAACACATTGAACATCATACAGATCTCACAGTAATAGAGATAGTATGCACATGGGCAGTAGATCCAACTCATTACCTTATGTTTTCCAAATATAATGAGGGAGATGTTATTGTCAAAAATTTACAAGTTTGTTGTGCGGGAGAAATCAATCTTGACCGCTGTGACATGTTCATGAAGAATGGCAATGTGGTAAACACATAGAACATATCATTTTCGGTGAAAAACCGGTAATTTATTTATATTGCAGATTGCGTAATATAAATACATCTTAATGTTGCAAAATTAATAGATTTCAAGAAGGTGGCTCGAAATCATTAGTGTGAATCTTAAATTGCTAAGGATGACACCTTGAATTTTGCATATGTATTTGCAAAATATTGAAAATCTCAATTACAAATAGATTTATTATTCTCGACATGTGTTTAACATGGAAATAGATACATCATAGAAATATTCCGGAATACTGTGTACTCAACAGAGAAACAGTACTATAAAGATACTGAATATAGTTTGCAAGAGTTTTAAAATATCAATTGCAAATAGATGTAATTAATCTCGACACGTGGAAAACGTGAAAATATATTACATCAATTTAGAATCTGGAATACATCGGTGCTCAACAGAAAACAATACTAAAATAGTTGAACTGAATTTAACAATTTAAACAGGAATAAAACTACTGCTTGAAATAGTGTTATTTGCTCACATACTGAGCTAGTACTAACTTGATAGGAAGTGCGGCTTGCCGCACCCCACCCGTCCAGCCACATCCAACCTGGTATGCGACGTTTTTTATTTCATACGTTTATACGATGAAAGGCAATAGTGTAACGGTTCAGTATGTTACAGCAGAAGTGCAAGGTTCAGTAGGTCACGACAATTTGTTTACAATACATATTACACAAGGCAACAAAAAAGAGAATAACTATGCACTGTTTCTATAGGCAAAGTGTATAAGAAAATGTGTTACACAAATTTTTTATTGTCTAACATTTTTGAAGTTGCACAGGTCACATGTTACAGATAGATAAGGTGCCCACATGATAGAACAAAAAAAACTAATGAGCACACAAGCCTTTGTTTTCTCCCTAACAGATTGACTGCTTTACTTGCGATGATAGCATGCAGAAGTTTGTGTTTGTTGATGGTGGAACTTGCACAAGTAACTCCACATTTAGTCGGACAAAATGATGGCGGCTTCCATGGAGCCACCTGTGACGCCCTCGATTCAATCGTACACTAATCATACACGCAAATGTGTACGATCAAGATCAAGGACTCACGGGAAGATATCACAACACAACTCTAGACACAAATTAAAATAATACAAGCTTTATGTTACAAGCCAGGGGCCTCGAGGGCTCGAATACATAAGCTCGAATACACAAGAGTCGCCGAAGCAACAATATATGAGTACAGACATGAGTTAGACAAGTTTGCCTTAAGAAGGCTAGCACAAAAGCAACATCGATCGAAAAGGCAAGGCCTCCTGCTGGAGCCTCCTAACTACTCCCGGTCATCGGCGGCCTCCACGTAGTAGTAAGCATCGGCGGTGGCATCCGCTCCGGCTCCAACATCGCTGCATCAACCGGAAAGAAGAAGAAAGGGGAAAAGGGGAGCAAAGCAACCGTGAGTACTCATCCAAAGTACTCGCAAGCAAGGATCTACACTACATATGCAACATTATCAAAGGAAGGTTGTATATGTGGACTGGCTACTGTAAATGCCGAATAGAGAGAAGTCCTAGTCCTATCAAGGCTAGCATCTTCGAAACCACCATCTTTCAAAGAACCGGAAGGAGTAGAGTAGCATAAAGTAAAGTAGCAGTGGTGTTATCAACCTCGCCGGAGATCCTTTCTCGACTCCTGCGAGAAAGAAATCCCGAGCCATACTATCCAGATTATCATCACAATCCAGTCCTCATCGCAATCCATTGCTCATATCCATGTCTCATCTCAAGTATCCGATTCTAGTTGTATCGATCGGGATACAACTCCAAGTGTCCGCTATCGTAGGACAGGCTATCGATAGATGTTTTCTTCCTGCAGGGTGCACCAACTTACCCACCACGCCGATTAACTCCGCGGACACACTTTCTGGGTCATGCCCGCCTCGCCAAACAATACGCCGCAACCCGACCTAGGCTTAATAGAGAGGCCAGCACGCCGGACTAAACCTATGCCCCCAGGGTCATGGGCCATCTCCCGAACTCCCAAGACGCTATAGGGCGGCGGTGAGCAGACCTAGCTACCTCCTTCAACAAGGCGGCGCCACGCAGTCCAACCCGGCGCGCGCCGCTTCGGTCACGCGTCTATTAAGCTTTGGCTGATGTATACGACGCAGAACGCCCATACTATGCCCACGTGATGGTTAGTGCTATCAGGCCAGAGGCCCCTCGGATCAAATATCCAAATCGTAGTGGATTAGGAACGCGCGGTAACAAGCAGAGACTCACGAAGATGTGACCCGCTGCCCGCCTCGAGGACTTGCGGCAAGGGCTAGGAATGCCCGGCCACGCCTCGTAATTATCTCGCGGGCACCCTCCAGGTCAACCCGTCTCCACATCACTCGCAATTAAGCACGCGCGGGTACCCCTCAGGGTCGATCCGTCTTTAGTAACATGGCTCAGTGTAAAGTCATAGTAACCATAGTAATTGTGTGTCTAAACATCAAGGGGAAAGCCCGAGGAATCACCCCCGGTGAATTCCACTCGATGTAGTCATCAAGGTGAACGTAAGAGGATTCACCCTCGAGGTCCACACTTGAGGGGTTGCACGACAGAGTCGTATCAGAAGTGGTTAAAGAGGAAATCACCCTCGATGACCATGACCGAATAACTATACTACAGGGTTATTATCAGAAGTGCTGTAGAGGTTTCACCCTCGGTACTCGATAGTAACCCAATAGTGTCAAGCAACCAAGGGAAGTGATGTGCGGTGTGGGGCTGGTCTTCGATCCCGCTGATCGGTCTTCGATAATCCACAGGCGATCGGGACAAAGTGGGGTCACCGATGGATCACTAACCAACCTATACTAAGCAGTTTAGGATAAGGTGTAAGGTACAATAGCAGATATAAAAGCAGGCTATGCATCAGAATAGGAGCAAACAATAAAAGTAGCAAAATCTAATGCAAGCATGAGAGAATGGAATGGGCGATATCGGGATGATCAAAGGGGGGGCTTGCCTGGTTGCTCTGGCAAGGAGGAGGAGTCGGTGACGTAGTCGATCACAGGGGCGGCATCGGTCTCGGGGTCTACCGAAGAGAAGAGGGGGAAGAAACAGTAAATACATAGCAAACAGAGGTAACACTAAGCATGACATGGCGATACATAGCGCTAGGCATGCTCTAACCCGGTACTACACGTTGCAGACGAAGGGGGGAAACATCCGAGGATGAATTCCCGGCGTTAGGTGGATTCCGGACAAGGAAAGGAGGGGGAAAGTTCCATGTTCAGCATGCTAGGGGCATGTGACAGATGAACGGACCACGTATTCAGATTCGTTGGATTTTTCTAAGCAACTTTCATATAGAAAACATTTTCATCGGAGTTACGGTTTATTTTCTATGAATTTTCTAAGTTTTAAACATATTCTGGAATTATTTAAGAAACAACAGAAAAGGAATATGACGTCATCATGACGAGGAGTGACATCAGCAGTCAACAGTCCGGTTGATCGTCAAAATCGACATGGGGACCCACCTGTCATGGAGAGTGGGTTAAACAAAGTTTAAACTAATCTAAATTTAGTTAGTAAAACTACTGGGCCCACCTGTCAGTGTCTAATTAACTAAACTAATTAGTTTTAATTATTAAAATGTTTTAATTAGAGGATTAATCTGTAGGACCCGCACGTCAGTGCTGGGGTCTGCCCAGTCAGCTCGGTTGACCGAAGTCAACAGGATAGCCGAGCCCCAGGGGCCCACGGGTCAGCGACCGAGGGGGTGGCCCCGACCGGCCAGGTCAGCGGTGGTGCCGGAGCTAGCTCCGGCGACCAAATCATGCGGAGGCGCGCCGTCGTCGGGATTCGCCGTCCGGCGCCAAAATGGGCGCGGCGGTGTGTTCGAACGAGAGAGCCCGCCGCGCCGTGTGGTGAGGTCGGTTGGGCTCGCGGCTGGCCGGAACTGCGCTGGCGACGAGTGGAGGCGGCGGTGGGGTTCGGGCGTTCGACGCAACGGAGCAGCAGTGCGCTAAAGCGTGATCTAACGGACGCGGGAGGTGCTACGCAACACAACGAGCACGCACGCATCAACAGAAGAAGCTACGGGGCACGGCAGCGACGAGCTCGCCGACCATAGCGGACGGTGGAGCCCAGCTTCGCGGGGATGGCGACCGAGCGCGCTAGAGCGTGAAGGAGAGGGAATGGAGCAACGAAGAGGCTCACTGAGCGGCTCATGGAGGCCGGCGAATGGATTAGGAGCAGCAGAGCTGGCCGGAGTGGAGGAAGACGGCGGCGACCAAACGGGGAAGGCGGCGTTGATCCGGTCGGTGAGGTGGCGCCGAGCTCGAGCTCGTGGTCGGAGAGGGAGTACCGGTCGTCGGCGGAGATTCTGGTCACCTAGAGGAGGCGCAGGGATGCCGGTGGCCGCGTGACCGGAGTGGCGCGGAGGTGGCTGCGTTCGGTGAGGTGGAGAACAGAGGGGAGAGCGAGCGACGAGGGAGAGGCAGGGGGGCGAAGAGGCGTGAGTGGCGGTAGGGCAAGTGGGAGGGGAGAGGGGAGCCCGAGGCGTCTCCCTTATCCTTTCCCGGCGAGGACGGCGAGGTGGTCGGGCGGCGACGAGCCCTCAGAGCAAAGGCGCACCGGGGAACAGGAGGAGGGCGATGCACGGGGAGCTGGGCGGCTTGTTGTGGTGGGCCGAGGCCCATGGGAAGGGGGGCGGTGGCAGGTGGGCGGTCGGCCCGCTTGGGGGGGGGGGGCCTTTTCTTTGTTTTTTTTTTGTTTTTCTTTTCCAAAGAGCTTTTGTATTTTCTTTTTGCCACAATTGACTTTGCAAAATTATGCCACCGGCCAAAACAATCTCAAAGAATTAAAGTGCACTTTGCCTCAAAAGGTTGGGAGGCTTTTTGAATAGTTGCCAATTTTATAAATTAAAAGGGCATTTAATTTATTGCTTAGGTCACCGCTTTAAGTAGCTTAGGCCACTTAAACCTTTTGCAAAATGTTGGATCACCACCAATATTAGTTGTGGATTATTTGGCACATGATGAACATTTTGTGTTCATGTCCGAGCATTTTGAATCTCACACAGAATTTGAATTTGAATTCACCGAATGTGAAAGAGCATGAGACATTAATTATCGTGCACATGTTTAGCAAAACAATTAGCTTAACCCTGTGGGTTATCAGAGCATCATTACACCGGGTGTTACAACTCTCCTCCTCTAAAAGAAATTCTCGTCCCGAGAATTAAGAGGTAGAAGGAACAGGTCGGGTATTCAAGATGGAGGTTACCTCGCGCTCCCAAGTGGCTTCATCCTTAGAATGATTTGACCATCGCACCTTGAGGAACTTGCTAACCTTCCGGCGTGTTCGACGCTCAGCTTCTTCAAGAATGCAGATCGGATGCCCTTGTATGTGAGATCATCTTGAATTTCAATCAATTCGGATCCACTTCACATTCGGATCCTTGAAGCATCAACGGTTGCGACACGTGGAAGACATCATGAACATGAGAGAACCGAGGCGGCAACTCCAGTTGATAAGCCACCACCACGACGGCGAGAATACGGAAGGGACCAATGTAGCGAGGAGCTAACTTGCCCTTGACTCGAACCGATGAGTGCCTCTCAAAGGAGTGACACGCAGATAAGCTTGTTCACCAGGTTGATAAGTTGAACCCCAGTGTTTCCGGTCATAGTTGCTCTGGCGGGGACTGGCCGCCTTTGAGATTATGCCGACAATGCGAACCTGCTCTTCAGCTTGTTGAATAATGTTCGACCAATGAGTGCCTGCTCCCGGTTTCGACCAATTCAGAGGGTTCGCACTTACGCCCATAGAGCACTTCAAGGGTGCCATCTTCAAGCTGGCTTGATAGCTGTTGTTATAAGAGAACTCCGCATAAGGGAGAGATTCTTCCCACTTCTTGCCAAAGAAATAACACAAGCTCAAGCATGTCTTCAAGAATTTGATTGACTCGCCGACTTGGCCTTGGGATTGGGGATGATAAGCAGTGCTCTGTAATATGAGTTCCCATTGCCTCTTGGAAACTATGCCGTAACTTTGAAGTGAATAAACCGCCACGGTCCGAATCGATCTCCTTCGAATGCCATGGAGTGACACACTCGAGAGATACAAGTTTGCTAATTGACTAGCAGTGATTGTCTCCTTGATCGCGAAAGTGAGCAAATTTCGAGAATTGGTCGATGACAACAAAGATAGCATCGTTACCTTTCTAAGACTTGGGAAGGCTCGTGATTAAATCCATTTGATCTTATCCCACTTCCATTCAGGAATCGGAAGCGGTTGTAGAAGTCCAGCCGGTTTCTGATGTTCTGCTTTGACGCGACGACAAATGTCACATTCTTCGATATATCAAGCAATGTCTTGCTTCATTTTAGAACACCAGTACTTCTGACGGATGTCTAGGTACATCTGGGTACTTCCCGGATGAATAGAGAGAGGGGTGTCATGCGCTTCTTTCATCACCTTCTCTGTCATAAGCTCGAACCGGGGTACTACAATGCGATCTCTGAAGTATAAGGTTCCATCTTCACCAAGTGAGAAATCTCTGGATTTCTCTAAGGCAAGATCCTTTTTCATCAAATCCACGTGAGCATCTTTGGCTTGAGCAGACTTAATTGCTTTCAGCAGAGTTGGTTCCAGGACAAGGTTATTCAGAGAACCCTGTGGAACTAGTAGAAGGTTTAGCTTGCATAGCTCTTCATAAAGGCGGGGTTGAGCTTTGTAGACCATGTGATTATTGCAATAAGACTTGCGGCTCAGGGCATCAACCATTACATTAGCCTTACCAGGGGTATAGGATATACCATAGTTGTAGTCAGCAATAGCTTCCATCCATCGCTGCTGACGGAGGTTCAGATCTGGCTGGGTAAACTGGTACTTCAGACTCTGATGATCAGTGAAGATCTCGCAACGATTACCGAGAAGGTACTGTCGCCATAGCTTCAGTGCAAAGATAACCGCTGCAAGCTCAAGGTCATGAACCAGGTAGTTTTCCTCGTGAGGACGCACTTGACGGGAAGCATAAGCAATCACCCTGCGCTATTGCATTAGAACACAACCTAATCCTTGTCGTGATGCGTCGCAATAGATGACGAAGTCCTTGCGAGAATCAGGAGGAGCAAGCACTGGGGCAGAAGTCAGCTTGTCCTTGAGTGCGTGGAAACTTTCCTGACATTTGTCTGTCCAGTCGAACTTAACGCCTTTGTGAAGCAGATTAGTCAATGGCTTGGCGATCTTGGAGAAATTCTCAACAAAGCGGCGACAATAGCTGGCTAGTCCGAGAAAGCTTCTGACTTGCTTGACAGTCTTAGGAGGGGTCCAGTCAAGAATAGCCTGAACGCGCTCTGGGTTGACGGCAATACCATCCTTGGAGATAACATGACCAAGGTAGGTGACTTCGGGCAACCAAAATTCACACTTGGAATACTTGGCATAAAGTTGATACTCTCGAAGCTTTTCCAGAACAAGACGAAGATGTTCATCATGTTCTTCTTTATTCTTGAATATACCAAAGATATCATCCAGATAGACTACGATTTAACTTGTCGAGGTAATCCATGAATATATAGTTCATCAGACGAGAGAATGTAGCTGGAGCATTGGTTAAACCGAATGACATGACGGTGTACTCGTAAGAACCATAACGAGTGACAAAGGCGGTCTTTGGAATATCCTCTTCACGAACACGGATCTGGTGGTAACCCAACCTCAAGTCGAGTTTAGAGAATATCGATGAACCAGCAAGTTGATCATCTGATCATTGATCCGAGGAAGGGATATTTGTTCGAATTGTAGCTTGGTTGATAGGACGGTAGTCTTGGACCAAACGGTTCGTACCGCCCTTCTTCTTGACGAAGAGAGAAGGTGCTCCCCAAGCAGAGGAACTTGGACGAATGAAACCCTTGCAAAGAGATTTGTCGATTTCCTCCTTAAGTTCTAGGAGCTCATGAGGCGGCATCTTGTAGGGCCGCTTACGATAGGAACGGTGCCTGGTTTCAAATCGATGACGAACTCAACAGCCGGGCAGGGGTATTCTGGAAGTTCTTCCGAAATACATCTTGAAGTCGCGAACAACTGGAATCTTTTCAATTCCTCAAGAGGTGCGCGCTCAACGATTCAAAGCATAAAGTCGAGCTTCAAGATTTTGAACCGACGAGCATTGTAGCTACTATCTCATCCGAAGGGTGCGAAGGTGGACGGTTTTAGTGGCACAAACGATAGAAGCCGTATGTGCTTTCAACCAATCCATTCCTAGAATGAGGTCAATATTGGAAGACTTCAGAATAATGGGAGAGGTATGGAACTCTAATCCTTCAATCTCAATGAGGACGTTGTGGCTAACCATGGTGGTTCGACATTGGCCCGTGGGGGTGTTTACCACAAATGGAATGTGCATCTCTTCGTATTTAATGCCATGCCTGAATGCAAAATCTTCTGACATGAATGAATGTGATGCCCCGAATCGAATAAAAGCGAAGCGGTACTGAATTAACAAGGAGAGTACCCATCACAGTGGCAGGCTGGTCTTGAGCTTCATTCAGATCAACATGATTAGCCTGACCACGACCATAAGGTCTAGCATTGTTGTTATGGGGCTGATTGGTACGACCAGTTGAAGGCAGAGCCAGCTGATCCTGATTCTGAGGGCATTTCCTGGAGTGGTGACCTGGAAGGCCGCACTTGAAGCATAGACCATCATTGGGATTGGGAGCAGAAGCTTCGGGTGGTATAGCCCGAAGGGGCTGCCTCTGCGGTGGAGGAGGCAGACGAGGTGCAACATAGGACTATCTTGGTGCAGGTGCAGTTGGACGATACATGCTGTGGGGAATCCATATCCGACGCTTCTGCGCTGACGGGCCCGAAGATGAGCCAACGTCGCGACTACGCCTAAGGGATCCCTAGTGTTCCTGAAGACCAGTCTCAACCTGAATAGCCTTGTTCACCAAGGTGGCAAAGTCGGCAAAGTCATGAACGAGCAATGCTAGCTTGATATCAGGGTGAAGTCCATCATGAAACTTCTCTTGCTTACGAGCATCGTTGCAATGTCTACTTCAAAGATAACGTGACAAGTCCAGAATTCCGCTGATAAGCATCTCTGCACTTGTTGCCTTGGGTGAGGTTATGAACTCTCGCTTCTTCCCGCCCATGGTTCCCCGAGGAATGAAACGGGCACGGAAGGCAGCTTGGAAACCGCCAAGTAATGACTGCTCCAGCAGGTAGGGTACGCCTGTGGCTGTCCCACCATTGAGCAGCAGGACCCTTGAGGAAGAAGGATGCGAAGGTGACATAGTGGCAGGGCAACACTAGCGACTCCATTTCATATGTGATGTCGCGAGCCACCATCAAGATCAAGGGGTTGAGTTGAGCTGTAGATAGTTGGGTTGAGGCGCATGAAGTCCCGCAGAGTTACCGGGTTGGCTGTTGATTCATGTTCGACGAGGAAACCGAGCCATCATTCCTTCCATGAACTCGGCGGTTCAGCTCAAATTGTTGCATCATTCCAAAGAAAGAATTCAGGCGGTGGTGGATCATTGGCACCACGGCCACGACCAATGGGTCTAACCATCCTGCTGACATGTAACAGGGGGTAGTTCAGCATTGAGAATTTGCAAAGACAAGGACCATTCATGATGAAACATGCATAAGGAATGATGTACGATGGATACCACTTCGTAGTCAACACGACAGTGTGTGCACTACTCAAAAATGCTATTCTAAGGAATAACTATGGCTTTATCCAACTTCGGGGTGAATGTGGTCACGGGATCCTAATGTTAGTAAATTCGTTTAACCCGAGTAAGAGAGAGTTCAGAGTCCCAGAGTATAGACGAGGAGTAAAAGATGCTAATACCACCCAATGGCGACGTGGGACCGTAAGCCACACAGCCAATGTTAGTAAAAAAATTTCGGTGACTAGACTCAACTCTGGCCAAGGAGTTGGAAAGGGGGCTACCTACAGCAAATGGCTCGATACCAACTTGTGACGCCTCGATTCAATCGTACACTAATCATACACGCAAATGTGTACGATCAAGATCAAGGACTCACGGAAGATATCACAACACAACTCTAGACACAAATTAAAATAATACAAGCTTTATGTTACAAGCCAGGGGCCTCGAGGGCTCGAATACATAAGCTCGAATACACAAGAGTCACGGAAGCAACAATATCTGAGTATAGACATGAGTTAGACAAGTTTGCCTTAAGAAGGCTAGCACAAAAGCAACATCGATCGAAAAGGCAAGGCCTCTCGCCTGAGCCTCCTAACTACTCCTCGTCATCGGCGGCCTCCACGTAGTAGTAAGCATCGGCGGTGGCATCCGCCCTGGCTCCAACATCTGGTTGCATCAACCGGAAAGAAGAAGAAAGGGGAAAAGGGGAGCAAAGCAACCGTGAGTACTCATCCATAGTACTGCAAGCAAGGATCTACACTACATATGCAACATTATCAAAGGAAGGCTGTATATGTGGATCGGGCTACGTAAATGCCGAATAGAGAGAAGGCCTAGTCCTATCAAGACTAGCATCTTCCGAAACCACCATCTTGCAGCAACCGGAAGGAGTAGAGTAGCATAAAGTAAAGTAGTAGTGGTGTTATCAACCTCGTCGAGATCCTTTCTCGACTCCTGCGAGAAAGAAATCCCTGAGCCATACTATCCATTATCATCACAATCCAGTTCTCATCGCAATCCATTGCTCATATCCATGTCTCATCTCAAGTATCCAGTTCTAGTTGTATCGATCGGGATACAACTCCAAGTGTCCGCTATCAGAGGACAAGCTAAAGATAGACGTTTTCACCTGCAGGGTGCACCAACTTACCCACCACGCCGATTAACTCCGCCGACACACTTTCTGGGTCATGCCCGCCTCGCCAAACAATACGCCGCAACCCGACCTAGGCTTAATAGAGAGGCCAGCACGCCGGACTAAACCTATGCCCCTAGGGGTCATGGGCCATCTCCCGAACTCCTCGACGCTTGCGAGGGCGGCCGGTGAGCAGACCTAGCTACCTCCTTCAACAAGGCAAAGCGCCACGCAGTCCAACCCCGCCAAGGCCGCCGGCCGCCGACGCCTATTAAGCTTCGCTGATGTATACGACGAGAATGCCCATACTATGCCCACGTGATGGTTAGTGCTATCAGCCGAGGCCCTCGGATCAAATATCCAAATCGTAGTGGATTAGGAACGCGCGGTAACAAGAAGAGACTCACGAAGATGTGACCCGCTGCCTGCCTCGAGGACTTGCGGCAAGGGCTAGGAATGCCCGCCACGCCGTAATTATCTCGCCGCACCTCCGTGTCAACCCGTCTCCACATCACTCGCAATTAAACACGCTGGTACCCTCGTGGTCGACCCGCCTTTAGTAACATGGCTCAAATGTAAAGTCATAGTAACCATAGTAACTGTGTGTCTAAACATCAAGGAAAGCCCGAGGAATCACCCCGTGAATTCCACTCGATGTAGTCATCAAGGTGAACGTAAGAGGATTCACCCCGAGGTCCACACTTGAGGGTTGCACGACGTAGTCGACGTAAGTGGTTAAAGAGGAAATCACCCTCGATGACCACGATCGAATAACTATACTACGTGGTTAATATCGGAAGTCTTTGAGAGGTTTCACCCTCGGTACTCGATAGTAACCCAATAGTGTCAAGCAACTAAGGGGAGTGATGTGCGGTGTCGGGCCTGGTCTTCGATCCCGCTGATCGGTCTTCGATAATCCAACAGGCGATCGGGACAAAGTGGGGTCATCGATGGATCACTAACCAACCTATACTAAGCAGTTTAGGATAAGGTAAGGTACAATAGCAGATACAAAAGCGGGCTATGCATCGTAATAGGAGCAAACAATAACAGTAGCAAAATCTAATGCAAGCATGAGAGAATGGAATGGGCGATATCGGGATGATCAAAGGGGGGGCTTGCCTGGTTGCTCTGGCAAGGAGGAGGAGTCGGTGACGTAGTCGATCACAGGGGCGGCATCGGTCTCGGGGTCTACCGAAGAGAAGAGGGGGAAGAAACAGTAAATACATAGCAAACAGAGGTAACACTAAGCATGACATGGCGATACGTAGCGCTAGGCGTGCTCTAACGCGGTATTACACGTTGCAGACGAAGGGGGGAAACATCCGAGGATGAATTCCCTGCGTTAGGTGGATTCCGGACAAGGAAAGGAGGGGGAAAGTTCCATGTTCAGCATGCTAGGGGCATGTGACAGATGAACGGACCACGTATTCGGATTCGTTGGATTTTTCTGAGCAACTTTCATATAGAAAACATTTTCATCGGAGTTACGGTTTATTTTCTATGAATTTTCTAAGTTTTAAACATATTCTGGAATTATTTAAGAAACAACAGAAAAGTAATATGACGTCATCATGACGTAGGAGTGACATCAGCAGTCAACAGTCCGGTTGACTGGTCAAAACTGACATGGGGGACCCACCTGTCATGGAGAGTGGGTTAAACAGAGTTTAAACTAATCTAAATTTAGTTAGTAAAACTACTGGGCCCACCTGTCAGTGTCTAATTAACTAAACTAATTAGTTTTAACTATTAAAATGTTTTAATTAGAGGATTAATCAGAGGACCCGCACGCGGTGCCGGGTCTGCCGATCAGCTTTGGTTGACCAAGTCAACAGGATAGCCGAGCCCTCAGGGGCCCACGGGTCACGATCGAGGGGTGGCCCCGACCGCCAGTCGTGGTGGTGCGAGCTAGCTCGCGACCAAATCCGCGGGCGAGGGCGCTGCGTGCATCGATTACGTCCGCGCCAAAATGGGCGCGGGCGGTGTGTTCGAACGGGAGAGCCCGCCCGCCGTGTGGTGAGGTCGGTTGGGCTCGGCTGGCGGAATCTGCGCCGCGACAGTGGAGGCGGCGGCGGGTTCGGGCGTTCGACGCAACGGAGCAGCAGTGCGCTAAAGCGTGATCTAACGGGCGCGGGAGGTGCTACGCAACACAACGAGCACGCACGCATCAACAGAAGAAGCTACGGGGCACGGCAGCAACGAGCTCGCCGGCCATGGCGGACGGCGGAGCCCAGCCTTCATGGGATGGCGACCGAGCGCGCTAGAACGTGAAGGAGAGGGAATGGAGCAACGAAGAGGCTCACCGAGCGGCTCATGGAGGCCGGCGAATGGATTAGGAGCAGCAGAGCTGGCCGGAGTGGAGGAAGACGGTGGCGACCGAACGGGGAAGGCAGCGTCGATCCGGTCGGTGAGGTGGCGCCGAGCTCGAGCTCGTGGTCGGAGAGGGAGTACCGGTCGTCGGCGGAGATTCTGGTCACCAAGAGGAGGCGCAGGGACGCTGTAACACCCCGGATGTAACTTTCCATATTTGTAACTCCAACTCTTGCCATTTTCGGCATTGTGATATGATATTCCCTCCGTGGTTGGGTTTTTTTCTTTCTTTTTGCATTTTGTTTATGTCATGCATTTCATATCATGTCATCATGTGCATCTCATTTGCATACGTGTTCGTCTCCTGATTCCGAGCATTTTCCCGTTGTCCGCTTTTGCAATCCGCACTCCTATGTTCCCCGGCGCCCCTTTTACATTTTTCCGTGAGCGAGTACTAAACTTTCTCGGAATGGACCGAGGTTTGTCAAGTGGCCTTGGTACACCACCGTAGACCACTGTCAAGTTTCGGGTCATTTGGAGCTCGTTTGGTACTCCAACGGTTAACCGTGACTCTCAAAGGCCTCTTTTAAGTTGCAGCCCAACACCCTCCAAAACAGCCCAATAACCCATCTAAGTCACTTCCATGTCCATCGCTGCTCGATCACGATCGTGGGCTAAAACTACACTCCATTTGGAGCTTCCTAGCTCCTTCTACCTATAAAACACCTCCTCCCCGAAATTCGGATCAACTCCACCCCTAACCCTAGCCCCGCTCCTCTCCCCGCCGCCGGACGTGTCCGATTTGGGCCGGACATGTCCGCCCGCCGCCCCGGACCAACCGGGAGACGCCACGTGTCCCGGGCCGGTCCCCAGATCGCCGCCGACCCATGGGGTCCATGAGGTCTGTGCAAGGGCCCTCCTCGCCCCGGCCCGGCCGGCCTCCACTGGCCACCGGGCCGCCGCCTCGCCACCTCCCGCCGCCTGCTCCCCCGCCCGGCCAGTCCGGCCTCGTCCGCCCGGCTTCTCCTCCCTCCGGCCCGAGCTCCCGCTCCGGCGACGGATCCGATCTAGATCCAAACGAGGGTTGACTTCTTCTCCCCCGAAATCCTCTAAGTCATTTTCCTGTGATTATTTTGTTGCATGTTCATCGCACCGTAACTTTGCACACGTGGCTCCATTTTGGGCGTATAGCATACCGTATTGTTCGTCTCGAAGAGTAAATCATTTCATCTCATTGCATCATTTTCATTTGAGCTCATCTTGATGCCCGAAATGCTGTTGGAAGAGGGCTATGTGATGTTAGTTTCAGATTCTTATCAGAACATGCACTTTTGTCATTTTTGCCATGATTGACGTGTGAATCCTATGAACTTGAGTCCTACATGTGTTTTGTAATATGCCATGCCATCTTTACAGGGGTGTATGCCATGTATTTTTGTGATCTCTGTGGTGACTAGCACAAGCATGCAAACTAGGCTTCATGATGTTGCTGATTTCAGCCACTGTTTTGCTGATATTTTTATGCCATGTTAGCTTGATGCTACCGAGAGATCCATGCATATTTTGAGATACTTCAGTACGGATGTTTTGAACATATGGTTATTCTCTATCCATCTATGCCCTTGTTTGCAATTTTGGAGTGCGATAGCTTGAGTCAATCGAGCTCTTCTTTTGCTATAAAATGTTTCCTGGCAGATTGTTTACATGTTATTCAATTTTGCCAAGGTTGTTGTAGTTGATCCGTGTATGCTATGATATTGTTCTTGCCATGTATAGCTTCTATGCCATGTATTCTTGATGGATGTATGCTTAATTTATCATGAAATGCTCTGTAGTGAGTGCATCGAGCTCGTGAAGATGCCTACATAATCTGTCAATGTCATGCCCTGCTTATTGAATCATAACTAAACTTGCTATATTGGCATGGGTGCTATTACATTTTATGATCCCTTTTGGCTCATGGTTAGTAAGGGACTTTTGTTATATGCTTTGAGTAGATTCATGCCATGCCTTGTTTTGCTATTATAAGTTCCTTTAGCATGTTGTTTGCTTGCTCTGAACATTGCTTCCTGATGTTGTTTCTGCCATGTTCAGTATTTTCACCAAGTCTGTGAAGCTGATATATTTTTCACTTTTTCCATGCTTGTTTGGACCTGTTATGATGTGATTTAGCCGTAGCTCAGTGTTCACCTTTTGACAAGCATCTTGAGTAGATCACTTCCATATGCTTTGCTGGTACGTTTGGGTGCAGTAGCTTAATTTCTTGTTGCTTGCTATGTGGCATCATGCTGTTAATGGCAGATTTGTGCCATTCTTGTTTTGCTTGTCATTTGCAAACCGTGCATCCGATTCCGTAATCTTTATATCGATTTCAACCGAAATCATCTCACCTTCCAGCGGCATACTTGGTTTGCCAAGTTGATGCCTAGTTCATCATTTTCCTTCCGAGCACGATACGCATTGCATATCACATCTCGCATATCATGCCATGATTGCATCATGTTGCTTGTGCATTGCACCGTGATTTATTGTGGTTCCTTTGTTTGTGTTCTTGCTTTGGGTAGAGCCGGAGATGAGTACGTGAACGAGGAACCTGTTGAGAACGCTTACGAGGATCAAGCTTTCGACAACTCGAGAACTTTGCGCAAGATGACCATACCCTCGAAATCACTTCTATCTTTGCTTGCTAGATGCTCGCTCTTTGCTATGCCTATGCTACGATGCCTATCACTTGCTTATCATGCCATCCATATTGCCATGTCAAGCCCCTAACCATCCTTTCCTAGCAAACCGCTGATTGGCTATGTTACCGCTTTGCTCAAGCCCTCTTATAGCGTTGCTAGTTGCGGTGAAGATGAAGTTTGTTCCTTGTTGAACATGGAGATGTTGTTCCTTGTTAGAACATGTTTACTTGTTGGGATATCACAATATCTATTGTTTAATTAATGCATCTATATACTTGGTAAAGGGTGGAAGACTCGGCCTTATGCCCGTGTTTTGTTCCACTCTTGCCGCCTTTAGTTTCCGCCATACCGGTGTTATGTTCCTTGATTTCGCGCTCCTTACACGGTTGGGTGATTTATGGGACCCCTTGACAGTTCGCTTTGAATAAGACTCCTCCAAAGAAGGCCCAACATTGGTTTTACCATTTGCCACCTAAGCCTTTTTTCCCCGGTTTTCGCGAGCCCGAGGGTCATCTTTATTTAACCCCCCTGGGCCAATGCTCCTCTGAGTGTTGGTCCAAACTAGAGCCCTTTGCAGCGCCACCTTGGGGAAACTTGAGGCCTGGTTTTTAGTTGTACGGACTGCTCATCCGGATGTGCCCTGAGAACGAGATATATGCAGCTCCTATCGGGATTTGTCGGCACAATCGGGCGTCTTTGCTGGTCTTGTTTTATTGCTGTCGAAATGTCTTGTAGTCCGGGATTCCGAGATCGATCGGGTCTTCCCAGTAGAAGGAATATCCTTCGTTGACCGTGAGAGCTTATAATGGGCTTGTTGGGACACCCCGCAGGTATTATCTTTCAAAGCCGTGCCCATGGTTATGAGGCAGATGGGAATTTGTTAATGTCCGTTGTAGAAAACCCGAAGTTGACCTTAATTAAAATACATCAACCGCGTGTGTAACCATGATGGTCTCTTCTCGCGGGTCCGGAAGTGAACACGGTGTTGGAGTTATGTTTGACGAAGTAGTTTCAGATCACTTCTTGATCGCTACTAGCTTCACGACCGTGCCTTGCTTCTCTTCTCGCTCTCTTTTGCGAATGTAGCCACCATATATGCTAGTCGCTGCTGCAGCTCCACCTCACAACTCTGTCCTTCCTATAAGCTTAAATAGTCTTGATCTCATGGTGTGAGATTGCTGAGTCCCCGTGACTCACAGATTCTACCAAAACAGTTGCAGTGCCAACGATGCCAGCAGCAGATGACGCAACCGAGCTCAAGTGGGAGTTCGACGAGGAACGTGGTCATTACTATGTGTCTTTTCCCGATGATCGTAGAGTGGAGCCTAGTTGGGACGATCGGGATCTGTGTAGCATTTGGGGTAGTCTTCTTTTATTTTGGTTCCGTAGTCGGACCTTGAGTGTAATCTGGATGATGGATGTTTATTTATGTATTGTGTGAAGTGGCGACTGTAAGCCAACTATGTATCGATTTCCCTTGTGTATTACATGGGTTGTGTGAAGATTACCTCACTTGCGACATTGCTTTCAATGCGGTTATGCCTCTAAGTCGTGCTTCGACACGTGGGAGATATAGCCGCATCGAGGGCGTTACAAATTGGTAATCAGAGCCATCCCCGACTTAGGAGCCCCTGCTTGATTGTTTGCTGGCGTTGTTGAGTCTAGACCAAAAATGTTTTGAGTCTTAGGATTATATATATCGGAGAGTAGGATTCTTTTTACTCCCCAGTCCCTTCGTCGCTCTGGTGAGGTCTCCTGACGTAGAAGTTTTGACTCTCCTCTCCTCAAATTTCACTAAAAAATTTAGGATCACGCTGGTATCTTGGAATCGTTCGATGGTTTTGTGACGAGAACATTGTTCTTGGTGCCTCCCGACATTTAGGGTTGTGGCAGTGTCCCGGGAGTTGAGCTCCGAGGTGTTGTCGCCACAATTTTATCGCTGCAGTTCGAATACCGAGCTTTACCGACATCGAAAATCTCTTTTGTACAGCTTGTTGGTGAGATAACCCCGATAACCCAAAGAATGGGGCGAGCTCGAGTATTGCCATGACTCAGATAACGGATGCTTTTCAAGGTCGAGGTACACGATTTCGAAGGTTTCTTGGTTATGTGTTGACGGATGGATACAGCTGGATCTAGGTATTGTTAGTTTGGGTGATATATTTGTGTCCCTCGTATCCCCAACACCAGATTGCATAACCGTAAAGTTTCGAGTTTATAGGTGGGATTCAAGTAGCTCTTAGCATTTCTTCCCGTAGATATTTGGTTTGTGATTGGGTAATCCTTACCACTTATTTGTTCCAATGTATCTTGTTATTTTTTTCATCAACCCTTAATCAAGTGGCTTCTCACCTTAATGGACGGTGATGTTAACTTTGGAATTCATTCGCTCATCCTTGTTCAATGTTTATTGTGGAGACTATATGTTGCAATTTCTATCCATTGATTCAACTTGTCTATCTGCTCATCAAAGTGCTAACGGATGTCACCCTCTTCAGATGGCTCCACCAACGCGTCGAATCCGGATCGCAATGATGAGAGTCGATCGAACCTCCACCTCCACCTCCGCCTCCGGAGGCATGGCAAGCTATCATGGCAGCCACCAATGCAAATGCTCGATGATTTTGCAACTCTTGCAAGAGCGCACCCAAGGGCAAGGCAACCAAGGAAATCAAGGTCAAGGCAACAACCAGCCGCACTTTGCTACCCTCAATCAGTTCCTCGCTAATCAGCCAAGTCTTTCGGTTTACGTGTCGAGGCCACGACACCGACGATTGGCTTGTGGACATCCGCAAACATTTTGAATGTAGCAATGTCGACCGAGGACTTTGTCAAGTTTGCTTCGCTTCAACTCAAGGACCAAGCTGCCGAGTGGTACCAACAATACAAAGATTCCAGAGGAGGTCGGTCATTACGGGATGAGTTCCGCCGAGACTTCAAAGCTCACCACATTCAAAAGTGTTGTTGAGAGCAAGCGTGAGGAGTTCCGCAATCTCAAGCAAGGCGGAATGTCCGTGTATCAATACAATATCCAGCCAGAAACTCGCCGCTTCGCTAAGCAAGACGCCCCGATGAAAAGAGTATGATCTATCAATTCAGAGGTGGCCTCGGAGAAGATCTGCAATTAGCTCTCGTGCTTTTTGAGCCGTAAAAGTATGATGAATTCTACAACATGGCATCAAGCAAGAAGCTGCTCAGCTCAAATGTGAGGCTTCTAAGAAGAGAATCGGGGATGCAGTTCAGTCTTCTTCTTCCTCTCAAGTGGCAGCTAAGCAGCAGAAGTTCTACCTGCCTCCTCCTCCGCTCCGTCGGCCTTATCGCCAGAAGAACTCAGGTGGTCGTGGATATTCCCACCCACCCAACCCAAAGCTATCGAAACAAGTCTAATTCTCAAGCTCCAAGGTCAAATGCTCCTTATCACCGTCCGCCTCAGAGGTGACTTGCAACAAATGTCGCCAGAAGGTCACTATGCTAACAAGTGCTTCAACCAAAGGCGCCTTCCGCCTCCTCCCCGTGAGATCTTCCAAAGAATGCAGTGGTCAAGCATAATCCCAACCATGCCAAGGTGAATATGATGAATGCAGCGCAAGCGGAGGAATCTACCGATGTGATAATGGGTAATCTCTCGATTAATGATATTCCTGCAAAAGTCTTATTTGATTTCGTGCATCGATTCTTTCATCTCAAGACCTTTTGTGGCTATGCATGATTTGGTTACTCAAGTATTGCCGAGACCTTTGTCTATTGTTTCTCCGCGAAGGAAGTGACTTCTCGAGTTTTGGTTCAATGTCGGTATCAAGATGGGCGACTATAGATTTTGCTAAACCAATTGTCCTTGGTGACTCGGATATTGATCTTATTCTTGGATGGATCGGCTTTTCAAAGACAAAGCTCAGCTTGATTGTGCTGCCAGGAAATTCAATTGACACACTCTTCTAAGATGTGATCATTTATGCCGCCGTGATGAAACCATTCGGTTGTTTTCTCTCAATGAGAAGGGCGAGTTGAATGCTATCTCTCGATTCCAATGCTTGTGAGTACCAAGATGTCTTTCCGTAAGAGCTTCCAGAATGCCTCCTCACCGCCAGCTTGAATTCGTTATCGATCTTGAGCCCGCACGAACCCGCTTGCAAGCGCCCATACAAGCTTGGACCTAATGAGCTGAAGGAATTGAAGAAGCAGCTCGATGAACAAGAGCGTCTGGTTTGATCGGACCGAAGTTCATCTCCTTGGGGTTGTGGTGTTCTTTTGTCCGAATAAGGATGGCACGGACCGACTTTTGCGCCGACATCGCCCATTGAATAAGAAGACTATCAAGAACAAGTATCCACTTCCCAACATCAATGAGCTTTTCGAGCAACTCAAAGGTGCTAAAGTGTTCTCCAAGCTTGACCTTCAGATGGGTTATCATCAAATTCAGATTCGTGAACAAGATATTCCCAAGACAAAGATTCGTACAAGCTTTGGTTCTTATGAATATACTATCATGTCTTTCGGCCTTATCAATGCTCCTCCAACTTTCTCTCGAATGATGAACTTCATCTTCAACCCCTACACCAATGAATTCGTCTTGGTCTATCTTGATGATATTTTGGTCTTCTCCAAGAATAAGAAGGATCATGCCAAACATTTGCGATTGGTGCTCGACAAGCTCAGAGAGCATCAATTCTATGCGAAGTTTTCCAAATGTGAATTTTGGCTTGATGAAGTGCTTTATCTTGGTCACATCATCTCCGCCAAGGGCATCGTTGTTAACCCCGAGAAGGTGTCCGCAGTTGTGAATTGGGAACCTCCTCAGAATGTCAAGCAGCTTCGCAGTTTTCTTGGACTTGCAAGCTATTGCCGAAGATTCGTTGAGAACTTCTCTAAGATTGAAAAGCCTCTTTCCAACCTCCTCCAGAAGCACATGAAGTATGTCTGGTCTCCTGAGTGTGACGTTGCTTTCAATACTCTCAAAGAGAAACTCGTCACAGCTCCTGTCTTAACTCCTCCTGATGAATCCAAGCCATTCGAAGTTTTCTGTGATGCTTTCTTCAAGGTCTCGGTGTTGTGTTAATGCAAGAGAAGAGAGTTGTGGCCTATACCTCTCGCCACTGAAGCCCAACGAAAAGAACTACCCCACTCACGATCTTGAGTTGGCGGCAGTTGTCCATGCATTGATAACATGGAGACATCTCTTGTTGGGAAGGAAAGTGGACATTTTCACCGATCACAAGAGTCTCAAGTATATCTTCACTCAACCCAACCTCAACCTCGAGCAAACTCGATGGGTCAAAATGACTCAAGAGTACAACCCAAGTATTGAATATACTCCGGCAAGGCCAATGTGATTGCAGATGCTTTGAGCAGAAGGCTTATTGCAACAGCTTAATCCTCAAGCCCTTCCAACCGGATCTCGTGAAGCTTTCCGCAAGCTGAATCTTCAAGTTGTTCCTCAAGGCTTTCTTGCCAACCTCATAGTCTCTCCTACTTTGGAAGACCAAATTGTGAGGCTCAACTCCTGGATACCATGGTGAAAAAGGTGAAACGTGGTATCGACAAGGGCATTTCCAAGTACAAGTGCTTCCACATTGATGACAAAGATACTCTTTTCTTCGAGGACCGGATTGTGGTTCCAAAGGGTGATCTACGTAAAGTCATTATGAACGAGGCACACAATTCCCTTCTATCCATTCATCCTGGAAGTACGAAGATGTACCATGACCTCAAGCAGTCATATTGGTGGACTCGAATGAAGCGAGAAATTGCTCAATTCGTGAATGAGTGTGATGTCTGCAGAAGAGTGAAAGCAGAACACCAACGACCAGCTGGTCTCCTCCAACCTCTTGCTATTCCAGAATGGAAGTTTGATCATATTGAAATGGACTTCGTGACTGGATTTCCAAAGTCCAAGCATGGAAATGATGCTATCTTCGTTGTCATTGACAAGCTTACTAAAGTGGCTCATTTTCTTCCTATCAAAGAATCCATCACAACAGCTCAGTTGGCAAAGCTATACACCTCCAGAATTGTCTCCTTGCACGGCATTCCACAATTGATCTCTTCAGACCGTGGAAGCATCTCCACCTCCAAGTTTTGGGATTCTTTTCGAAGGCCATGGGCACCAACATTCGCTTCAAAGACAACTTTCCACCCTCAAACAAGTGGCCAAGTCGAGCGAGTCAATCAAATCCTTGAAGACATGCTCGTGGCTTGTGTCATTTCCTTCGTATGAAATGGGAAGATTGTCTTCCATATGCCGAAGTTCTCCTACAACAACAGCTTCCAAGAGAGTTCGGCAAGGCCCCATTCGAAATTCTCTATGGCGTAAAGTGTCGACTTCTCTCAATTGGTCCGAGAGATGTGAACGCCAACTTCTTGGCAACGACTTGATCACGAAGTCAAGAAATGTGCAAAGTCATTCGTGAGAATCTCAAAGCCGCGCAATCGCGCCGGAAGAGCTATTATGATGACAAGCACCGTGATGTGGCTTTTGAAATCGGATACCATGTCTACCTCCGCGTCTCCAATGAAAGGCACTCGCCGTCAAACCGGTATCAAAGGGAAGCTTGCCCCTAGATATGTGGGTCCTTTCAAGATCAATGGCAAAAGAGCCGATCTCGCCTATCAACTTGAGCTTCCGTCCAACTTCGCGAACGCACGATGTGTTTCACGTGTCACAGATTCGCAAGTGCTTCAAGACTCGAGCACACTATCAACTTCAAGAAATTGACCTCCAAGAAGATCTCTTATCATGAGCACCCGCTGTTATTCTTGAAGAAACCGAGCGCAAGACTCGCAACAAGTCAATCAAATTCCCGAAAGTGAAGTGGTCACACCATTCCACCGAGAAGCCACCGGGAGCGCGAGGATCACCTCCGCTCGAATATCCGGAGTTCTTTCAGTCCTAGATCTCGGACGAGATCCTCTTGTAGTGGTGGAGTGTTGTAACACCCGGATGTAACTTTCCATATTTGTAACTCCAACTCTTGCCATTTTCGCATTGTGATATGATATTCCTCCGTGGTTGGTTTTTGTCTTTCTTTTGCATTTTGTTTATGTCATGCATTTCATATCATGTCATCATGTGCATCTCATTTGCATACGTGTTCGCCTCATGATTCCGAGCATTTTCCCGTTGTCCGATTGCAATCCCGCACTCCTATGTTCCCCGGCCCCTTTTACATTTTTCCGTGAGCGGTACTAAACTTTCTCGGAATGGACCGAGGTTTGTCAAGTGGCCTTGGTACACCACCGTAGACCACCTGTCAAGTTTCGGTCATTTGGAGCTCGTTTGGTACTCCAACGATTAACCGCACTCTCGCAAAGGCCTCTTTTAAGTTGGAGCCCAACACCCCTCCAAAACAGCCCAATAACCCATCTAAGTCACTTCCATGTCCATCGCCGTTCGATCACGATCGTGTGGGCGAAAACTACACTCCATTTGGAGCTTCCTAGCTCCTTCTACCTATAAAAACACCTCCTCCCCCAAAATTCCGGATCAACTCCACCCCTAACCCTAGCCCCGCTCCTCTCCCCGCCGCCGGACGTGTCCGATTTGGGCCGAACACGTCCGCCCGCCGCCCCGGACCAACCGGGAGCCGCCACGTGTCCCAGGCCGGTCCCTAGATCGCCGCCGTCCCAGCAGGGCCCATGAGGCCTGTCAAAGGGCCCTCCCGCCCGCCTCCCGGCCTCCCCGCCCGCCGGCCCCCCTCCCCCCCCCCATGGCCCATGCCGGCCATTGCCGCCGCCTGGCCGGCCCGGCCCTCGTCGCCTGGCTTCTCCTCCCTCCGGCCCGAGCTCCCGCTCCGGCGACAGATCCGATCTAGATCCAAACGAGGGTTGACTTCTTCTCCCCCGAAATCCTCTCAGTCATTTTCCTGTGATTATTTTGTTGCATGTTCATCGCACCGTAACTTTGCACCCGTGGCTCCATTTTGGGCGTGTAGCATACCGAATTGTTCGTCTCGAAGAGTACATCATTTCATCTGATTGCATCATTTTCATTTGAGCTCATCTTGATGCCCGAAATGCTGTTCGAAGAGGGCTATGTGATGTTAGTTTCAGATTCTTATCAGAACATGCACTTTTGTCATTTTTGCCATGATTGATGTGTGAATCCTATGAACTTGAGTCCTACATGTGTTTTGTAATATGCCATGCCATCTTTACAAGGGTGTATGCCATGTATTTTTGTGATCTTTGTGGTGACTAGCACAAGCATGCAAACTAGACTTCATGATGTTGCTGATTTCAGCCCCTGTTTTGCTGATATTTTTATGCCATGTTAACTTGATGCTACCGAGAGATCCATGCATATTTTGAGATACTTAAGTAAGGATGTTTTGAACATATGGTTACTATCTATCCATCCATGCCCTTGTTTGCAATTTTGGAGTGCGATAGCTTGAGTCAATCGAGCTCTACCTTTGCTATAAAATGTTTCCTGGCAGATTGTTTACATGTTATTCAATTTTGCCAAGGTTGTTGTAGTTGATCCGTGTATGCTATGATGTTGTTCTTGCCATGTATAGCTTCTATGCCATGTCTTCTTGATGGATGTATGCTTAGTTTATCATGAAATGCTCTGTAGTGAGTGCATCGAGCTCACGAAGATGCCTACATAATTCTGTCAATGTCATGCCCTGTTTGCTGAATCTGTTAACGAAACTTGCTATATTGGCATGGGTGCTATTACATTTTATGATCCCTTTTGGCTCATGGTCAGTAAGGGACTTTTGTTATATGCTTTGAGTAGATTCATGTCATGCCTTTATTTTGCTATTATAAGTTCCTGTAGCATGTTGTTTGCTTGCTCTGAACATTGCTTCCTGATGCTGTTTCTGCCATGTTCAGTATTTTCACCAAGTCTGTGAAGCTGATATATTTTTCACTTTTGCCATGCTTGTTTGGACCTGTTATGATGTGATTTAGCCGCAGCTCAGTGTTCATATTTTGACAAGCATCTTGAGTAGATCACTTCCATATGCTTTGCTGGTACGTTTGGGTGCAGTAGCTTAATTTCTTGTTGCTTGCTATGTGGCATCATTCTGTTAATGGCAGATTTGTGCCATTCTTGTTTTGCTTGTCATTTGCAAACCGTGCATCCGATTCCGGTGACCTTTATATCGATTTCAACCGAAATCATCTCACCTTTCCAGCGGCATACTTGGTTTGCCAAGTTGATGCCTGGTTCATCATTTTCCTTCCGGAGCACGCATACGCATTGCATATCACATCTCGCATATCATGCCACGTATTGCATCATGTTGCTTGTGCATTGCACCGTGATTTATTGTGGTTCCTTTGTTTGTGTTCTTGCTTTGGGTAGAGCCGGGAGACGAGTACGTGAACGAGGAACCTGTTGAGAACGCTACGAGGATCAAGCTTTCGACAACTCGAGAACTTTGCGTGCAAGATGACCATACCCTCGAAATCACTTCTATCTTTGCTTGCTAGATGCTCGCTCTTTTGCTATGCCTATGCTACGATGCCTATCACTTGCTTATCATGCCATCCATATTGCCATGTCAAGCCCCTAACCATCCTTTCCTAGCAAACCGCTGATTGGCTATGTTACCGCTTTGCTCGGCCCTCTTATAGCGCTGCTAGTTGCGGTGAAGATGAAGTTTGTTCCTTCTTGAACATGGAGATGTTGTTCCTTGTTGGAACATGTTTACTTGTTGGGATATCACAATATCTATTGTTTAATTAATGCATCTATATACTTGGTAAAGGGTGGAAGACTCGCCTTATGCCCGGTGTTTTGTTCCACTCTTGCCGCCTTTAGTTTCCGCCATACCGGTGTTATGTTCCTTGATTTCGCGCTCCTTACACGGTTGGGTGATTTATGGGACCCCTTGACAGTTCGCTTTGAATAAGACTCCTCCAAAGAAGGCCCAACATTGGTTTTACCATTTGCCACCTAAGCCTTTTTCCCCGGTTTTCATGAGCCCGAGGGTCATCTTTATTTAACCCCCCGCCAATGCTCCTCCGAGTGTTGGTCCAAACTAGAGCCCTTTGCAGCGCCACCTTGGGGAAACTTGAGGCCTGGTTTTTAGTTGTACGGACTGCTCATCCGGATGTGCCCTGAGAACGAGATATGTGCAGCTCCTATCGGGATTTGTCGGCACAATCGGGCGGCTTTGTTGGTCTTGTTTTATTGTTGTCGAAATGTCTTGTAGTTCGGGATTCCGAGACTGATCGGGTCTTCCCGGTAGAAGGAATATCCTTCGCTGACCGTGAGAGCTTATAATGGGTTGTTGGGACACCCCGCAGGTATTATCTTTCAAAGCCGTGCCCGCGGTTATGAGGCAGATGGGAATTTCTTAATGTCCGTTGTAGAAAACCGAAGTTGACCTTAATTAAAGTACATCAATCGTGTGTAACCGTGATGGTCTCTTCTCGCGGGTCCGGAAGTGAACACGGTGTTGGAGTTATGTTTGACGAAGTAGTTTCAGGATCACTTCTTGATCGCTACTAGCTTCACGACCGCGCCTTGCTTCTCTTCTCGCTCTCTTTTGCGTAATGTAGCCACCATATATGCTAGTCGGTTGCTGCAGCTCCACCTCACAACTCTGTCCTTCCTATAAGATTAAATAGTCTTGATCTCGCGGTGTGAGATTGCTGAGTCCCCGTGACTCACAGATTCTACCAAAACAGTTGCAGTGCCGACGATGCCAAGGCAGATGACGCAACCGAGCTCGAGTGGGAGTTCAACGAGGAACGTGGTCGTTACTATGTGTCTTTTCCTCGATGATCGTGAGTGGAGCCAGTTGGGACGATCGGGGATCGTGTAGCATTTGGGGTAGTCTTCTTTTATTTTGGTTCCATAGTCGGACCTTGAGTGTAATCTGGATGATGGATGTTTATTTATGTATTGTGTGAAGTGGCGATCGAAGCCAACTATGTATCTATTTCCTTATGTATTACATGGGTTGTGTGAAGATTACCTCACTTGCGACATTGCTTTCAATGCGGTTATGCCTCTAAGTCGTGCTTCGACACGTGGGAGATATAGCCGCATCGAGGGCGTTACAGACGCCGGTGGCCGCGTGACCAGAGTGGCGCGGAGGTGGCTGCGTTCGGTGAGGTGGAGAACAGAGGGGAGAGCGAGCGACGAGGGAGAGGCAGGGGGGCGGAGAGGCGTGAGTGGCGGTAGGGCAAGTGGGAGGGGAGAGGGGAGCCCGAGGCGTCTCCCTTATCCTCTCCGGGCGAGGCCGGCGAGGTGGTCGGGCGGCGACGAGCCCCTCAGAAGCGGGCGCACCGGGGAACAGGAGGAGGCGCGCAGATGGGAGCTGGGCCGGCTTGTTGTGGTGGGCCGAGGCCCATGGGAAGGGGGCGCGGTGGCCACTGGGCGGGTCGGCCCAGCTTGAGGGGGGGGGGGGCTTTTCCTTTTCTTTGTTTTTTTTGTTTTTCTTTTCCAGCAGCTTTTGCATTTTCTTTTTGCCACAATTGACTTTGCAAAATTATGCCACCGCCAAAACAATCTCAAAGAATTAAAGTGCACCGCCTCAAAAGGTTGGGAGGCTTTTGAATAGTTGCCAATTTTATAAATTAAAAGGGCATTTAATTTATTGCTTAGGTCACTACTTTAAGTAGCTTAGGCCACTTAAACCTTTTGCAAAAATGTTGGATCACCACCAATATTAGTTGTGGATTATTTGGCACATGATGAACATTTTTGTGTTCATGTCTGAGCATTTTGAATCTCACACGAATTTGAATTTGAATTCAACTCGAATGTGAAAGAGCATGAGACATTAATGATCAGGCACATGTTTAGCAAAACAATTAACTTAACCCCAGAGGTTACTGTAGCATCATTACACCAGGGTGTTACACCGCCAGACCTGAGAAGCACAAAGAATGAAAACAGGAGTAAACTGGAGATGTCATGAACATAAATTTGTCAAAAGTGCAGGATCAATGCACAATATTTGTCAAACTGAAACGTGCTAATTGGTTTGGAAGTACAACGTTCACTTGATTTTATGTGTAAAAAAGGAGTGCTTACATGATTAATGGTGGATGTAAGTGTGAAGGAGGCAATGTAACTACAATCATCTATGATGATGCCTTCACAACAATAAAAATACTCAGCAAGACCTGGAGACTCGCATAAGGGCATAATCTCCATAAAAAACTTGATTTTCAGTAGGAAGCGCCAAAACTCAGATCAATGCATAATATAGTAATAGTGGTTCAGTACAAAGCAACAATTTAGGGGCAAGCACAATATAGATATGATTCAGTACAAAGTACTCCCTCCGTCCCAAAATAAGTGCCTCCGTGAGATTTTGAATTGGGTTAACGGGTTAAGCATATTTTAAGTTGAATGATTGTATGATGCCAAACAGAACATGTTTGTTAGAATGCATATTGAATAATACAAACTGAATTTCAACTTGGACCATCCGATGTTAACACATATAATATTTTTCGACTTGCAATATAATTGTACCAAACCATAAGTATTTTTTGATTTGGATATACATGAGACCAAAAAATGTAACTACAACTGCAACATGATATGACAACTACCACAACCAAAAAGAGAGCACGGGCATGCTCATGTTTAAATCGGAAAGAGAGAAAGAACAAAAAAATTGATCATACTTATAAAAAAGAGGGAATGAAGAGAGGAGGGAGAGGGTAAGGACTTTCCATGGCGCCAGCTCTAGCCGAGGAGGGCAAGGCAGATAAAGCGAATCATGAGAAGGAGGTTCCTCTCTACCGGTGGAGAAGGAGCAGACCTCGAGAAGCCTTCCTTAGTTCCTTTTGCTATCGGCATCTTCCTGGTACAGATCAGACATAATTGAAATTCCCTTGCATAGAAATGCATCAGGTTCAATCTCCGGAATGAGGAAAAGTACAGTACTACAGTTCACAAGCAGCCTTGATAGCCCTTGTGTAGAAAAATAAAGTCTGTCATCTTTCAACAAAATATAAATTGCAATCCTACAGTTTTGACATGTACATCGACATTAATGTTTGACTTAACCAAGTAAGTAGCAGCGCTACCCTTTTGACGCAGGTCCATTTATTTGATTTTTGGAACAGTTTCACATAATCGCATGAATATTTCACATCACTATGCTAGTTGAATAGTGGAGTTGATGTCAATCAACATAAGTGTTATATATCAAAGTAAGTAAGCTGGCCATTAATAAAGCATGGAGCTAAAGTAGATCAAGTGGGCTATCTTAACGCCTTCTTGATTCGAACATATCTTGTATCCATTTTGAGGCCATCAAGTAATGAATCAAACTCCTCCAGTTATAGCGCAGCGTCGATCATCAAAAATGTAGACGCGGGATTTTAGAAAGTACCAAATCATGATTATTTATAGCTACAAGTACCTCGAGCCAGCAAGCATGCGCGCAGCCAAATTGTGAATCTTTATCATCAGACTTGCAAAATCATAAACAAGGATGTTTTCGTTAGTTGAAGCTAGATATGGCATGCATCTTGGACGACTACCACACATAGCATGCATCAAAGTATGAATTAGTATGAAACTGATCGTCAACTTGGTCTGATTTCTTGGAAATCCTTTGAACGACATATATATACTAAGAAAAAGCAACAAGTTTTACAGTTCCTTTTTCATCATCCGTGTAAAACGCGAGATGCATGCCAAGGAAGCCCAACAACTAGCTAGTTTATACTAAAAAAATCCTTGAGATGTAGGAATCAGGCTATTGAGTAGTTGGAAAAATCCATGAATGATGGATCCACAAACACTTTCAAGAGATTCTTTTCCTGATGGTCTCTTCAAGAGAGATTAACTTCACATGACCAGTGACATGTAATGTGGTATGTTCAACTACGTAGTAAGTATATAAGTGGTATTTTCGTTGAAATTTATCACCACTACTTCGTGTAGAGTAACTTGAGTTTGCTTGAATCAAAAGTGATTTAATGAATCATAAAGAAGAAACTAAACATCCGAACCAGTTTGGTCAATCGGGGATGTACATGTAGATTTAGGGGTAGGAGGGCAGGCGGGTAGCTCACCATGTATGCCGCTCAGAATGCCCATCACGTGCAGCCGCAGGAGAGGAGGTAGGGCTGACCATCCTTGCTCCTCCGGCCGCCTCCATGGCTACGGTCCCACTGGGAGAAAGAAGCACATGCGGGCAGGCGCTTGGTGGTGGAGAAGCATCCCGAGGTGGACTGCCACGGATGTGCGGCCGTGGTCGCTAGGACCTCTCGCTGCACCTCCTGCAGACTTCGGTGATGCCTCGCTCATCAGGTTCTATGCCGGGCGACGCCTCGGTAGACTTGTGTCAAGTGCTTTTTACCCAACCTGAAAAAAGAACATACCTAGGGGTGGCCTGTAACACATTTCGTTTGGAATGGTGGGGCAACATCTATCAACATGAAAATTAATTATCAGCATTCTATCATATGAAAGTAGGACCAATCGAACATAATAAACCACATCCAAGCTTGAAATTTTATACTTTCAAAGGAAAATTAACTCCCGGTAAAAGAGCAACACTCAATGGAGTAGGACCATTAAGCAAGCAAAACTATAGAGGCAAGCATGATGCAAAACTAAACCCCATGGTTACATAGCATGACATTTTGAATATTAATCAACTATACGTACACACTAAAATTATGTCAATTGATTCCCTCAATGATGATAACAGGATATGCACACATTTTAGAAATTAAGTAATTCCTTAATATTCAGAACATCAAATATTCAGAAACCATATAGGAATCCAATGAAAATTAAGAACTATGACTGTCACCAGAGATGCATTTTTAGGATGGTACGGAACACCGATATATCGACTCAAATTAACATTACTACTATAAAGGATAGCCACAATTCAGGAAAAAAACTTCAGACATCCAAATATACTTCAAAAAAAGAAACATAACATCCGTTGCGAGTGACCAGAAGAGAAGATCGTGATATTTTAGTCAAGGAAGACCACTTAATAAAAATGCTTGACATCTTAAGATCAATATCAGTGCAATTTGAGTAGAGCATTAACACCTAATCAAGTAATGGCCATTTGTTAGCAACACTGAAAGATCGAGGATGTCGCCTAGAGGGGGGGGGGTGAATAGGCGCTTTAAAATAATTACAGTTTAGGCTTGAACAAATGCGGAATAAACCTAACGATTAATTTGTCAAGCACAAAACCTAAAACAACTAGGCTCACCTATGTGCACCAACAAATTATGCTAAGCAAGATAAGAAACTATGTGATAGCAAGATATATGACAAAGAACAATATGGCTATCACAAAGTAAAGTGCATAAGTAAAGGGTTCGGGTAAGAGATAACCGAGGCACGCGGAGACGACGATGTATCCCGAAGTTCACACCCTTGCGGATGCTAATCTCCGTTTGGAGCGTGTGGAGGCACAATTCTCCCAAGAAGCCACTAGGGCCACCATAATCTCCTCACGCCTCGCACAATGCAAGATGTCGTGATTCCACTAAGGGACCCTTGAGGGCGGTCACCGAACCTGCATAAATGGCGACCCTTGGGGCGGTCACCGAACCCAGACGCTTTGGCAACCCTTGGGGCGGTCACTGTACAATCAAATTGCTCGGGCGATCTCCACAACCTAATTGAGACTCGACGCTTGCTCAAGCTTTACACCACAATAATTGAGCTCGAACACCACTAACTGCCTAGGGCGCCAAGGCACCCAAGAGGAACAAGCTCTAGGGTGCCCCAACACCCAAGAGTAATAAGCTTCTCAAACTTCACTTCCATGTATCACCGTGGAGAACTCAAACCGATGCACCAAATGCAATGGCAAGGGCACACGGAGTGCCCAAGTCCTTCTCTCCCAAATCCCACCAAAGCAACTAATGCTAGGGAGGAAAATGAGAAGAAGAACGAAAGAAGAACACGAAGAACTCCAAGATCTAGATCCAAAGGGTTCCCCTCACAAAAGGAGAAAGTGATTGGTTGAAATGTGGATCTAGATCTCCTCTCTCTTTTCCCTCAAAAACTAGCAAGAATCCATGGAGGGATTGAGAGTTAGCAAGCTCAAGAAGGTCAACAATGGGGAAGAACACGAGCTCAAAGGATAAGGTTCAATGGGGAAGAAGACCCCTTTATAGGTGGGGAAAATCCAACCGTTATGCTCACAACTCAAGACAGAGCGGTACTACCGCTCGTCCTCACGGTATTACCACTAGGGATCGCGGTACTACTGCTTGCGGTACAAAAAATACTCCGCACCTACCTCCGCAGGACTTGGGACGAGTTTTTGATCCGGAGCGGTACTACCGCTGTAGGAGTTACAGTAGTACCGCTCGAGCGGTAGTAAAAATTACATCCGCTCCAATTCGCGGTAGTACCGTTGCAGCCTTTTCAGAACACCAAAACTGCAACAACTTTTGCAAACGGACTCTGAATTCGATGAAACCAAGTTTGTTGGAAAGCTAGCGACAAGGGCTAACACAATCTTGAAATAAATATCAATAAGAAGAAAAATAGAAAAGGCCCATAATAAAAAGGTGAGAACCCTTCCTCGGAAAAGACCGGTAAAACCTCCAACACCGAAAACATCATAGAAGACGATGCGAACTCCGCTGATGAACTCAAGCTTGTCATCAAGATGACCATAAGCTCCAAGACTCACAAAGATAACCAAACAAGAACCAAGAAACATGATGCAAGGATGCAATGGTTTGATCTCTCTACTACCGATACGATCAAGCTACCAACTTGAGAGCCCCCCTTGATAGTACGGCAAACGATCCTATAACCCGGTCTCCCAACTACCACCACGAGACCGGTAAAATAGAAAACCTATCAAGGCCAAACCTTTGCCTTGCACATGGTCCACTTGAGCTAGATGATGACGATCTTGACTCCCTCAAGATGGACCACCTTTCTTGATTGTGTTGGCTTGATGAAGACTAGATGATTGCTCCCCCATAGTACACTATGGGTGAGCCACTCTTCGGCACATCTTCACAAGTCCATTGACACCATAATGGATGGCAAGATTCAAGCACTTGATCTCTTCATGATGCTCCACTTGAACTTGCACACGGCAATCTTGATGACGATCACCACTTGATGTCATCCTTTCCATGGGTTGTATGATATCTTCCTCTTGACGCAAGCCCATGGACACATACCTAACCCCACATAGAACTCTCACATAGACCATGGGTTAGTACACAAAGTGTAATGGACAATGCTTACCATACCATGGGATCACTTGATCCCTCTCGGTACATCTTCTACGCTTTGTGAGTTGATCAACTTGATTCACTCTTGACTTAGTCTTGATCTACTTGATTCACTATTGACTTAGTTTTGATCAACCTTGAATCTTTCCAACTCTCCTCATTTGGATGATGTCTTGAAGTTAAACATGAATGATCACACAATCTTCTTCTTCAAGACATGCTTGCAATAAGCTCAACACTCACATGACCAATCTTTGGATAATTCCTTAATATCACCTTGGTCAACTCATAAACTCCTTGAAACCAACACATGGACTTCAAGAAAAGCCTATGGAAAAATCCTTCAAATATAACTCAAGACAACCATTAGTCCATAGAGATTGTCATCAATTACCAAAACCAAACTTGGGGGCACCGCATGTTCTTTCAGTCTCCCCCATTTTGGTAATTGATGACAATCACTTTCAAGAGAGTTTATATAAGGAATTATGTTTCACTATGCAATGCATCAACCAATAGTGCATGCATATGAGATGCAAATGCTAAGGAACAAAACCAAAGCAAGAGGAGATAACTCTCTAAACTTCTCCACAAAACTCTCTGAAACTCCTCCCCCATTGGCATCGATTGCCAAAATGGGTGAAAAGCTTAGAACGCCAATATAAAGAGTGTTCCTCCATAAATTCTGTATCCCTCAAAAAGAGAGTGGAATGCAATATACATATCCAATGGTAAATACTTGGAGGAAGACAAACTATATTGAGGCCCAAAGATTGCAAAAGAATGATATGCCACAAAGACATAACAAAGAGAGAAATAAGAAATCGAGCAATCAAAAGATACAAATTGAAGCAAGCAATCAAAGGATATCAATTGAACCAACTAGACCAAAGATCCTATGAGCCACATGAATGAAGGATATTATGATATGAGCCGAGGAGTGTTCTAAAGAAACTAGAGAAGCTCCCCATGATTTGTGCACATCAAGAATTTTTGTATTCGGATACAAAGTACACAAAATAGGATCATAGCTCCCCCAAAATCAAAAGAAACTTACAACAAGTGCATGTGAGCATATAGGAAACTAAGCCTAGTACTTGCAACAAACACATGGTTGAGCAACAAGTAAAAGATGCAACTTGAGAATGGGCTCAACCAAAAGATGGGTGTGAGTCAAGGCAATGCACTTGAGAAGACTAATGTACGGATGAGCATAAAGCATCAATAAAGTCTTGAAAGAATGAGGCACACGGTGCAAGGCCTATCATTCCCACACACAACTAGCAAATGGGTTCACAAGCTTACTAATAAGCATATAAAGAACCTATGCTTGTGACAACTCGTGGTGAAGATAGAAGATGAAAGCCTCATCAAGACGAGGGATACCAATTAAGATGGCAAGCCTCGTAAAGATAAGCAAGAGGAAAATAATCTTCACCACACAAGAGTGCATCAAGATGCAACGAGATAAGACCCGCACTCAAGACAAAAGCTTTCACGGAGCCACCAAAGAAATAACATAAGAAAGACAAGGTGGACGTGAAAGAAAGGATATTATCTAGAGATGTAATTTCTCTCAGATGTATAAGGTTCTAGGTAGACGAAATCATGATGATATATGTCTACAAAGAAGGATGTACACCCGACATAGTTACAACACGAAGGAATAAGATATCCAAAAGGAAGTCATACATATACCAATAAGATATTTGCTTGGAAGCATAGCACATGGCTAGATTTGGTCTTATTGTATATAAATGAACTCCTACCACACAACTATCAAAGGCATCACAACTAGCAACATGAGATCATTGTTGGGATGCTTTGAGGAAGGAAACAAGTATCACAAGAAAGAATGAATTACATGCCATGATACAACCTACACAAGGTTGATGCAAGAAATGTGTGCATGAAGTAGATGATGATACTTTTTACCGAGATACCATTGGAAGGATATAGTAGATACCAATTGAAGGTAGATGGTGGTTCATTGATCATCCTAGCTTGACTCCAATAAGCACATGGTGGAAACACCTTCCTTGTGAGTGAGTCCAGCATCAATGCACCTCCAAATGTTCCTAGGAGAACAAGACAAACTAAACGGTACCCAAACTCATTGGGACCAAGAGTTAGAAACACCAATATACATAGGACAAACTCCACATAAATAGGTGCATATAGATATGAAAATGAATTTCATGCACCTCTCATCCAATTTGAGACTTGGTGGAGTTTACCCTATATATTGGGTCAAAGAAAGAAAGCATGCCAAATAAAATACATGAAGTAAACATGCATGCTCAAAACTTTGAAGAACCGAAACCAAATGAAAACGAAATGCAAAGAAAAAGGATACCAAATAGATAAATTATCACTTGGAAGATATCATTAAAGATACATCAAGGAATGAGATATCCATTGATACACACGAAATTAAAGATGTCAAACTCCCAAAGAAAGGATGGTTCCAAACAAACCAAGCTCTCAACAAGGTTTCATGATGGCACAAAGTACCAAAAAGAAATGGCTTGCCTTCCACCAAAACACACTTGATGAGGATCACAAGATGAGCGTTTTAGAGAAAATAGGATAGCTCCCCGACGAGTTGTGCATTACATAGGATTTGCATTTGAATACAAAATGCACAAGGTGGGATCACCACTTTCACTATATCTAGAAAACACTAGACAAGAACAAGAAATAAACAAGATCCACAAGTGGTAGGTAAGACAAAGGGAGTTGACACAAACTTGGCAAGAGGAAAGGCAAATAAAAACAAAAGCCAATGTAAAGATGATCAATAAATTCTACCACACATAAGTGACTACCAATTGTCAAAAGACAAAAAGTATATGGAAATAATTCCTGGTGGTAGATAACAAGGATATCCAACATCATCTTCACAACAAACACAAGCAAATTGCCACTTGTAGAGCTAACATGTCATCTAGGGACAATATAATTTACAATATCAATTCTAGGAGACAATATCTCAAATGTACACATTTTCTAGGCTTGTAATATGCACATAGCATATTACTCCCCCATAATGTGATACCAATAAGAACTTAACAAGAGGCAATAAGAGGATCCAACACGAGATAATCAATGGAATTTTTAGAATTTGAATTTCTCATGAGAGATATACCACCTAGCGACTAGATAATACTGTAATATCAATACTAAGTGGTATTCTCCATGTACCCACCTTTAGAGGATTGTGAAGTGCATCAAGCACATCGCTCCCCCATAATGGGATATTCCATTAATCTCTCACACGAGCCAACTAAGATACAACCAAGATGCACTAAGGTTCAACGAACGACACACAAGTACATGATGTGCAAACCAACATACACAAAGGCAATTTGGAGACACATCATATACAAACACATGCTAGGAACAAAACCAAAACATGCAAGGGGGCAAGTAACTTTCAATGTAAGCAATTTTAAGTACAAGTTACCACAAGGAATCACATTGGATATAAGATATAAACTTGACGATTCAATTGACTTGGCTTGAGACAATACGAGTGATGAAGTCCCCTTAATTCTTCATAATGTAGCCAAGTCTCCAATGCCCTCCAACAACACCTATTGATCAAGTTTGAGCAAGTTGGTCCCCAACCAAGTTGGGTCCTAAGAGGTTAGTCACAATAGGCTTGGCAACCCAAACGGTTCTTTTCTTGACACCACTTTGAGTACCAACAAACTTGGCAAACACATTGCCGACCTTACCCTTCCCAAGAGAATAGATATCATCAATAGTAATTGGGTTGGATAAGTTACCATTAGAGCATGAAGAAGCGACGTGGCCTTTCTCACGACATAAGTAGCAACGTCTACTCTTCACTTTCTTCTCACTTGAATTCTCAACAAGAGAAGCATTAACTTGAGTCTTCTTGGGAAGAAACCTTTCTTCAACTTGAGGTTGAGCATGAGATTGAACTTGTGCCCTCTTCCCTTGTTGCTTGACACTAATGTCCTTCTTCTTCAATGGGCAAGATCTAACATGATGCCCTTCTACTTTGCACTTGAAGCAAACAATCTTGGCCGAATTCTTGATTTGTTCTTGGCCCTTCCTTTTGTTCATCTTGGACTTCTTCTTCTTATTGGAGTTGAATCCAAGTCCACCTTTATCATTGGGGGATTTTTGCACACTCAAGAAATTGTTGAGTGTGGATTTCCCTTGATGACTCTTTTCCAAGTCTTTCTTCAAAGAAGTGACTTGGGCCTTGAGCTCTTTGATTTCCTCTACATGGTTAGTCTCAACACAAGTACTAGAGGAAGTATAAGCTTCATCGTTAGAGCAACAAGGCAAGGAAAGCAATTCATCACAAGATGTACCAACATTGTGAGTAGATGAATTACAAGGACTAGCACATGGCAATATACTATTTTGACTAGAAGTAGTGCTAGTATCCACATAAGGCTCACTAGATGTTACATTAGCAATCATGTCCTCATGAGCTATCTTTAGCACACTATGGGATACTAGAAGATCATCATGAGAGCTTGAGAGCTTTTCATGACTTTCTTCCAATTTCCCATAATTGCTAGATAGCACCTCAAGTTGAGCTCGTAGCTCAACATTCTCCTTCAAAGTGGATGCTTCACAAGTAATAGAGTGTAGCGACCCGACCTCAGACGGTCAAGCCTCTGTGTATCCGTGCCATCCCTGGATCAGTATGCTGGCACACACAGTACATCAATGTATATATCAAAGTGCAATCACATGTATAAATAACGTAAAACTGATATATACCTCATAAGTCACAGAGGAAACAATCAAACGGGTATGGAGTCCCATCAACGCCATCGGCAGGTTGAGTGTAGACCGTAACCCTGTATCGTAACTCTAACTCGTCGAAGAAAATCCTGCAACATGATACGTTGCAGCCGTGTAGGTCAGTACATTGAATGTACCAGCAAGATCACAACATGAGAAAACAGATAATAAAACTATACTATATGCAATATGGCTTTGTGGCTCTGTGTCTGAGTTTTGTTTGGGTAAAAGCTGGTTTTATTTTCCCTACATCAAAGGAATAAATGAAGTCTGTACTATAGAGTTTTCTATCATGACATGGTTCCGCCAACCGATGTCTCATAGCCCAAATTCATCATAAGTTGCCCACAATTAAGTTATCAGTCCGGTGTTGAGAGTTCCGAGATAAATCCAAGTCCAGATGCTCAAATTGTCCATAACCGGGACACGGCTAATCGATTAGGTTTAAACCTCTGCAGAGGTTTGTACACTTTACCCGCAAGATTCGATCCTCTTTTACGTTCTCGCACTTCGTGGTGTTTGAGAACAAGACGATCAAACATGGTCTTCCAAGAGTTCCTCGACCACCGTCCGGTGCTCATCCAATCCCACCGTAGTTCTACATCTGCTAGCACCGCCCCAGCCAGAGTCACAACTAAGGTCAACCAAGCCGAGCCCATAGTGACTTGCGGTTGCAGGTAAGCTTCGTGCATGAAGTATTCTTCCGTCTCTTTGAGTCTGGGTGAAGCTTTCGCAAGATGTCATGGCGCTTCTCCATGCATCCCGCCAACCACTGGTTTCTCCAGGTGCCCGTCAACAATCCTTCACCCAAAGAGTGTGTATTGAATTCTTGTCTCGAGTCTTGAAGTCTTGAGGCCTTGAAGATGCAGTCCTTGCAGATTCCATCATGGAGTTGTCGTCATTGACGAGATCCTCCATTCTCACACCACTCCCGAGCACTCATACCAACCCTGTCTACTATAGCATAGCATTAAAATAAATAACGCCCCGGCTTGGTAACAGGTGATGGGTTCCTACCTCATGCATACTACTCAACTACAAGGATTCAATATCACTCTGGAGGGATTGTTGCGAAGATGGCACTAGATGCAATAAAACACATAGGTATGAAAAACATGGTCAAAGTGAACTTGCTCGGTATTACTTGATGAAGATAATAACGCCTCGAATAAAGACTTGGTAGAACTATTCGTCACTCCGTTGAAAATCTATATAGTCAAACATAGCATTCACATAAGCAAACATCCTAGCAAACAATTTTAGCACTCAAATAACAATCAAAACAGCAAGGAAAATCGATAATAAAACTCAAACAAAATCAAAAGAAACTTCAAATAAAACTACAAAGAAAAACTACTAACGAAAAACTATGACTTTGCTACAAACATCTAATATAGTTTTGCCGTAAGTAAAAACTTAACAACAATTAAAATACTAAACTAATAAATTAACAGAAAATAAAATGTAAAATAACTAATTTAACAGAAAGTATTTTTTCCATAAAATTTTATTTGCAAAAGAAACAAATAAAAGCTTTTATAAAACTCTAATTATGACCTATAGAAGGTTTCATACAAAACTAAGGAAAATAATTTTTAAAAATAAAATAAATTTTCTCCTGTTGTCTAACAGAAACACAACTAATTTTGTCAAAAGTGACAAAAGAAATACTTTAAAACTAATAAAACAATAAAGAAAAAGCTAAAACAGAACTAATACTAAAACAGTATTGTTTTGCTAAAACCTAATTTAAATTAACCTGAAAATAAAATACTAAATACTACTGGATAAACAAAGGTCCTAGAGACCAGGAGCAAAAAGAATCGGTCGAAAATAATATTCCTAACTCAAAATATCTCAAATCTAGTGATTTGAGAAAATTCATACAAACACAAATTTAAACTGCTCAAATATGAAATACAATTGAACTAACAGAAACTTCAGCAAATTTGTGACACATAGCAATTGGAATCACTCAAAATACTAAAAACTCTAAAAGATATGAATTTTCTAAGATTGCTATTTTCTGAAAAAATGAATTACGGGATTTCGTGGATCTCACCGAATAGTCGTCGGAGTTGGGGAAGAAGATCGGATCCGATGTTGCAGTTGCTCCTAGAGGAAAGGAGATCACGGACGGTGGAGAGGAGATCATATAAACCTCAGGAGAGGTCGAGGCGCGGGCGGGCACTTGGCGGCGGTGGTGCAACTGCTGCTTCATGGATAGGAGAGGAGAGGAGAGGAGAGGTGTTGGTTTGATGTGTTGGAGGGGGGTGTGCTTGGGTATTTATAGTGGGGAGGGGAGGGGTTTGCTTGGGGTAGGGGACAAGAAATAGACTAGGACTAGGAAACAAAAGGGAAAAGATTTAGAAACAAATCGGAATAAACGGAAGTAGGAAAAGAATCCTACTAGGATTGGAAAAAGGAGGCTCCCTGGCTCCCTTGGTGCGTGCGGCGATGGCCTTGTGGCCGGCCGGCCGCTGGCTTGGCCTTGGGCCTTGGCCCTTGGCCCGGCGGGGTGCAGCGATTTTTTTTTAAGACAGAGACAACAAAACAAAAATAAAAAATTTTATATAGGCATATAATATATCAAAAATTTCAGAAAAAGATTTTCTACAACATGAACACTATTTTAGCTTGAAATGAAATACACACAAATTTTAATAATTCACACAGTGCTACTGGTCCAATAAAATCCAATAAAATCATTTTTAAAATACCAAAATGACTTCAAATTAATTTCTCTCCAATTTTCGATGTAGGAATCATGTTACCCTATTTTCCATATATTTAGTTTTTGGAGAAAATAATTTGAATAAAACTCAAATAACTCCAAATTGGAAATAAATTCAAAAGAACTTTGAATTTAATTCTTTTAAAACTCCCAACTCATATTTCATTTAATTTGAAGAAGTCATTTTACCTTCTCTCGTGAAAATCATTGAGTTGCATAAAGTTTCAGAATTGGAAATATTTTCCAAATGAAATTCAAATATTTTCAACACCCCTTGTCATTTAAATAAATGGAAGAAGTCATGTCATCTTCTCTCCAGGGTTTTGTGATGAAAAGAATTTGAATTCCCGGAGAGCATAAAAGCAAAATGAAAGTTTGGGAAAGTCCTTTTATTCCCTCTCATTTAACTTTCAAAAAAAAGTTTCGAATTCACTCACTTTCACACAATCAATCACTCAACAATCAACAAACAATCAGAATTATTTATTTAATCTAACATTCCAAAATTTAGAATTTTGGGATGTTACATAGAGTTAGTAGCACAAGCATCATAATTTACAACAATAGGAGAGGACAACTTGGCAAGCTCTTTTAAATAAGAAGCTTCAAGTTGGGCATGGGACTCGGTGAGTTTGATGAGCTCACCCTTGATGACCCTTGAGCCATTTTCGAGGTGCTCAAAATCCTCAAGGAGTCTAGCATGAGAAACTTCAAGCTTAGCATTTTTAGTTTTGAAATCATTGGCCACCTCAAGAGCTCTATCATGAGATTCCCTCACTCTAGATAATTCTAGAGCAAAAGTCTCCTCAAGAGATTCAGAGGTGGTTTGTTCATGTTCAAGAGCTTGAGATAGCTCCGCGATCTCATTTGCGTAATCACGTGCATGAGCTTCCGTTTTCTCAATGGTGGCCTCATGCTCCTCTAGATGAGATTCCAACTCCTCAATGTATTTATTGCCATCAATGGCAATGGACATTATTTCCATGAAGTTGGAACGAGCAATTTTATTTTTATGAAGAGCTTTATAAATCATTTCCCCCTTAGTATTTAAGGAGGCAACATTATCATTCTCTTCATCATTATCCTCATCATCATTAGCATCAACATCATCATCAAGAGACATATTGGGGTACAAAGTAGGAGATACCTTGACGCCTTAGCCATAAGGCAAAAACCAATAGATGATGATGTAGGATCCCTTGAGGCACCATTAAACACCACATCTTGTTCCATGGAGTGTTCGGTTTCCTCTACATTGTTAGCACAACAATTCGAGGAAATAGATGCATTTTTATCATGGCAACAAGACATAGTAAGCATATCATAATGAGATCTAGTCAAGCAATTTCTACATGATGCAAGGACTATCAACACAAGCATGTGAAACATTTGGAGTGCTCAAAGTGTTAAAGCCCAAAGAGGGAGCATTGCAATAACATAATGATGAAGGATCATCCATAATAAGCATACTACCATCATTGCAATGACCAACACTACCCACCATATCATTAGCTTGTGGAAAACCACATGTAGGTGAAGTATAAGAAGTTGAGAAGACTGTACGACCGGGGGTGGAGGGAGAACAGTCATCCCCACAAATATTGGACACACCATATTTATCTTGAAGCTTTGTCCACAACTCATGAGCATCCCGGAACGGCATGAGTTCAAATATAACTACATTGCTCAAAGCATCGAAAAGCACATTAGAAGCTTGAGCATTGAGATAAGAGTTTTTCTCATCCTCTAAAGATAAGCTTTGGGGATCCTTTGGAGGAGAAAAACCCATATCTACAATTAGCTCTAAATTTGGGCCCATGACCCTAAAGAGATTAAGCATGCGAATTACCCAAACATCAAAATTTGTGCCATCGAAACTAAGAGTGTCAGAGAATCCTAATCCCCTAGTCGACATCTTTACTCTCTAGGCGGTTAAGCCCAACAAGGAGAGACGAGTCTCTGATACCAATTGAAAGATCGAGGATGTCGCCTAGAGGGGGGGTGAATAGGCGCTTTAAAATAATTACGGTTTAGGCTTGAACAAATGCGGAATAAACCTAACGATTAATTTGTCAAGCACAAAACCTAAAACAACTAGGCTCACCTATGTGCACCAACAACTTATGCTAAGCAAGATAAGAAACTATGTGATAGCAAGATATATGACAAAGAACAATATGGCTATCACAAAGTAAAGTGCATAAGTAAAGGGTTCGGGTAAGAGATAACCGAGGCACGCGGAGACGACGATGTATCCCGAAGTTCACACCCTTGCGGATGCTAATCTCCGTTTGGAGCGGTGTGGAGGCACAATGCTCCCCAAGAAGCCACCAGGGCCACCATAATCTCCTCACGCCCTCGACAATGCAAGATGTCGTGATTCCACTAAGGGACCCTTGAGGCGGTCACCGAACCCGCATAAATGGCGACCCTTGGGGCGGTCACCAAACCCAGACACTTTGGCAACCCTTGGGGCGGTCATCGGTACCATCAAATTGCTCAGGCGATCTCCACAACCTAATTGGAGACCCCGACGCTTGCTCGAAGCTTTACACCACAATAATTGAGCTCCGAACACCACCAACCGTCTAGGGCGCCAAGGCACCCAAGAGGAACAAGCTCTAGGGTGCCCCAACACCCAAGAGTAATAAGCTTCTCAAACTTCACTTCCATGTATCACCGTGGAGAACTCAAACCGATGCACCAAATGCAATGGCAAGGGCACACGGAGTGCCCAAGTCCTTCTCTCCCAAATCCCACCAAAGCAACTAATGCTAGGGAGGAAAATGAGAAGAAGAACGAAAGAAGAACACGAAGAACTCCAAGATCTAGATCCAAAGGGTTCCCCTCACAAAAAGGAGAAAGTGATTGGTTGAAATGTGGATCTAGATCTCCTCTCTCTTTTCCCTCAAAAACTAGCAAGAATCCATGGAGGGATTGAGAGTTAGCATGCTCGAAGAAGGTCAACAATGGGGGAAGAACACGAGCTCAAAGGATAAGGTTCAATGGGTAAGAAGACCCTCTTTTATAGGTGGGGGAAAATCCAACCGTTATGCTCACAACCCGCACAGAGCGATACTACCGCTCGTCCTCACGGTACTACCGCTAGGGATCACGGTACTACTGCTTGCGGTACAAAAACATACTTCCGTACCTACCTCCGCAGGACTTGGGACGAGTTTTTTGGTCTGGAGCGGTACTACCTATGTAGGAGCCGCGGTAGTACCGCTCTAGAGCGGTAGTAAAAAATTACATCCGCTCAAATTCGCGGTAGTACCGCTGCAGCCTTTTCAGAACACCAAAACTGCAACAACTTTTGCAAACGGACTCCGAATTCGATGAAACCAAGTTTGTTGGAAAGCTAGTGACAAGGGCTAACACAATCTTGAAATAAATATCAATAAGAAGAAAAATAGAAAAGGCCCATAAGAAAAAGGTGAGAACCCTTCCTCGGAAAAGACCGGTAAAACCTCCAACACCGAAAACATCATAGAAGACGCATGCGAACTCCGTTTTCGATGAACTCAAGCTTGTCATCAAGATGACCATAAGCTCAAAGACTCACAAAGATAACCAAACAAGAACCAAGAAACATGATGCAAGGATGCAATGGTTTGAGCTCTCTACTACCGATACGATCAAGCTACCAACTTGAGAGCCCCCCTTGATAGTACGGCAAACGATCCTATAACCCGGTCTCCCAACTACCACCACGAGACCGGTAAAATAGAAAACCTATCAAGGCCAAACCTTTGCCTTGCACATGGTCCACTTGAGCTAGATGATGACGATCTTGACTCCCTCAAGATGGACCACCTTTCTTGATTGTGTTGGCTTGATGAAGACTAGATGATTGCTCCCCCATAGTCCACTATGGGTGAGCCACTCTTCGGCACATCTTCACAAGTCCATTGACACCATAATGGATGGCAAGATTCAAGCACTTGATCTCTTCATGATGCTCCACTTGAACTTGCACACGGCAATCTTGATGACGATCACCACTTGATGTCATCCTTTCCATGGGTTGTATGATATCTTCCTCTTGACGCAAGCCCATGGACACATACCTAACCCCACATAGAACTCTCACATAGACCATGGGTTAGTACACAAAGTGCAATGGACAATGCTTACCATACCATGGGATCACTTGATCCCTCTCGGTACATCTTCTACGCTTTGTGAGTTGATCAACTTGATTCACTCTTGACTTAGTCTTGATCAACTTGATTCACTATTGACTTAGTTTTGATCAACCTTGAATATTTCCAGCTCTCTTCATTTGGATGATGTCTTGAAGTTAAACATGAATGATCACACAATCTTCTTCTTCTAGACATGCTTGCAATAAGCTCAACACTCACATGACCAATCTTTGGATAATTCCTTAATAGCACCTTGGTCAACTCATAAACTCCTTGAAACCAACACATGGACTTCAAGAAAAGCCTATGGACAAATCCTTCAAATATAACTCAAGACAACCATTAGTCCATAGAGATTGTCATCAATTACCAAAACCAAACATGGGGCACCGCATGTTGTTTCAAACACCCTCTGCACCTAGCAACTACACAGTCATCAAACTGCACTGGCTATGGCAGGATTGTGATATGGTCCAAGTATGAATACCTGATCACATAATGGGCTTTTATTAACATGGCATAACCTGAGGAATGCATGAACTCAAGAAATAAATAAAAAAACACAGAAAGCTCATAAGTTCAAGCAGAGGATGCATTTCCCTTCTGGTAAAACATATCAAGAGGCAACCTGAATGATTGAAAGGACCTGCAAAATTTAAATGGAAGCACACCTTGGAAGATAGTAAAGTAGTGTCAGTAAAAAAAATGTAGCTTTTCATAGAGAAGGAATAAAATTCACATCTACTGGATATCGATGGGAACAAAATGGAGGAAAATAGCATAAATTTGATTGGGGGATTCTTCGACCAAGCCTAAATAATTGCCACCACCACAAATCAATCAAATAACAAATTCATATTAACGACCTGTAAGAATAGAATGGAGGAAATCAAATACCAAAATTGGATTGTTGACCTACATGCAAGAAAAAAACTGGAGGCAATCAAATAAAAAACTGAAGTTGATTTTGATAATGTCACTAAATAAGTAACTCTTGATGAAAAGAAGAAAAGTAGAAATTACCGGTAGCAGCAGTCTTATGTTGTAATGATTGGCTGCTTCAAGAAACCATCTCATCTGCACTTTGCACAAAACAGAGAACCCCACCTACATCAAACAATTATTCTGCAATGTTAAACCATGCCCAAGCACATGCTCGATGGCTAAATTTCCAAGTAACACATACATGGCAGCAAAATTCAAGAAAATGAACTATACTAAATATCATAGGTAAATATTTCAATGAAAAGAAGATCCTCGCAGCATCTAATTATCATGGCACGGCACTTTGCAAGAGATGGAAGTCAGTCAAGTGGCTTTCGTGCCACTTCCATTCTCAAAAACGAGCACGAACGCATTAAACAACCAAGTGACCCTGCACGGAATACATGTCAAACAATATAAACAATCGATATGCTATCACAACAAAGCGAATAGACATCTAGTACAATGACAATGTAATCAAGCGGGGCTAGGCAATACACAAAGCAATGCATATTTGATAGACCAGTTCATCTATCACTGAATCAGAGAGTATCTAGATGACCGCTAATAATAGTACACGGATCATGAGCAATGAGGAGGGCTGCTCGGAGATCACGTCTCCTCAGCGACACGTGCCATCTTAGGGTGTCTAAACACCTCTCTCCAGGCCATAGTTGAAACCCCTACAAACAAAAGGGAATGGTTTCACAAGTAAAGGAAGAAAAGGCCAACAACAATTAAATAAGTGAATAGTTGCCATACTTTGAGGATACTCTTATCAGATAAAATGAAGCTAAATATGTAAATAGAAGTCTCAGACCTATCCTCTTTGCAATTATTAGAGTTGTTATTTTTAGTGAGCACAGTATCATTGGTCTCAAATTTGCATATCTGCTTTTGCAGCTGAATCGACCACAAAACAACAATAAAAAAAATTGCCATTAGCTCACGTTTATGTATAGTGGCAGTTCCAACTTGCAAAGGTCAATGACAAATAGATAACATATCATTTGAGCATATGGAAACCCTCGCCTCTGGAACTCAATAATGTTATCTGTATAATCCTTTTGTAGAAACGGGAAGAAAAATAATTTGTCGATTATTTGCAAACCTACACGGTAGGGCATGATCATCAACAAAGTAGTCAAAAATGGTTGAAAACCATAAGTTACAGAGAAGTATGTCAACTGAAATTCTCACAAGAATAATACATGAGTACATGATAGTGCAACCAAATTATCTAAATCGAAGAAAGTTTTGGCATAACCAGGAGGTAAATGCCAAGCTATTGGCATGCTAGTATACATATCTAAGCATGGTATAACCAAAGAAACATAAAAATAATATAACTGAACTTTCTTAAGACAGAAGAGTGAGATATGAAGAGCACCATTTTCCAATAGGGGGGAGGAGTCAAGCAATGACATCACATCCAAAACCAAAGCAGAAAAGACTATTGAGAATGGATCTTACATCGCATCATTGGAATATATATCCACGGATAGATCGGAACTTTAAACTTCTTCATATACTGGTATAGAGTTGTAAGTACTAATGATGGTGCTCCATAATGCAGGGAATCATACCAAACCTGCAAATGAACCAGATAGTGATCAAAATTAGTTCCAAACCTGGAATTGCCAGTCAAAATCCTTTCAGTGATGAGTATATATTTGACATGACAATGTCATGTCTGTTTGCCATTCTTTTTTGTCTTCTAATCATATACAGTTTATAATCACAGGTTATGAGAACACCCAACAAAACAGTCTGCACGCTTATTTAGACACGAAGAGGGTTAAGTGGTTAAATAAATCATTCCATGCTCTCTTATTTGGACAAGAACGCACATTCAGATTGAACTCTTCGTGGAAATATCATATGGAATTCGCTTTTCGACTGGGCATCCATAGCTAACATTGTAAACCAGCAGCCAATTGTGATTTTTTTAATGAGAGCCTTGGAAAAAATGCAGAGCATTGAACTAAATCTAAAGTCGAACTCTAAGTGAGAAGTACACTCAAATAAACTATGCCATGATCCCTAGAGCCTAAATCATCAACAACTATCTATTAAAAATAGACATTAAAGGGAAAGGGAGCCATTGCACAGCTTCACTAATGGGGTCGCTACAATAAAAGCTCAAATTGGCATCCGTGAGAAATGAGCGCTCACATAGTAAAGGGCAGTTTCATCCATTCATCCATCCATTGAGTGTGGTTCAGTTTTCAGCTAAGAGAGCCAACCAATTTTATTTATGACAGCAACTATAAAGAGAGTAAAAGAGTAACAATGACAGTTAGATGGGGCAGCGAGGAGAGGAGGAGGAACCTTGGTGTCGGCGTGCTTGACGGTGGAGTCCCAGAGCGGGCAGAGGAACATGTCAGAGCTGGTCTCGATGATCCTGCGCGGCAGGCCCTCGGCGTCGGTCCTCCATTTCCAGCAGGCTGCTGCCCCCTAGCCGCCATTCCCCTCCCGCCGCCGCCGCTGCTGGGTCCCGTTCAGCTCGAGGAAGGCCATCTTCTTGGTCTTGGATTGGCAGAGATCGCATGCGCCCAACTCAAGGAAGGTCAAAAGCGACGACAACGGCTGCGTTGGCCATGCCTCGACACGACATCAACGAACAATGGATTAAATCACAGTTGACATAAAAACAGTTAAGGAAACATTAGTTGGTTCAAGCTACGTGGATCAAAAGACACAAAATCTGCTAATTGCATCAAACTGAAAGGCAAAACCCCACGGGGACATAACTAATAGAATTCTATACATAGTATAGCAGTCTTTGATCATAGATTAATTCAATGTAAGCAATACATAGTGGAGATGTTGTAAGCCATATATTTTTAAATTCTTCCACACAAAAGGAAGAATCAGTTATCACATCCTAATATGTCAAAATCCTAATGTTGCATATTATTGCTAAGTTGTTTCTTCTTAAACAATACATTTGGAGACATAAAAACAGGTTGCAGAGTAGAAATATAAGACAAAAAATCCGGCAATTTACTGCCTACTGCCCCCATAATCCCCCAATGAGTTGTGCTTCACTTCTTGACTCTATAAATCACACATCATGGAGATGTATTCCTTACATAAATACTTGTCTACACATTTCTTTTTGAATTTATGGGCACAGTTTCAAGCCCCTATATCCTCTCAACAAATATTTGAGTGTTATATTGCTGGTATAGGTGCTTACCATCAATACCGCAAGGGATGCAGATACCATCTTCGGATGTTTGGAAATGCAAGGGTTAAAGCTTAGATTACCATGTCGACGGTGGAGGCTCAGTCGACGACGGCGTGTCGATGCCGCCGTGGATCTGGCGCCAGATCACCACGTCCTCCTCAAGGCCCGGAGCAGTGGAGTTCCCCTTCTCGCCCCAAGACGAAGGCGTGTGGTCTTGGGCTGGGCAAGCAAGAAGACGACGGCATGCATGGGGCTGGATCTGGACGGAGGTGGCTGGAGGCGCGGGTGAGGTTCTAGGGTTTGGAGGGGAGAGAGAGAGAGAGAGGCGAGGGAGGAGATGGGCGGGGAGGCGAAAAGGGAGGGAGGAGGCGGCTAGGGGTGAGAGGAAGAGGAGAAGGAGGTCGGCGGCGATCGGGAAGTAGACAGGGCGGCGGCGCTAGGGGAGAGGAAGAGAGAGAGGAGGCGCGGCGCGAGAGGAGGGAGGGCGCGGGTGCGGGAGGAGGAGGAGGCTGCTAGGTCATCTCCACGCAAGCCATCACCTTTTATACGCCTCTAGGTGAAATGACGGAAATGCCCCCGGCGAGGCAGGCTATTTATGCGCGGTGGCACCGTCGAGCTGAAACTATTCATTCCAGCAGTAACTTTTTTTTATCCAACGGACGAGGTCGTTCCAGGGGTCGATCTGACGGCCCAGATCCGATCAAGCCACCCAATCCAACGGCAAGGAATGCCTAATCGCCGTAATGCGGGATGAGGAGCTCCTATTCTTATCTCTGGATGCATCGATCAATCAAATAGCAAATAAAGAAATCCCTGTTGATGCCTACCGTCGGCAGCACACGGGTGCCCAGTGACAACACGTGGGCTCGAGGCCACGTAGGGCAATCCGACGCTGGTCAAAGGAGTGGATAAGGAGAGCCAACCGAAGGAAAAAAATTTCAGTGATTCATCCCCAAACTCCCAGACGATGCTTCGGTGTCTTAAGGCACCTACCTTTGTGTCTATAACATGTGGGCCCAACAGGTGGCTGGCTCATATGTAACTGACCAAAGGCAGGTGCCATTAAGGAACGGAAGCTGTGTCCCAAACTCCCGATAGCACCGAGACGGACATCTCCATGGCCGCATTACAGGCGACGGGAGGAGCTCCCACCGCGCCTGTCCTCGTCGGAGGATCCTCCGGGTAGTGAAGTGCCCGGCACGACGCTGTTGGAGACGCCGTTCGCGAGCCCAAGCGCGGCCGGGCTCCACGCGCCGGCACGGCGGCCTCGGCCGCGGCCGCTTGAACGCGAAGCCGACGGCGGGCTGGAGAGGGTGGCCGGCGTCAGGGACGATAGGCGCAGTGGCGGCCATGGGCACGGCCGGGCGGAGCGGGAGCGGCAGCCGACCTGGAGGCCGTAGTCCCGCAGCGGAGGTCTGCCCGAGGGCCGCGGCCGCAGACGACGCCGCCTCCACAGCTCGGGAAGGGCTCGTCACGCATGTCCACCGCGGCGTGCATCGGCACAGGGGTGAAGCAAGATGGGGCGTGGCTACAGCCGGCGGCCTCATCTGCGGCAGTCGCCGTCGGTGGCGCGAACCTCTCCACCAGCGGAGGAGGGGTTGGAGGCGTAATCCAGGGGATTGGCGCAGGCGCGGCGGCGTCCGCGTGCACCATTGGGTCGCTCGGGCCGGCCACCAGTAAGGGGTCAAACCCCATGTTCACCGGCGGTGCACGAGCAGCGGCGTGGCTGTGTCCAGCGGCGCGGGAGCCTGCGGCCATATCACCACCACGTGCGCCCCGTCCAGGGGCGCGACGGCCGAACTGACGGATGGCTTGCATGCGGCAACGAGCGACGAGACGGCAACGAGGGCCGTCCTCGTGGCTGAGGCGAAGGAAGGAACATCTTACCGTCGGCGAGTGCTCGCTCCCTTGCTCTCGTTGGTTTTGCTCTTCGGTAGAACCAACGTGGCTGATAACGTGTTAGCGTATAAGAGATAATTGCATCTATAGTCTTTGTAGTTGCAGGCGACGTCCAACTTAATCTTGGAACTTGCGTATTGCTTCAATATGGTCCCGATACATGAAAATACATGATCACTACGGTCCCTAAGGTTGAAACAGCAGTCCTGACTCTATATGTTGTGTACGTATCTCGTATTTTCCTGTATGACACGTCAGCAAGTCTTCCTGGGCCCATATGTCAGTTTTCGAAATATGAAAAAGAAAACAGCGCCTAGGCAGGTTTCGAACCTACGACCGACTGATCTTACTTCACGCGCGCTAGCCATCGCACCAAATGCTCTTTCCTGTTTTCTTGAGGGCTGTACACTTCATATATAAGGAGTGTTGTCCTTTCCACTGTACTGCGCACAGTTTTCATTTTCGAGTACGCGTGTGCTAGTGAATTAAGCTGGCTTTTTTGCGAAAAATAGTATCGTTATTTCGAAAAGTATAAGTAGCGTTGTCCTTTCCACGGCTGGCTTTCTTGCGCACAGTTTTAAGATGCAAATGCTTTCTAACCTAAAAAAGGTACATTGTTTCGAACAATAGTTTCTTTAATATTTCGTTTTACTGTTTCTTTTTTCTTGTCTTCCCTTTCTGTTTATTTTAATTTGTAAAAATTAAAATTTGGGAAAAATTCAAATAGTGGCCACAGTATACAAAAAATATTAGAACTTTTCAAAAATGTTTCAATTTCAGAATTTTGTTCACGCAATCAAAAAATAATGTTAATGTTTTCGATGAATTTCTGTTCTACAAGTCTTTTTCATGTATTTATCTTTTTTATCTCTCACATGCAAGCACGAATATTGATTAAATTTTGCACAGTTATATTACTCTACCATACATGCATATACACAAATGTTTAGAACTTTTCAGGCAGTAAAATTTCTTGCATCTTTTTTTGAGGGCCTAAATATTTTGTTTACATAAAAATAACAGGCGCAATGTGTACTTTTTGTTTTAAAGCTCAGACCTAGTTGTCTTCAGTGTTTATTTTTTCGTGCTCATTTTTTTGGCGGTCTCCTATTTGGCGCGAGCGACCTGGTGTGCCCCCGCTGCACTCACTACGTACATATTTTTTGAAACTGCAAATATTTTTTTATTTCATGAACATATTTTCAAATCAATAAACATTTTTCGAATTCAAAATTTGTTCGCCAAACTGAAAAAATGTTCATCATAATTTTGAAGTTGAGAACGTTTTCTAAATTCATGAATTTTTTTACAAATTCGTGGATCTTTGTAGAATTTAAGAACATTTTTTGAAATTGCGTAAATATTTTTTGGAAGTCGTCAGCAAGTTTTACTTTTGCACAGGCGAACATTTCTTTAAATTCGGGTATAAGTCTTGAAATTCGGGAACATTTGTTTTTGTGAGAAATATTTTTTTTAATTCATAAATATGTTTTTTGAATCAGTAAACAGTTTTTTAAGAAAATTAGAAATCTTCTTTTTTTATTCCCAAACATTGTTTTGAATATTTTAAAAAAATCATGGACCTTTTTTGTAGAAGCGAATTTTATTTTTTAATCATGAACATTATTTGAATCGATGAAGGGTTTTTTTAGAAAAAACTCATGACGTTTTATAAATGTCGCGAAATTTTTGAAGACAATGATATCCATATAATAGAGTATGCATCCAGATTTTCTATACACCATAGACGTGGCCTGGTGGATAGCTTGCGCAGCGATGCACCAGAGATTGCTGGTTCGAATCTACACTCCGTCTGTTTTTCTTTTTATTTCTCGGCCCACATACAAATGGGCCCATCAGCTATAGAAATACGAGATACGTACACAACATGTAGAGTGAGGACTGCTGTTTCGACCTTAGGGACCGTATTGATCACATATTTTCATGTACCAGGACCGTATTGAAGCAATACGCAAGTTCCAGGACCAACTTGGACGTCGCCAGCAACTACGAGGACTATAGATGCAATTATCTCTAGCGTATAACGAGATTGAAAGCGAAAGGACAATCAGTCCTGGTTTCCATTGATTCTAAGTATATATACATTTGGAAGAGGTGGGAAGAAGAGGTGTCTGTTCGAAGGCATCCTTTCAGTGCAGTGCGTGTTGGCAATAGAGAGAAGGAAGATGACTGTTTGGGAAGTGGATCCTCTACCATCCTGAAGGAATGTCATGAAGCTACAGTGACATGCATATGTAAAACGAAGAAGACATGTAAAAAAAATCAAAAAAATAATTTTATTGCACCATAATTTTGTTTGTATGTAATTTTTGTAAATGTATACAATAGATTTGTAATTTACAAATTAATTATAATTATTTTAGGCTTAACCATATGGATACGAAGAAGGGATGTCATGGTTACTGTAGCTTACGTGACATCCCTTCAGAATGTTAGAGGATCCGTTTCCGACTGTTTAGGGTTGGACACACCCCTTTGCTAATGACTATTCATTAATTAGTATGTGCTAATTAATCTACTAATTAATTCCTAACAGGCTTCACCATGAAGCTGGTGCAGGCATAGTTCAACGCCGCCATGGCAGAGTTGCATCCTGCATCGATGCCTTTGTCGGTGTTCCTAGGAAGAACTGTGGTACAACCTATTCCTCCTGGAGCAGCACCGAGTGGCGGAGCAAGCGCCTAAGCGAAGCCGTGGTGGCCATGGCCGCAGCGAATCCAGATTTCACCACGGATCAGTGTGCCATCTACGATGCCGTCCGCGCTCAAGCTGCCCCTCAGCAGGAAGCGGCAACCGCGGCGGCGCAGCTGCAGGCGATCGCGGAGGAGAACATAACCAGTTGCGCCTCCTGCGCGCCACCGACAAACCATTAGCCGGCCAGGTGGACGACGACAGCCAAGTCGCCACCATTTCCCTCGTGGACCTCACGTCCACCGGCGATGGACAAGGCACGAACTCCTTCGACGATGGGTAGGCCACAGGAGGCAGCAGTGCCTGGTGTCCCACGTGGCCCGGTTCGTCTCCCGTGTTCTACTCTTCCTCGCCGGAGACCACACCTTCACTTTATCGGTCTTATCGCCAGTACTCATGGAGACGGCAGAAGGAGGACGACACGGGCTTGGACGGCGGGCACTGCCGCCGTATGATAGGTTTAGGGCTGGTATTTATTTCTTCTAAATATTCAAAATGTAATTAAATCTGTTGCGTTTGTATGAAATCCATCATGTTTGCACAAAATTCATCCGTGTTTGCATGAATCTCATCCGATTTGTTGAAAAATAGTTTGAAATGTATGCGGTTAGTGTTGGATGGCTGCCTCCCGCATTCATGTCCGCTCCTCCGGTCCGCAAACAGATGCCAAAAGTTTTTTGGGGGTTGCCGTTGAAGATGCCTTTACATCTCCATTTGCATCTTATATTGGAGTTGTTGTTATACATCTCCAATATACGTTGAAGTTGGTTTTTTTCTGAAGATGCAAAAATCATTTTTTGAAGATTCCTGAGCCGTTTTGCTCAGTTCACGTCCTAATCTGGAAATTCGGCTGGCATCGGTGCTAGTCGTGGGGCGCTAGCCCAGCTTCCTGTTCTATTTTGATTATGTGGCGCTCGTGCATGGCTCCTGGCATTGGAATAAGGGACCCTTAACCCAGGCACAAGAAATACAATATTATTTTATTGCCGATCAAGCGCCTGATTAGTAGCTAATATACAACTGACGAGTTTAGTTGCTCTCCAATATACAACTGACGAGTTTAGTTGCTGACTGACTAGGGATGGGCTGGTTTCAAGGGAGCCCAATGGACCGGCGCGCAATAACGCAGCCATCCTCTGTCTTTTAGCTCTCTTCTCTCTATATATATAGCTGGTAAATTCTGTTCAGCTCGTACACAAAAATTTTGTATTCTCCTCTCTGGGATGTTTTTATCCTTCCTTCGTGTATGAAAACAGTATCTTGCTGTCTTTGGTAAAAAAAAAATGTTTAGTTGCTTCGATCTGTAGAGATCTTTACAGAGTTTGCTACAAGAACTATTAGCAGGATTCCTTTTTACTGCCTCCCGGTGCTTACTTCTTCTGTTCAACAGATTGTTGTCCTTCAAAGAACTCACCCAGCAACTGGTCCAATTCATCTGGCTGGTATTTCAAGTATTTACGAGGCTTCTTTTCATTTTCAACAAGATTCCTGAAAGTTAAGAACAATAGTATGGACGTATGGTTATATAAAGAGAAAAGTATATTTTTCATCCCTCAACTCTTAACAGGGTCTAGATTTGATCCCTCAACTATAAAACCGGATAATTTGCACCCGCAACTCTTGAAACCGGACAGGTTTCGTCCCCCGACCCAACTGAAGCAGTATCCATGATGACTCAGCATGGTTTTGACCGGGTCATATCCATGTGGCAAAATTTCTATTTCCTTTGGGCAAATATAGACTTTCCTACTTAACACAACTATGATAGGATTTGATTATCATTTATAATCAATTAAACTCAATGAATAATAATATGGAGTGCCTAACAAGATCGAGAAAAGGTTGGTTAACATACCCAAAACGTTTAACGAAGGACATATAGGCTGGCAAGAGAACTTCAGCTATAGAAAGCCTCAGAGTTTCTCTCAGTTCTTGATCAGGTATGGTCCATAGAGATTGCTTTGCACGAAGCTCTTCAAATTGCATATTGAAAGACTTAAACCTGGCAAGGAAAGAACATACAGTTCTGTAACTCCATTACTGGTTTATTTCTTCAAAAATTAACACAGCAAGCTAACATGGCAGTTGACCTTTCTTTGATCATAGCTCTTGAAACTCCACTGCTGCTAAGATCAGATGATACTGATGTACCACTGCTGCTGGCAACTTGAATGGAGAGCGTCTGAACAGCCTAAATAAAGGAATCAGAGTAAACGGAATCAATCACCTCCCTATTCATTATTTCCATTTATGTGAATATAATAGGAAAAATAATTTGCGAACTATCTAATCTACAGGATAAGGTAGTGAACCTTTCCAAATCAATGGGAGCAGTACTGTATTGAAAAGCCAATATGTTTTATGGTTCATCAAAAGTTCTAACATGTTCAAACTTTACAAAATAAATATTGTGCCCAACAACAAAATATAGCATCATTGTCAGGGCAAAATAAAATTAATCTGAACATCGAGCAGTAAAATATAAAAGCAAAACATTTAAGAAATTTTTCGAGCAATGCAGTAGAGCTGCATGTATATTCATTAAGGAAGAAGTTGATACAACGCCAAAGAAAGGCATGACCCCACACAAGCGACATGACCAAACTATAAAACGACCTAAGGATCACCACTAGAGACTTGGCAATCCACGACCCGAAGATGACCAAAACAAATCCCAACTAATCTATAACAGCAATACATAACAAGGCAAGAAAGCAAAGGAACATCCGCCACAAGAGCCTGAACATTAGCAAGCTACAACACGACCAAGCTCGACTACCATGACGACAATGTCGAAATCAACTGAAGCACAGGCACCGAACGGACGAAACCACCACAGGCTTTAGATGCACCACATGCACGAGACTAGACACGACATCACCAAGCGCCAAGGCCACCAGCCCGACACCGTCAGACCGGCCGTCACCCGGGCCGCAAAGGGAAAAGGCCACGAGGGGACAAGCACCAACCCGAGGGGAGCATCCCAAGCCACGACCAAACAAACCATTGTCTCAAAAAAAAACGACCAAACAAACCAGATATCAAAACGATCAGGATTCAGGAAGACCTCACGCCGGTCGGAGCCGAACCGACGAGGAAAACCCGGATCTTGCCGACTGCCGAGGACGACCAAGGGAGGAAGCGAGACACCATGATGAGCCATAGCCAGGACGACCAAAACGACGACCAACCCCACAACCGCAGCAAGACTAGGCGACGGGGAGAGGAGCAGAGGACGGTTGATGGATGGAGACGGTCTCCAGATCTGAAGCACTAACCTTTCCCCATGCAACCATTTTGTATTGTTTGGCATGTTGCTGTACAGTCCTACGATGTCTCTGAATCCAGTCATCACCAAGTATATGCTTGGCTTCTGACCTTGTGATGAGACAAAAAGAAATTATTTGCTAGGTACACTGTCTGGACAAGATAGTGTAGACCTGAAACACAAAACATAGCATACCTGCGAACAGAACTAACCATGTAGTGAATGTTGTTCGCAAGAAATATGCTCATCAGCGCAGGATCCTTGTACTGGTTAGATTTTCCGTCCAAGTTGTTCTGAAGGGCTTGCATTATCTTTGTCAAAACAACTGCAAGTTGGGATTCAGTATCACTTCTAGTTTCAAATTCTTGAAATAGTAGCTTCAGTGTTGACTGATAACTGTCAATTTCAGCGCACATATCAGTTAGCATGCCATTTCGAAAATGATGACCAAAAAAACTGAGAAACTAAAAATCACTTCAATAAAAATAATATAATACTCCCTAAGTTTATTAAGAAAATAAATACATGTGGTGCCTAGACACGGAAAGAAGAAATGGTAAACATTGATGTATATGACAAGCTCCTAAGCAATGTGGAATAAATGAAGACACTAAGAACTTGAGTAAATATATAAATGTGTGGACCAACAAATTTCTCAAACTTCTGGATCCACCAGCCATTGATTGGTATTATACATTAAGTACAGTTAATCAGTTTCGCTTGGTGGAACAAAATGTGAATTCAGGACAACACATGGCTAACGCAACTAATACACACAAGAGAGACCATACATCTCAAAAGTTAAAGAGTAAAATTCCATTCTGATTGACCCTATATTAGTTAACATCTAAGTCAAAAAAATCTCTGTGAGTCCAAGAGTTTAATAGCTAGGCGAAATGGGTGATGCTTACTCAAAAAGGAATTTAACATGATTGATCACACGGATAGTCAAAGGATGGACAGTTCCGTCATGGACGTTAGTCTTTGAAGTATCCTTCTCAACTAATTCCTCAAAATCAAAAAACATTTCGTGGGCAGTCTGTGCCAAGAGCTTCATCAAGCCGAATGCAGCCTCACGCATCTCAGAGCAAAAACTGTCTTGAAAAATTACTTCAACCTGGTAAATGAGATTCAAAAGAAGGCAGGCGTTACTGTTTTGCCAATATCAACATGGTCACAGTTGACAGCATAGCCGCAGAGATAACAACTGCAAACACTAACACTGCTAGAAGAACCAAGCAAAACATCATTTGCTAATTGTCAGCAGCAAGAAATGTTGCGTATATATGGCCAATAACTACTACAACTGATCAAAATATAATGGCATACTACATATATACCGTATCGGTGTTGCAGGAACACACTGTTTTCAGCATACCTCGGATCTAACTTCATGCATTACTTCATACATATCCAGCAGTACAAACAACTTTTCAGGAGACCTTTTACTTTTAGCAACAGCATCTCCAAAGCTGAGAAGAGTTTTAGCAATAGCAACTCCAGTTCCTTCCAGTTCAGTGAAACACTGATCCTTGTTGAAACTGATACCTTCAAAAACCTCATCACAAATTTTTCGTTCTCCAGCAAGGAGTTTCACCTATTGAAGCATACACAGTTAGTTGGATGTCTAAGCACATACAGCATAAGCATATTTGAAAAAGGGCCCTCACTGTAATTTGCAAATACTTGGTCCACTTTCCAATTTTAGCTTCTAAAGCATCCGATTGCATTCTTTCTACATCATCTTTACTAAGCTTTTCTACTCCCAGTTTCCGAAGACTCAGTTCTAATGCCGAACGACGAGCATCTCTGAAGGAAGAGAAGAAATCTGAGCTTGATTTTGCATAGTATTAAAATGTCAGAAATAACAATAGATGTAAGTTGGAATTGGGAAGAAAAAGGAAGATCATTCATACAGCAAAACATTCCTACCAATAAGTATGGCAGAGTAATGTAAACTATACTGTTAGTAGAGAATTGTCTTAACTCAATAAATTTCAAGCAACATAGTGAAAGTTGACCAAAACCTGACTAAGTATAACTCATTGCTGCATATTTTTTCATTGTTAATGTATTTCCCATAACTCAGGTACTCTCTACATTCACTGACCGTCTTGTTTTCTGCAAGCAGCATTTACATAATCAGATTAAAGTCTGTTGGCAATGATGAGATCATGAGAACCATCTCATGTTAAATCCCCAGCTCAAAGCCTACCTGAAAATTTTGTAGCATGACTGCTGGTTTCCATCCTGAACCAATTTCTGAGCTATAGTATGAAGAAGGGGTAATATTCTAGAGGGGATCAGTGCTGGAGTCCTGCAAATGGCAGTTTCCAAGTCTTTGGATGGATGCTCGGAGTGGGCAGAATTTCGTCCATCTGCTTCAGCATCGCCATCTGACGCCCATTGAAGCTTTGGAGGCGAACCCAATATAAGATCACCCTCAATAGGTTTGCTGAAAGAAGAGATATAACAGCACAGATGGAAAATGATATTAGAAGAACTAATATATTATCGTTGAGACTTAGGAGAGGTCCAGGAAATACAGCAATTGTTCCTCTAGCAATATATAAGGAACCAACCAGTTAAGATTTCAGAAATGGGTGTAGATGCATCAACCTGTATGTTGTCATCAACCGCTTGAATTCTTCCTCAACCATCAGAGAAGACTTAGATAAGAGAACGTTTACATCATTCAGAAATCGTTCTTTACTCGTAAAGTTCTCCCTCGAGGAGAAAAAACCAACAGCGTCTTTCAGATGACCCACAGCTTTCAGGTAGCTCTCCAGATCCACACGGGGCCCCCTCAATATCGTAGCTTCTGCCTAAAGCTCAAAAGGACAACATGCAAATAAAAGTTCCAAACAAAGCAATAAACGAATTTAACAGTGATTACCTGTAAAATAGCTCGAAAATAGAACAAAATTCGTAGTACAAGACTGCAACTATAACCAATTTAACAGTGATTACGTGTCTAAAAAGAGCAATCTCTGCGAACAAAACTAGCGAAGCTAATCATTCCCTTGCTAGTAAACAAGAACAAATGCACTTCACAACTACGCCAGCATGGAAGCTATCTCACCACCAATCTATTATGTATGCGCCTTTAATCACCTCCAAATGTAAAATCTGCACGTACCAATCCTTATTAATGGAAGTCCAAGTCCAAAACTAGTCAAGCACATCCTCCAAATGCCAAAGCAAGACAAATTCGGCGCTCTCAATCCCCTCCCAATGCATGCAATGCCTCAGCTCCTTGCCAACCAAACCGAAAGGTGTCACCACCCTTTGTATACAATGGGAGAGTCAGTTATAGCCTCTGGGCTCGGGGGTCATCGGTTTCATCACTTAACAAGGAACAGCGACAGTGTTACAGAGAGCCCAAAGGGGGGCAAAACAAAACAATACGTACTATATTATATAAAATAACGGAAACACTCTACGCCTCTACGGGGCAGCAGCAGGCGGACAAGCTGCCTGCGATCAGGCACGCAGGCCAGAGCATCGTTGAGGATGGAGAGCATTCAATTCAAAAACGAAGGGGACGAGGAGAGCACGTTCACGCACCTCGCGGACGATGACGACCTGGGCGAGGATGTCATCGGCGACCTTGATCGCCTTGTCGATGTTCTCATGCGCCATCTGGGTCGCGTGCGCCCTCACCTGCACGACCACCCAAAATCAGACGCCGCACGCTCCCGCGGCTCCAATCAAATTCGACGAGACGTCGAGACCAAGCGGAAATGGGCACGAGACGACCTGGATGGGGTGTATGGTGGCCTCGAGCTCGGAGAGGCGCTGGTCGAAGGAGCCGAGGATGGCGACCATGCCCTCCGTGTTCCCTTGGCTGCTCTGCAGCGAGGCCCGCAGCGCGCTCACCCGCTGCGCCAGCGCGTCCATCGTCTCCGGAAGCTCCGCCGCCACCCCAGTCCTCCCCGACAACAACCCTCCGACGACCAGGAGTCGTTCGCGTTTCAACCAGCCACGCTGTCCCCGCTGCGAAAGCGCTCCGAGAAGACCCGAGCAGGTGGGAATGCTGCCGAGAAAGAAGAGGGTTGGGGAAGGGGAACGGCGAGGAGTCGCGAGTTCGGAAGGGGCGGTGGTGGGAGGAGATCCTTCCGGAAGCTTCCGGAAGGGCAGTGAGATACAAAGAGGCGGTGTTTGCTGCGTTGGTCTGCCGGTCTGTGTTGTGGACCCATATCGGCGCGGAGGAGAGGTGCTATGAGATGCGTGCCCATGTGGGTCTACCCTGGGGAGCAGACGGTCCAGATTTGCTTTCGTAGTTTATCATAACGGGCTTTTTGATTTCAGAAACACAAAGTGGTGGCTTTTTGATTTTCTGTCAAGGTCTTCAGATAGAGATGCTACTATTCTGACTGTCACTATGTGGCATTTGTGGGAAGCACGTAATGATGCTAGACATATCCTGAAGCGCCACCAGTACAATAGAGAAGGTACGTGCATATTCAGATTTAAGCATGCAACATCTTTTCATTTCTAAATCTGTCAACAGGTGTGAGTCGGCTTCCTCCAATCCTCCCTGGACTCCGCCGCCGGTAGGTATAATCTTGATTTGCTCGGGTGTTGTAGTTTTTTCTTACTTGAACAAGTTTGGAGCTGGTCTTGTTGCTTTAAACCACAATGGTGGATGCGTTGCTGCTATCTCTGAACCACTACATGGTGCTTCTAATACTGAACTAGCTGAAGCTTTAGCTTTGAGTACTGTTGTACAGTTAGCAACTGATAAAGGATTTTCGGATGTTATCTTTGCGTCAGATTGCCTTTCGTTGGTGCAAAATTTGAATTCGAGATTTTGGGATCGCTCCAGTATTGGCATTGTTGTTGAAGACATCAAGTTTGCTTCTCAAAGCTTTGTTTCTGTGGTGTTCAAACATGTTCATCGGCAAGTTAATGTAACAGCTCATTTGTTAGCTAAATCTTGTAAGAATTTGTCTAGTGTTGTTGTTTTTCATTCTGCTCCGGATTGTATCCGGGAGACTCTTTGTAACTTTGTTAAGTGATCAATAAAGCCGATGTTCTCTAAAAAAAACGGGCTATTGCTCGCATGCCCTACTACAGCGGGCTTTTGTTTTTAGGCCCAAGCTATTATAATGGATTTCCTTCTTTTTTCATGGGACAAAAGGGAGGCGCCATATATTGATATTCATAAACATCTTACATTTTTTTCTTCCCGCAAAAAAAAGATTGCAAAATCATGAAGATCCAACTTGCATAGGCTATTAATTATAGGGCATTGAGCACCTGTATGATCAGCATTATAAACATTTGAAGTTATTTCTACCTTCTCAATTTAGATGGTGGGCTTCCTGGGCGCAGCTATGCACTATGATATTTGATTTTCTTCTGATGTGGAACACTTTGGGAGCAAGAATGGCAGAGGGCTCAAAGAAAATATGCTAGATGAGATTTAATCTCCCAGTGTCCTATATTGGATCTTATCTGTCTTGATGCCATAGCCTTGGCTATTGTTTCATTGTCCATGAGGAAGGTTACGTGTTGAAGCTGCATATGATTTGCAATCTCATCGACTAAGTGTATCACCTTTGCTTTATCATTAAAGGTTGATGATGCAAAGCTGCTACTCGCTGATATAACCACCTCTGGTTTCCGTCCTTCCTGTTCATACTTGATGCACGAACCAATCCCTTTGATATTTTGATCTGCATGGTTCGCAAAGTCACTTTTCCTCTAGGAGGTATCAGAAAAGATCTTGGCACTTGCATTTAGTAAATCTACATTAACTGTGGTGCCTTGGATTGGCAAATCTGGAGGAGTTTGATCATGGAACATCGATTACGAGGATATCACACCACCTGATCATGTTCTTTTCTCTAGAGACATCCTTTAGAAAAGATCTTGGCACTTCCATTTAGTAAATCTACATTAACCGTGGTGTCTTGCATTGGCAAATCTGGAGGAGTTTGATCATGGAACATCTATGATGAGGATATCACACCACCTGATCATGTTCTTTTCTATAGAGGCATCCCATGTAGAATCGCTTGGAATGCATGGTATCTCTATAAAGGAGAGACTGGTTTCCTGCCAAATAAGTTATCATTTAAAATTTCCATATGCATTGCATAAAAGTTATAATTTCGCTAAGATTTATGTGAGGATGGTCTGAAATGAGGAAAGTATGAATAATGGCAGGAACTGTTCTAAATTGTTTAAGAAATATTTCTAAGCGTAAGTGCCATGGATAGTTGTACCAAGCTGCTTTTGCGAAAGGGCAAAGGAAGAGTAGATGAAGACCATCTTCCCCTACGTGGCATCTAGAGCTGAATTTACTGGCATGGCTAAAGAATACCCTTGCTCTTTTACCTATAGCCATGACTCTTCTTAAAAGCCTCCATTCAAATGTTTGGACTTTTGGTACCATGTCTTTGGTCTTCCAAACTTGTATTAATAACGATTTAATTCGCTTGGTTGCGGCTCACCTTCTTCCTGCATAACCTTTAAACATAGTCTATATGCACTTTTTGTTACCCATCAACCATTAGGAGGCTCTATTTTTGGCAAGAAGAATCTGAGGGTGGTCAAGGCACTACTGGGAAAGGGCTTATAGGTGAACCCAATACAGTGGCGGGCGGGAACAGGCACCCGCTGAAGGAAATATGCCCTAGAGGCAATAATAAAGTTGTTATTTTAAATTTCCATATTCATGATAACGGTTTATTATTCATGCTACAATTGTACTGATCGGAAACCTTAATACACATGTGACTACATAACAAACACCATGTCCCTAGTGAGCCTCTACTAGACTAGCTCGTTGATCAAAGATGGTTAAGGTTTCCTAACCATTCACATGAGTTGTCATTTGATAACGGGATCACATCATTAGGAGGATGATGTGATGGACAAGACCCATCCGTTAGCTTAGCATAATGATCATTCAGTTTTATTGCTATTTCTTTCTTCATGTCAAATACATATTTCTTCGACTATGAGATTATGCAACTCCCGGATACCGGAGAAATACCTTGTGTGCTATCAAACGTCACAACATAACTGGGTGATCATAAATATGCTCTACAGGTATCTCCGAAGGTGTTTGTTGAGTTGTCATAGATCGAGATTAGGATTTGTCACTCCGAGTATCGGAGAGGTATCTCTGGGCCCTCTCGGTAATACACATCATAAGCTTGCAAGCAAACGACTAAGGAGTTAGTCACGCGGTGATGTATTACATAACAAGTAAAGAGACTTGCTGGTAACGATATTGAACTAGGTATGAAGATACCGACGATTGAATCTCGGGCAAGTAACATACCGATGGACAAAGGGAATTACGTATGTTGTCATAACGGCTCGAACGTTAAAGATCTTCGTAGAATATGTAGGAGCCAATATGGGCATCCAGGTTCCGCTATTGGTTATTGACTAGAGAGGTGTCTCGGTCATGTCTACATAGTTCTCGAACCCGTAGGGTCCGCACGCTTAACGTTCAGTGACGATATAGTATTATATGCGTTATGTGATTTGGTGACCGGATGTTGTCCGGAGTCCCGGATGAGACCACAGACATGATGAGGAGTCTCGAAATGGTTGAGAGGTAAAGATTGATATATATGATGATGGTATTCGGACACCAAAAGTGTTTCGGGGGGTACCGGGTACTTATCGGGTCACCGAAAGGGTTCCGGACACCCCTGGCAAAAGATATGGGCCTTATGGGCCAAGAGGGGAACACACCAGCCACAAGGGGCGGGTGTGCCCCCGTATGGGCCGGCCTAGGAGGAGAAGGAAAGGGGGAAGGGAAAGGAAAGTGTGGATTAGGATTCCCACTTCCTTCCCTCTCCCCCCTCTTTCCTTCTTCCTCTGTTAAATATGGCAGGGGGGTGCCACTTGGGGAGGACCCCAAGTAGGATTCGGCCTACTTGGGGTGCCTCCTGGCAGCCTCCTCTCCCTCCCACCTATATATATATATATATATATATATATATATATATATATATATATATATATATATATATATATATATATATATATATATGTGTGTGTGTGTGTGTGTGTGTGTGTGTGTGTGTGGGGGGCTAGCTACACACAGATCAATTTTAGCGCGTGCGGTACCCCTCTACCGTTTACACCCCCGGTCATATTTTCGTAGTGCTTAGGTGAAGCCATGCGGAGATCACTTCACCATCACCATCACCATGCCGTCATGCTGACAGAATTCGTCTAATACCTCGACGTCTTGCTGGATCAAGAAGGCGAGGGACGTCACCGAGCTGAACGTGTGCAGAACGCGGAGGTGTCCTGCGTTCGGTACTTGATCGGTTGACGTGAGAAGAAGTTCGACTAAATAAACCGTGTTGTGAAATGCTTCCACTTACGGTCTACGAGGGTACATAGACACACTCTCCCCCTCATTGCTATGCGTCTACATGGATATATCATTGCGTGTGCGTAGATTTTTTTTTGTTTTCCATGCTACGATTCCCAACGGTGGCATCATGAGCCAGGTCTATGCGTAGATGATATGCATGACTAGAACACAAAGAGTTGCGGGCGGTGATAGTCATACTGCTTACCACCAACGTCTTATTTTGACTCGGCAGTATTGTGGGATGAAGCGGCCCGAACCAATCTTACATGTCCACGCACATGAGACCGGTTCCACCGACTGACATGCAAATAGTTTTGCATAAAGGTGGCTGGCGGGTGCCTGTTTCTCCTACTTTAGTTGAATCAAATTTGACTGTGGACGGTCCTTGAAGAAGGTAAAAACAACAAACTTGATGAAACACCGTTGTGGTTTTATGCGTAGGTAAGAAGGTTCTTGCTAGAAGCCCGTAGCAGCCACGTAAAATATTCAACAACAAATAGAGGACGTCTAACTTGTTTTTGCAGGGCATGTTGTGATGTGATATGGTCAAGACATGATGTGATAAACATTATTGTATAAGATGGTCATGTTTTGTAAGTTATCGGTAACCGGCAGGAGCCTTATGGTTGTCTCTTTATTGTATGAAATGCAAACGCCATTTAGTTGCTTTACTTTATCACTATGCGTTAGCGATAGTTGTTGAAGCAATAGTTGGCAAGACGACCACGATGATACGATGGAGATCAAGGTGTCGAGCTGGTGACGATGGAGATCATGACGATGCTTTGGAGATGGAGATCAAAAGCACAAGATGATGATGGCCATATCATGTCACATATTTTGATTGCATGTGATGTTTATCTTATTTACATCTTATTTTTCTTACAACGATGGTAACATTATAAGATGATCCCTTCACTAAATTTCAAGGTAAAAATGTTCTCCCTGAGTATGCATCGTTGCTACAGTTTGTCGTTTCGAGACACCACGTGATGATCGGGTGTGATAGACTCTACGTTCACATACAACGTGTGCAAGATAGTTTTGCACATGCGGAATACTTGGGATAAACTTGACGAGCCTAGCATGTACAGACATGGCCTCGGAACACTGGAGACCAAAAGGTCGAACGTGCATCATATAGTAGATATGATCAACATAGAGATGTTCACCATTGATGACTACCACATCTCACGTGATGATCAGACATGGGTTAGTTGATTTGGATCACGTATCACTTAGATGTCTTGAGGGATGTCTATTTAAGTGGGAGTTCTTTAGTAATATGACTAATTGAACTTAATTTATCATGAACTTTCTTATAAATTTGCATATCTATGTTGTAGATCAATGGCCCGAGCTACCGTTCCCCTAAATTTTAGTGCGTTCCTAGAGAAAGCTAAGTTGAAAGATGATGGTAGCAACTACGCGGACTGGGTCCGTAACTTGAGGATTATCCTCATTGCTGCACCGAAGAATTATGTCCTTGATGCACCGCTAGGTGAAAGGCCTGCTGCAGGAGCTAAAGCTGATGTTACGAACGTCCGGCAAGATCGATCTGATGACTAATCTATAATTCAGTGTGCCATGCTTTACGGCTTAGAACCGGGACTTCAAAGACATTTTGAACGTCATGAAGCATATGAGATGTTCCAAGAGTTGAGTTAATATTTCAAGCAAATGCCCTGGTTGAGAGATATGAAGTCTCCAACAAGTTCTATAGCTGCAAAATGGAGGAGAACAGCTCTGTCAGTGAACACATACTCAAAATGTCTGGGTATTATAATCACTTGACTCAGCTGGAGTTGATCTTCCAGTTGATTGTGTCATTGACAGAGTTCTTCAATCATTGCCACCAAGCTACAAAGTCTTCGTGATGAACTATAATATGCAAGGGATGAACAAAACAATTCTCGAGCTCTTCGCAATGCTTAAGGCCGCGGAGGTAGAAATCAAGAAGGAGCATCAAGTGTTGATGGTTAACAAGACCACTAGTTTCAAGAAATAGGGCAAGGAAAAGAAAGGGAACTTCAAGAAGAATGGCAAGCAAGCTCCCACTCCTGGGAAGAAGCCCAAAGCTGGACCCAAGCCTGAAACTGAGTGATTCTACTGCAAAGGGACTGATCACTGAAAGCGAAACTGCCCCAAGTATTTGGCGGATAAGAAGGATGGAAAAGTGAACAAAGGTATATTTGATATACATGTTATTGATGTGTACCTTACTAATGCTCATAGTAGCACCTGGGTATTTGATACTGGTTCCGTCGCTCATATTTGTAACTCGAAACAGGAGCTACGGATTAAACAAAGATTGGCTAAGGACGAGGTGACGATGCGCGTCGGGAATGGTTCCAAGGTCGATGTGATCGCCGTCGGCACGTTACCTCTACATCTACCTTCAGGATTAGTTTTAGACATGAATAATTGTTATTTGGTGCCAGCGTTGGGCATGAACATTATATCTGGATCTTGTTTATTGCGAGACGGTTATTCATTTAAATCAGAGAATAATGGTTGTTCTATTTATATGAGTAATATCTTTTATGGTGATGCACCCTTGAAGAGTGGTCTATTTCTGTTGAATCTCGATTGTGGTGATACACATCTTCTATATCTAAATAGTTAGCCTCCACTAGCCTATTTCTCTCAACATGCAAGTATACCACCTCATCATTCAACATGCATGGAGAAAGATCCACCACAATATGCAATCATGCATAATAAAAAGGCACCTCAACATGCAAAAATGCATGAGAATTTACATTTTATTATGGTATTTACATTATACAATAATCAAACACCACAAATCATACTAATTTTTAGCTTCAGTTCTCATATTATTACTCTATATCTAACTAGCTATCCCCCACTAGCCTATTTCGCTCGACATGCAAGTATGCCACCTCATCATTCAACATGCATGGAGAAAGATCCACCACAACATGCAATCATGCATAATAAAAAGCCACCTCAACATGCAAACATGCATGAGAATTTACATTATACAATTATCAAACACCACAAATCATATTAATTTTTAGCTTTAGTTCTCATATTATTACTCCAAATATTCCTATTCCATGCAACCAATCATAACTAAATATATTACGAACATGCGGGGTATCATCTAGTATTCAAAATATTGATGCCAAAAGATGCAAAGTTGATAATGATAGTGCAACATATTTGTGGCACTGCCATTTAGGTCATATTGGTGTAAAGCTCATGAAGAAACTCCATGCAGATGGGCTTTTGGAATCACTTGATTATGAATCATTTGATACTTGCGAACCATGCCTCATGGGCAAGATGACTAAAACTCTGTTCTCCAGAACAATGGAGCGAGCCAATGACTTATTGGGAATAACACATACCGATTTATGCAGTCCGATGAGTGTTGAGGCACGCGGCGGGTATCATTATTTTCTGACCTTCACAGATGATTTGAGCAGATATGGGTATATCTACTTAACGAAACACAAGTTTGGAACATTTGAAAAGTTCAAAGAATTTCAGAGTGAAGTGGAAAATCATCGTAACAAGAAAATAAAGTTTCTACGACCTGACCGCGGAGGCGAATAATTGAGTTACGAGTTTGGCCTTCATTTAAAGCAATGTGGAATAGTTTCACAACTCACGCCACCTGGAACACCACAGCGAAATGGTGTGTCTGAACGTCGTAACTGTACTTTATTAGATATGATGCGATCTATGATGTCTCTTACCAATTTACGACTATCGTTTTGGGGTTATGCATTAGAGATAGCTGCATTCACATTAAATAGGTCACCATCTAAATCTGTTGAGACTACACCGTACGAACTGTGGTTTGGCAAGAAACCTAAGCTGTTGTTTATTAAAGTTTGGGGTTGCGTCACTTATGTCAAAAGGCTTCAGCCTGATAAGCTTGAACCCAAATCAGAGAAGTGTGTCTTCATAGGATACCCTAAGTAAACAATTGGGTACACCTTCTACCACAGATCCGAAGGCAAGATCTCTATTGCCAAGAATGGAACATTTCTAGAGAAAGAGTTTCTCTTGAAAGAAGTGAGTGGGAGGAAAGTAGAACTTGATGAGGTAATTGTACCTTCTCTCAATTCGGAAAGTAGCACATCGGAGAAATCTGTTCCCGTGATGCCTACACCAACTAGAGAGGAAGCTAATGATGATGATGATGATGAAACTTCAGATCAAGTTCCTACTAGACCTCATAGGTCAAACAGAGCATGTTCTCACTAGAGTGGTACGATAATCCTGTTGTGGAAGTCATGTTACAAGACCATGACGAACCTATGAACTATGAAGAAGCTATGAGGAGCCCAGATTCCGATAAATGGCTTGAGGCCATGAAATCTGAGATAGGATCCATGTATGAGAACAAAGTGTGGACTTGATACATCTCTAACGTATCTACTTTTCCAAACGCTTTTCCTCTTGTTTTGGACTCTAATTTGCATGATTTGAATGAAACTAACCCCGGACTGACGCTGTTTTCTGCAGAACTACCATGGTGTTGTTTTTGTGCAGAAATAAAAGTTCTTGGGATAGAACGAAACTTTAGGATTTTTTATACAATAAAAGAGTTTCTGGAGCCAAGAGTCACCTGAGGGGGGCACCTTGGTGGGCACAACCCACCAGGCGCCTGCCCCCCTCAGCGCGCCTGGTGGGTTGTCCCCACCTGGTGGCCCCGCAGACCCTGAAACCGACGCTATAAAATCCTATTTTTTTTAGAAAAAATCAAGGAGAAAGATTTATCGCGATCCACGAGACAGAGTTGCCGTCACCTCTTGTTCTTCATCAGGAGGTCTAATCTGGAGTCTGTTTGGGGCTCCGGAGAGGAGGAACTTCGTTCTTCGTCATCACCAACCCTTCTCCATCGCCAATTCCATGATGCTCCCCACCGGGAGTGAGTAATTCCTTCATAGGCTCGCTGGTCGGTGAGGAGTTGGATGAGATTCATCATGTAATCTAGTTAGTTTTGTTAGGGCTTGATCCCTAGTATCCACTATGTTATAAGATTGATGTTTCTATGACTTTGCCATGCTTAATGCTTGTCACTTTGGGCCCGGGTGCCATGATTTCAGATCTGAACCGTTTATGGTATCACCATTATATCCATGTTCTATATCCAATCTTGCAAGTTATAGTCACCTACTACGTGTTATGATCCGGCAACCCCGGAGTGACAATAGTCGGGACCACTCCCGGTGATGACCGTAGTTTGAGGAGTTCATATATTCACCATGATATGTTAATGCTTTGTTCTGGTTCTCTATTAAAAGGAGGCCTTAATATCCCTTAGTTTCCAGTTAGACCCCGCTGCCACGGGACGGTAGGACAAAAGATGTCATGCAAGTTCTTTCCACAAGCACGTATGACTCTTCACGGAATACATGCCTACATTATATTTATGAACTGGAGCTAGTGCCGTATCGCCCTAGGTTATGACTGTCACATGATGAATATCATCCAACAAATTACCGATCCAATGTCTACAAATTTATCTTATATTGTTCTTGCTAAGTTACTACTGCTATCGTTACTGTTGCACTTGTTACAAAACTACTGCTATCACTGTTACCATTACCATTGCTGCTGCTACTATTATCAAAACTATGATATTACTTTGCTACTAATCATGTTGCTGCAGATAATTAATCTCTAGGTGTGGTTGAATTGACAACTCAACTTCTAATACTTGCAAATATTCTTTGGCTCCCTTGTGTCGAATCTATAAATTTGGGTTGAATACTCTACCCTCGAAAACTGTTGCGATCCCATATACTTGTGGGTTATCAAGACCTTTTTCTGGTGCCATTGCCGGGGAGCATAGCTATATTTGTTGAGTCACTTGGGATTATTATCAATCTATCACTATGAAGAATCTGAAGGATGCTAAGACTAAGATTTATCCCTCTAAGACGAGGGGAGGTAAGGAACTGTTGGGGAACATAGTAATTCAAAAAAATTCCTACGATCACGCAAGATCTATCTAGGAGAAGCTAAGCAACGAGACGGGAGAGTGTGTACACGTACCCTTGTAGACCGAAAGCGGAAGCGTTTAGTAACACGGTTTATGTAGTCGAACGTCTTCACGATCCAAGTACCGAACGTACGGCACCTCCGTGTCCAGCACACGTTCAGCACGATAATGTCCCTCAAGCTCTTGATCCAGTTGAGGAGGAGGGAGAGTTCCGTTAGCATGACAGTGTGGCGACGGTGATGATGAAGTTACCGGCGCAGGGCTTCGCCTAAGCACTACAACGATATGTCCGAGGTGTTAAATTGTGGAGGGGGGCATGCTACCTCTTGAGCACTGCGTTGGTTTTCCCTTGAAGAGGAAAGGGTGATGCAGTAAAGTAGCGTAAGTATTTCCCTCAGTTTTTGAGAACCAAGGTATCAATCCAGCAGGAGACCACGCTCGAGTCCCACGCACCTACACAAACAAATAAGAACCTCGCAACCAACGCGATAAAGGGGTTGTCAATCCCTTCACGGTCACTTACGAGAGTGAGGTCTGATAAATATGATAAGATAATATTTTTGGTATTTTTATGATAAAGACTAAAAGTAAAGAAAGCAAAATAAACAAAGATAGAAATAGCTTGTTGACGGGAGATTAATATGATGGAAAATAGATCCGGGGGCCATAGGTTTCACTAGTGGCTTCTCTCAAGATAGCATAAGTATTACGGTGGGTGAACAAATTACTGTCGAGCAATTGATAGAATTGAGCATAGTTATGATAATATCTAGGTATGATCATGTATATAGGCATCATGTGCGACAAGTAGACCGAAACGATTCTGCATCTACTACTATTACTCCACACATCGACCGCTATCCAGCATGCATCTAGAGTATTAAGTTCAAAAGAACAGATTAATTTTGTAGGGTGAAACCCTAGAGGGGATCTTTTCACACTTGGAGGGGGAAAAGAGGAAGAACTCTCAAGAACACAAGGCACAAATCACTCAAAACAAACCCAATATCACATCCACTAGAGTGGCACACAAGAGATCCACAAGATTACATGAACAATTCAAGGAAAATAGCACTAGGTAAGTTCTTCCCACTAGGTGAGGTCTTGATCTTGATCTCCTTCAAGAGGAGGGCTTGATAATCCCAAGGATTCTTCCCAAAGAGGGGTCTTGATCTCCAAGAGGAGGAGGATACAAGGAGCAAAGCTCTCTTTGGTGTTCTAAAATACTTTGCCATCCCTACAAATGACCTAGGATATGCCCTTATATAGTTTGGGGGCGAAACAAGTAGAGAGGGGGGGGTACAAAGGCCACAAGGCCAAACACGCGCGGCTGGACGGAGGGGTCTGGGCACCCCGGCAACATGCGCCGGGCACCCGGCCTGCTCAAGGGCGGCTGTAGGGGTGGCCGGGCACCCGGGGGCCCAAGGCCCGGGCACCCGGGAGGCGCCTGAGGCCAACAATGGTTGCCGGCACCGGGGCCTCAAGCCCGGCACCTGGGTGGCGCCAAAGGGAGGCTGGGAGGGCCAGGCACCCGGTGGGGTGGCCAGTGGTGGGAGAGGGGGGCACCCGGGAGGCGAAGGGCCGGGCACCCGGGGTAGGCCGGGGCAGCTCCGAGCGGGGGAAGGCCGGGCCCCCGGGGTCGGGGAGGCCAGGCACCCGGAGTGCTCAGGGGGGATTCCCTCCACGCTTCCTTCTTCATTCTTCTTGACTTCTCCTTCCCGAAAGACTTCGTGCGTGCTTGAATCTTCGGGTGGACTTGGTGATCCCTCCATGCTTCCTCGCGATCATCTCCGAAGTACGTACTAATGCATAGCGTTTCTCCTTGAGGTAGAACCCAGTTCACATGTGAAATTGAATGGAGTTAGAAGAGGAAAGAAGTGACCTCGGTTTCGACGGTGCGTGTGCGAGCTCTCGACGTAGGTCCTTTCCATGCTTGCGGTGGTGGTGTGACATCCATGGTGATGGTCGAGGGATGCTCCGCATCATCTCCCCCCTTGGGAGAGATCCGTCCATGGATCGTGATCTTCATCACCATGGCAAAGAGACGGCGTCGCCGAGTAGAAGTGGATGTCCACCAAGTGCTTGTCATGTGGAAGCTCCAAATGGGCACTCTCCAATGTCGCACCGTCTTGTGAGTCCTTCAAAAGGAGCAAGTACAACAAACACTTGGAAAAACAAATGTGGTTAGCATTAGAGCAAAACCAAGCATTCGAGAGGTGATTAACCCAACAAGTGTTGTCCTCAAGCATCGCATATGGTTTGACAAAGAAGAGTGGCATAGCATGTAAGCACATAAATTGAGCACATGGAAAAGCATCATGGAAACAAGCATGCCAATGAGAAGTAGATATGCTCATATGTTTGCCAAAAGAACAAGCATCGACCTCAAGATCATAGCAAACATGCATAAGACTCTCAAAGAATGGTCTATGGTATGCATAAGAGTCAACACCCAAGAAGATGATACGCCGAAACACATGGAGTAAGTGCAAGACAATCCAAGCATAAAGTGCATATGGTGTAGTGAAAATCGTGTGGCACTCAACACAATAGAAAGAGCAATTGTTCATCATGTGTGAGGCAATCAAATCAATCATGTGACAAGCAATGGTACATGGCATATGTGAAGTAATGACATTGTTGCAACCAAACATATGATAGGAGCAAGTAATCCAAGAAGTGGATGCAACACACAAGGCATATATATCATGATGCATGGAACGGTGAAAATGACAAGTCGAAGCAAGATCTCTAACATGTGTGCAATCAAGTGGTCCAAGATGAGCAATAAGTCTCATGGTGCAAGCAACACAAGTAGTATGATCCGCAATATCCATGTTGAAGAAAGATGTCACCTCGAAGGCGTGTCCTTGTGCATTCTTCACAATTCCGAAGTGGTAGGAAAGGTGGTGTAGAAGTGAGTCGTGGTAGAATGTATGAGGCTCGCTCTCAAGAGCTCGAATGGTCAACTCACGTGACGTGGAAGTCGACACAAAGTCCAAGTATCCTACACATGCACACATCAAAACAAAAAACGTATACGCATGGTAGAAAAACACATCATCCATCATGATGGTTCTCTTCTCTTGCACATAACCATTAGAAGCACAAGTGCATGAATAATATGATGCAACAATGGCTATATTCATGGCACGAGGTATATGGTGCAAAGAGGTAAGACAAGCATGCTTCACAAGAAATAGGTTCAAATCTCCAAATATATGTGAGAATGCTATGGGGGCAATCTCATTAGCAAGAGGTAAGTCATTGTTGCACTCAATGTATGTCAAATCATGTAGCATGAGAGAGGCAACATATGGAGATATGTGACAAGAAGCAATAACAATCATGTGCAAAGCATGACGATGGTTGTCATCAACCGCATGAAATAAGGAAGTATGAATTATTGGTGATGCAACATAGGCAAGCATAGTAATCAAGTCGTGCAAGCTAGTAGTGCAAAGAGGCAACGTACTAGAAGTAATCATGGAAATCATGTCATGTGTGCAAATAGTGAGCATATATAATGCACATGACATATCACAAGCATGAAAGCAAGATATGAGTAATGTATCATCATTGTATTGGCAAGAAATCCTATGTAAATAGCAATTGAACAATATGACTCTCCCAACACAAGAATCAACAATATCATGTGGCACATGGTAAGCATGGCAATAGCAACAAGTATCTCCACCAAGCATGCAAATACATATATAAGTAGTATAATGGTGAATCATATGTAAGTGCAAGTAAGGGTCACAATTGCATGGCAAAGTCATGGAAAGAGGCATAGCATGCAAAGTGAACACGAGAAAATGGGCATAACGGAACAAGTGATAAATAGCCCATATCCGTGTGAGAGCCAAGTAAAAGAGGGGTGCGTAGTCCTTGCGTGAAGTTAGCGGTGGTACGGATAAACCCATGAATCCCAAAGCATTGTTGCGCTCAAGAGCTCGTTTCGTCAACTCATGGGATTGTGAGGTTGACGAGTGTTCATAAGTACCTACAAAAAAAAGGCAAAGGGAAAATTGCATGTGCGTGGTATATGTACACATCATCCATTATGATGCATACATGCATGTGTTGGTTAGCAAAAAATATCCAATGCTCGAAGAAATGAGATTCATGATATAGAAACATGTCATCCATCATGGGAGGTTTGTTATTATGTATAGCATAATGGAGACTCAAATTGTGTAATGCATCACTAGTATATCTCGAGCATGGTTATGAATGGTATGCGTATGGTGCAAGCAATTATTGGAAATCTCACCCATAGCATATGACAAGTTTAGTGGATTGTCAAACATGACGTGACCTATAGAATTTTCACAAGATATCCTATGGATCATAGTATCACAACTAGGCAAATCAACATGCTCATCATCATATTCATCATAAATAGGTGGCATATCTAAGCATGTAGAAGACATAGTACGTGGTGAATCCATAAGGTGATCATCAACATGTGAGCAATCAATGTCAAGAGAGTCCACTAGTGGGACAAGAGAAGCACCATCACCTATGTTACCTTTGTAGCGTCGCTCATCTGTTGTAGGTGAGGTGTCGAAGATCCACTCGTTGTCATCTTCATCTTGATGGAACCATGTGGGGGTGCATCATCATCCACCATGGCCATCGTCATCTCCATTGGAGGTATGGACTTGTCGAGTATATGCATGTCGTCATGTAGGAGACCTAGTGTCGGTGTCAAAACCGGCGGATCTCGGGTAGGGGGTCCCAAACTGTGCGTCTAAGGCGGATGGTAACAGGAGGCAGGGGACACGATGTTCACCCAGGTTCGGGCCCTCTCGATGGAGGTAATACCCTACTTCCTGCTTGATTGATCTTGATGATATGAGTAGTACAAGAGTTGATCTACCACGAGATCGTAGAGGCTAAACCCTAGAAGCTAGCCTATGGTATGATTGTGTATCTCTATCGACCATCCTGGCCTCGGTTTATATAATGCACCAGAGACCTAGGATAACAAGAGTCCTAGCCGAATACGCCGGTGGGGAGGAGTCCTTGTCTTGATCGCCAAGTCTTGTGGAATCTTCCTTGTATGCGGCAACTGTCCGGAATGGCCCATGAGTATACAGCCATGGGGATCCTCAGCCCAATCTGACTGATCGGGAGATGACGTGGTGAGTACCCCCTAGTCCAGGACACCGTCAGTAGCCCCCTGAACTGGTCTTCAAGTTGGGGACGCTCCTCGATTCTTCCTAACTGTTCTTCATCTTCGGTTGTCGGTCTTCTCATCTTCGATCTTGAGGATCGCCGAAGCGCATCCGAAGAGTTTACATGTCGGGTATCCGAGGAGCCCCTTTAAGTTTCCGGCCTTTACCAATGCCTTGTTATTTTTATGCCACACCTCGGGTTTGAAGTGTTGGGGAACGTAGTAATTTCAAAAAAAAATTCCTACGATCACGCAAGACCATGGTGATGGCATAGCAACAGAGGGGAGAGTGTCCGTCCACGCACTCGTGAGACCGAAAGCGAAGCGTTATAACAACGCTGTTGATGTAGTCGACGTCTTCACGATCCGACCGATCCAAGCACCGAACGACGGCACCTCCGAGTTCGCACACGTTCAGCTCGATGACGATCCCGGACTCGATCCAGCAAAGTGTCGGGATGAGTTCCGTCAAGACGACGGCGTGGTGACGATGTTGATGCTCCACCGACGCAGGGCTTCGCCTAAGCTCCGCGACGATATGACTTCTCCGGCGCAGGGCTTCGCTTAAGCTCGCGACGATATGACCGAAGTGGAATATGGTGGAAGGGGCACCGACACGGCTAAGGAAAGATCCGTAGATCAACTTGTGTGTCATGGGGTGCCCCTGCCTCAGATATAAAGGAGGCAAGGGGAGGTGGCCGCCCAAGGGGAGGCGCCAGGAGGAGTCCTACTCCCACGGGAGTAGGACTCCCCCTCTCCTAGTTGGAGTAGGATTGGGGAGGGGAAGAGGGAAGGCGCCGCCCCTCTCCTTGTCCTATTCGGACTGGAAGGGGAGGGGGCGCAGCCCACCTGGCCGGCCCTTCTCCTTCTCCTTGAGGCCCATGAAGGCCCATATACCCCCGGGGTTCCGTAACCCGGTGTTCGGTAACATCCTGTTTTCACTCGGAACCATTCAAGTCCAAACATAGGCTTCCAATATATCAATCTTTATGTCTCGACCATTTCGAGACTCCTCGTCATGTCCGTGATCACATCCGGACTCGAACAAACTTCGTGCATCAATACTTATAAACTCATAATGAACTGTCATCGAAGCGTTAAGCGTGCGGACCCTACGGGTTCGAGAACTATGTAGACATGACCTAGAACCATTCTCGGTCAATAACCAATAGCGGAACCTGGATGCCCATATTGGTTCCTACATATTCTACGAAGATCTTTATCGGTCAAACCGCATAACGACATCGTTGTTCCCTTTGTCATCGGTATGTTACTTACCCGAGATTCGATCGTCGGTATCCAATACCTAGTTCAATCTCGTTACGGTAAGTCTCTTTACTCGTTCCGTAATACATCATCTCACAACTAACTCATTAGTTGTAATGCTTGCAAGGCTTAGGTGATGTGTATTACCGAGAAGGCCTAGAGATACCTCTCCGACGATCGGAGTGACAAAACCTAATCTCAAATACGCCAACCCAACAAGTACCTTTGGAGACACCTGTAGTACTCCTTTATAATCACCCGCCACGTTGTGACGTTTGGTAGTACCAAAGTGTTCCTCCGTAAACGGAGTTGCATAATCTCATAGTTACAGGAACATGTATGGGTCATGAAGAAAGCATTAACATACTAAACGATCAAGTGTTAAGCTAACGGAATGGGTCATGTCAATCAGATCATTCAACTAATGATGTGACCTTGTTAATCAAATAACAACTCCTTGTTCATGGTTAGGAAACATAACCATCTTTGATTAACAAGCTAGTCAAGTAGAGGCATACTAGTGACATCTGTTTGTCTATATATTCACACATGTATTATGTTTCGGTTAATACAATTCTAGCATGAATAATAAACATTTATCATGATATAAGGAAATAAATAATAACTTTATTATTGCCTCTAGGGCATATTTCCTTCAGCCTCCCACTTGCACTAGAGTCAATAATCTAGATTACAAAGTAATGATCCTTACACCCATGGAGTCTTGGTGCTGATCATGTTTTGCTCGTGGAAGAGGCTTAGTCAACGGGTCTGCAACATTCAGATCCGTATGTATTTTGCAAATCTCTATGTCTCCCACTTGGACTTGGTCCCGAATGGAATTGAAGCGTCTCTTGATGTGCTTGGTCCTCTTGTGAAATCTGGATTCCTTTGCCAAGGCAATTGCACCAAGATTGTCACGGAAGATCTTCATCGGTCCCGATGCACTAGGTATGACACCTAGATCGGAAATGAACTCTTTCATCCAGACTCCTTCATTCGCTGCTTCCAAGCAGCTATGTACTCCGCTTCACATGTAGATCCCGCCACGACGCTTTGTTTAGAACTGCACCAACCGACAGCTCCACCGCTTAATAAAAACACGATCCGGTTTGCGATTTAGAATCGTCCGGATCAGTGTCAAAGCTTGCATCGACGTAACCATTTACGACTAGCTCTTTGTCACCTCCATATACGAGAAACATATCCTTAGTCCTTTTCGGTATTTCAGATGTTCTTGACCGCTGTCCGATGATCCACTCTGGATTACTTTGGTACCTTCTGCCAAGCTTACAGCTAAGCATACGTCAGTCCGGTACACAGCATTGCATACATGATAGAGCCTATGGCTGAAGCATAGGAACATCTTTCATTTCTCTCTATCTTCTGCTGTGGTCGGGCATTGAGTCGACTCAATCTTACACCTTGTAAACAGGTAAAAAGCCTTTCTTTGCTCGATCCATTTTGAACTTTTTCAAAACTTTATCAAGGTATGTGCTTTGTGAAAGTCCAATCAAGCTTCTTGATCTATCTCTATAGATCTTGATGCCCAATATGTAAGCAGCTTCACCGAGGTCTTTCATTGAAAAACTTTTATTCAAGTATCCTTTTATGCTATCCAGAAATTCTATATCATTTCCAATCAATAATATGTCGTCCACATATAATATTAGAAATGCTACTGAGCTCCCACTCACTTTCTTGTAAATACAGCTTCTCCAAAAGTCTCAGACAAACCCATATGCTTTGATCACATTATCAAAGCGCTTATTCCAACTCCGAGAGGCTTGCACTGGACCATAAATTGATCGTTGGAGCTTGCACACTTTGTTAGCACCTTTTGGATCGACAAAACCTTCTGGTTGCATCATATACAACTCTTCTTCTAGAAATCCATTCAAGAATGCAGTTTTTACATCCATTTGCCAAATTTCATAATCATAAAATCGGCAATTGCTAACATGATTCGGACAGACTTAAGCATCGCTACGGTGAGAAAGTCTCATCGTAGTCAACTCCTTGAACTTGTCGAAAACCTTTTGCAACAAGTCGAGCTTTGTAGACAGTTACATTACCATCGGCGTCGTCTTCTTCTTAAAGATCCATTTATTTTCAATGGCTTGCCGATCATCGGCAAGTCAACCAAAGTCCATACTTTGTTCTCATACATGGATCCCATCTCAGATTTCATGGCTTCCAGCCATTTTGCGAATCTGGGCTCACCATCGCTTCTTCATAGTTTGTAGGTTCGCCATGGTCAAGTAACATGACTTCCGAATAAGATTACCGTACCACTCGGTGCGTATTTTACTCTGGTTGACCCACGAGGTTCAAGAGCAACTTGATCTCAAGCTTCATGATCATCATCATTAGTTTCCTCACTAATTGGTGTAGTTGTCACAGAACCATTTCTTGTGATGAACTACTTTCCAATAAGGGAGCAGATACAATTATCTCATCAAGTTCTACTTTCCTCCCACTCACTTCTTTCGAGAGAAACTCCTTCTCTAGAAAGGACCCAAATTTAGCAACGAAAATCTTGCCTTCAGATCTGTGATAGAAGGTGTACCCAACATCTCCTTTGGGTATCCTATGAAGACACATTTTCCGATTTGGGTTCGAGCTTATCTGGTTGAAGTTTCTTTACATAAGCATCGCAGCCCCAAACTTTAAGAAACGACAACTTTGGTTTCTTGCCAAACCACAGTTCATAAGGCGTCGTCTCAACGGATTTTGACGGTGTCCTATTCAACGTGAATGCGGCCGTCTCTAAAGCATAACCCCAAAACGATAGCGGTAAATCGAAATAGACATCATAGATCGCACCATATCTAGTAAAGTACGACACGACGCTCGGACACACCATTTCTCTGTGGTGTTCCGGTGGCGTGAGTTGCTAAACTATTCCACATTGTTTCAAATGTAAACCAAACTCGTAACTCAAATATTCTCCTCCACGATCAGATCGTAGAAACTTTATTTTCTTGTTACGATGATTTTCCACTTCACTCTGAAATTCTTTGAACTTTTCAAACGTTTCAGATTTGTGTTTCATTAAGTAGATATGCCCATATCTGCTTAAATCATCTGTGAAGGTGAGAAAATAACGATACCCCGCGTGCCTCAACATTCATTGGACCACAAACATCGGTATGTATGATTTCCAACAAATCAGTTGCTCGCTCCATAGTTCGGAGAAGCGGCGTTTTGGTCATCTTGCCCATGAGGCACGGTTCGCAAGTACCAAGTGATTCATAATCAAGTGATTCCGAAGCCCATCAAGATGGAGTTTCTTCATGCGTTTTACATCGATATGACCTAAACGGCAAGTGCCACAAATAAGTTGCACTATCATTATCAACTCTGCATCTTTTGGCTTCAACATTATGAATATGTGTATCACTCTTGTCGAGATTCAACAAGAATAGACCATTCTTCAAGGGTGCATGACCATAAAAGATATTACTCATATAAATAGAACAACCATTATTCTCGATTTAAATGAATAACCGTCTCGCATTAAACAAGATCCAGATATAATGTTCATGCTCAACGCGGCACCAAATAACAATTATTTAGGTCTAAAACTAATCCCGAAGGTAGATGTAGAGGTAGCGTGCCGACCGCGATCACATTGACTTTGGAACCATTTCCCACGCCGATCGTCACCTCGTCCTTTGCGATTGCTCGTCTATTCGTAGTCCCTGTTTGAGTTGCAAATATTAGCAGTAACCAGTATCAAATACCAGTGCTACTACGAGCTCTAGTAAGGTACACATCAATAACATGTATATCACATATACCTTTGTTCACCTTGCCATCCTTTTTATCCGCCAAATACTTGGGGCAGTTCCGCTTCGGTGTCCGGTCTGCTTGCAGTAAAACACTCGTTTCAGGCTTAGGTCCAGACTTGGGTTTCTTCTCTTGATCAGCAACTTTCTTGCTGTTCTTTTTGAAGTTTCCTTCTTCTTCCCTTTGCCCTTTTCTTGAAACTAGTGGTCTTGTTGACCATCAACACTTGATGCTCTTTCTTGATTTCTACCTCCATGCTTTTAGCATCGCGAAGAGCTCAGAATTGTCTTAGTCATCCCTTGCATATTATAGTTCATCACGAAGCTCTTGTAGCTTGGTGGCGTGATTGGAGAATTTCATCAATGACACTATCATCCGGAAGATTAACTCCCAGCTGAATTAAGTGATTGTTATACCTGCACATTTTGAGTATGTGCTCACCGATGTAACTATTCTCCTCCATCTTGCAGCTATAGAACTTATTGGAGACTTCATATCTCTCAATCCGGGCATTTGCTTGAAATATTAACTTCAACTCTGGAACATCTCATATGCTCCATGACGCTCAAAACGCCGTTGAAGACCCGGTTCTAAGCCGTAAAGCATGGCACACTCGAACTATAGAGTAGTCATCAGCTCGCTTGCCGACGCTCATAATTTCGCTCAAGATCTCGCAGCAGAGCTCGTCACCCAGCGGTGCTTCCGGGACGTAATTTTTACGTGCAGCAATGAGGATAATCCTCGTTACGGACCCAGTCCGTAATTGCTACCATCATCTTTCAACTTTGCTTTCTCAAGGAACGCATTAAAATTCAACGGAACAACAGACGAGCCATCTATCTACATTAAACATAGACAAGCAAAATACTATCGTGTACTAAGTTCATGGTAAATTTAAGTTCAATTAATCATATTAAAAACTCCCACTTAGCAGACATCTCTCTAGTCATCTAAGTGATCACGTGATCCAAATCAACTAAACCATGTCCGATCATCACGTGAGACGGAGTAGTTTCAATGGTGAACATCACTATGTTGATCATATCTACTATATGATTCACGCTCGACCTTCGGTCTCCGTGTTCCGAGGCCATATCTGTTATATGCTAGGCTCGTCAAGTTTAACTTCGAGTATTCGCGTGTGCAACTGTTTTGCACCGTTGTAGATGGACGAGAACTTATCACACCCGATCATCACGTGGTGTCCGGGTACTACTGAACTTTGGCAACGGTGCATACTCAGGAGAACACTTCTTGATAATTTTAGTGAGAGATCATCTTATAATGCTACCGTCAAACAAAGCAAGATAAGATGCATAAAGGATAAACATCACATGCAATCAATATAAGTGATATGATATGGTCATCATCATCTTGTGCTTGTGATCTCCATCGCCGAAGCACCGTCATGATCACCATCGTCACCGGCGCGACACCTTGATCTCCATCGTAGCATCGTTGTCGTCTCGCCAACTATTGCTTCTACGACTATCGCTACTCCTTAGTGATAAAGTAAAGCAATTACATGGCGTTTGCATTTCATACAATAAAGCGACAACCATATGGCTCTGCCGATTGCCGATAACTCGGTTACAAAACATGATCATCTCATACAATAAAGTATAGCATCACGCCTTGACCATATCACATCACAACATGCCCTACAAAACAAGTTAGACGCCTTCTACTTTGTTGTTGCAAGTTTTACGTGGCTGCTACGGGCTGAGCAAGAACCGTTCTTACCTACGCATCAAAACCACAACGATATTTCGTCAAATTGACTCCGTTTAACCTTCTCAAGGACCGGGCGAGCCACACTCGATTCAACTAAAGTGAGAGAGACAGACACCGCCGGTCACCTTTAAGCAACGAGTGCTCGGAGCGGTGAAACCAGTCTCGCGTAAGCGTCACGCGTAATGTCGGTCCGGCCGCTTCATCTCACAATACCGCTGAACCAAAGTATGACATGCTGGTAGGCAGTATGACTTGTATCGTCCACAACTCACTTGTGTTCTACTCGTGCATATGACATCAACGCATAAAACCAGGCTCGATACCCTCGCTGGGGAACGAGTAATTTCAAAAAATTTCCTATGATCACGCAAGACCATGGTGATGGCATAGCAACGAGAGGGAGAGGTCCGCCCACGCACCCTCGTGAGACCGAAAGCGGAAGCGTTATAACAACGCGGTTGATGTAGTCGTGACGCCTTCACGATCCGACCGATCCAAGCACCGAACGACGGCACCTCCGAGTTACGCACACGCTCAGCTCGATGACGATCCCGGACTCGATCCAAAGCAAAGTGTCGGGATGAGTTCCACAAGACGACGGCGTGGTGACGATGTTGATGCTCCACCGACGCAGGGCTTCGCCTAAGCTCCGCGACGATATGACTTCTCCGCGCAGGCTTCGCCTAAGCTCGCGACGATATGACCGAAGTGGAATATGGTGGAAGGGGCACCGACACGGCTAAGGAAAGATCCGTAGATCAACTTGTGTGTCATGGGGTGCCCCTGCCCTCAGATATAAAGGAGGCAAGGGGAGGTGGCGGCCCAAGGGGAGGCGACTAAGGAGGAGTCCTACTCCCAGGAGTAGGACTCCCCCTCTCCTAGTTGGAGTAGGATTGGGGAGGGAAAGAGGGAAGGGCGCCCCCTCTCCTTGTCCTATTCGGACTGGAAGGGGGGGGCGCGCATCCCACCTGGCCGGCCTTCTCCTTCTCCCTTGAGGCCCATGAAGGCCCATATACCCCCTGTGGGGTTCCGTAACCCCGGTGTTCGGTAACATCCTGTTTTCACTCGGAACCATTCAAGTCCAAACATAGGCTTCCAATATATCAATCTTTATGTCTCGACCATTTCGAGACTCCTCGTCATGTCCGTGATCACATCCGGACTCAACAAACTTCGTGCATCAATACTTATAAACTCATAATGAACTGTCATCGAACGTTAAGCGTGCGGACCCTACGGGTTCGAGAACTATGTAGACATGACCTAGAACCATTCTCGGTCAATAACCAATAGCGGAACCTGGATGCCCATATTGGTTCCTACATATTCTACGAAGATCTTTATCGGTCAAACCGCATAACGACATACGTTGTTCCTTTGTCATCGGTATGTTACTTACCCGAGATTCGATCGTCGGTATCCAATACCTAGTTCAATCTCGCATCGGTAAGTCTCTTTACTCGTTCCGTAATACATCATCTCACAACTAACTCATTAGTTGTAATGCTTGCAAGGCTTAGGTGATGTGTATTACCGAGAAGGCCTAGAGATACCTCTCCGACGATCGGAGTGACAAAACCTAATCTCAAATACGCCAACCCAACAAGTACCTTTGGAGACACCTGTAGTACTCCTTTATAATCACCCGATTACGTTGTGACGCTTGGTAGTACCCAAAGTGTTCCTCCGTAAACGGAGTTGCATAATCTCATAGTTACAGGAACATGTATGGGTCATGAAGAAAGCATTAACATACTAAACGATCAAGTGTTAAGCTAACGGAATGGGTCATGTCAATCAGATCATTCAACTAATGATGTGACCTTGTTAATCAAATAACAACTCCTTGTTCATGGTTAGGAAACATAACCATCTTTGATTAACAAGCTAGTCAAGTAGAGGCATACTAGTGACATACTGTTTGTCTATATATTCACACATGTATTATGTTTCCGGTTAATACAATTCTAGCATGAATAATAAACATTTATCATGATATAAGGAAATAAATAATAACTTTATTATTGCCTCTAGGGCATATTTCCTTCATGAAGTTGTTCCCGGGAGGCAGTGTCCTCTTGCGTCCGAGCTCTAACGCCGGACTGCATTCGAGGTATCTTTTGCAGCCGAGCACCAATGACGGACTACTTCCGAGCTCCAACGCCGATATGTATCCGAGCTCCAACGCCGGACTGTGTCCAAGCTCCAACGCCGGACTATATCCAAGAAGTCATAGATCATCTTGGTCCAAAAAAGTTGAAGGAGTTTAGCCGAGCTTAATGCTGGAAATGCCCTCTATGGAGCTAGCCGCTAGCGCCCGAGCTTTATGCCGGATTGCTTCCAAGGTGGTGCACCACCCCGACCGTGGGCTGATTTTTGTGAATATTTTTAATCTGGTGCAGTTTATTCTCTGCCGATGTATATCCAAAGAGCCCTCAAGGTGTGTATCAGTCTAAAACCCGAGATGCACCAAGGCAAGCATAAAACCGATGTTCCCAGTAGCCCCTGAGACTCAGGTCAATGTGCGAAATCGGCCTGAGGATCAATTCCTAGCTCGGCAGCATACATAGGAATAAAAACACAGTAATATATTAGAGATAATAGTGATCGGCGAACGGGCCCCTGAGAGAGGGTCGTGAGAAGTCGCCGCAATATACTAGCTTGATGCCAGATAGGTCCATATGTTACCTATTATTGTCCGAAGACATGTATGTGCATAGTTTGTTCAAGCCGAACACTGAGCACTTTGAATTATACTGCATTGAATAAGCAATGCAGTAGCCCACGAGACATCGGTCGGGTGGCAACACCGCATCGGGGATCGATGTGCCCTTTAATATTTACAAATAATGAGCATGAAGCCAAGAGCCCCGAGCCTTAATGTGGGCACGGGTATTTAACTAAGGATCGATATACGAGTAAAATCACAGATTATGTGTAATGATTCTATGTATCCAAGTACTTTACATCATTATTTTGACTCCATTGCACCGCTTATCGCTTGGAAGTGGCCCATCGCTGGCTTCTACCCTTGGTAGATACTATTGAGGTGTTTCCACACTAACAAAACAACCCTTAGCCGACGTCTCGGTGCCGAAGGTGGTTGTGTTAGCGGAAACGAGGCAATCAGATATGCGGGCTTTATAACTTTCGCTTAGTCATAGGAGCTTTAAACTGGGGAAGCTAGCTATGATCCCCCGGTTAGTGTTCGGCGACATTCAAGGTCAAGCCGTAAACACTTCGTCCAGTGTCATGAAAGGCCCATCATTCAACATAGTCATCGGATCGCTGACCAGTTTACGCCTATTGTGACAGTCAGTTTTTGGCTTTCTCCACTGAGGTGCTTAACCATGCGAGCTGGAAGCACAATCGCAGTGGTTCTCCCTTTGCACACCTAGCAGAACAAAGCGGAACGTAGGGGGCAAGCACAGGAGCCGGGCAACCCAACTATTGACCGAAGACACAATTCGAAACCGAAGCATATATGGCAATATCCGAGAATGTTTTTGCCGAATCCCTAAAGGTGTCCGGCGTTGCACTCGAGACTTATGCGGAGAACACACAAATAGTTGAAAAGTGCCATAGGATTGGAAAACAAAAAAAAAGTCAGGAAAAATTCGACGTCCGAACTAGATCAATTGTTCGGTGCCAATCAGAAAATTGGTCTTAGAAAAAAAGTGCTTCTGTCGTGCTTTAACATGACACATCCTATCTCAAGACTTTCAAGCCGGTCAGCCTACGGCTTCCGGCTATTGACCACACACTTGCGTCGAAAAAAGAAGTGATAGAAAAAAGACTTTGCAATGACTGAGAAGAAGAACTCTTATTGTAAAACGGCTCACATAAATTTAAGAGCCCCCGAGTAACTTGGGTAAAAGAATTTTATGTATAATGATGGTATGTACCGAAGTACTTATATCATATATGTGTTCACCCGAACTTTAAACGCGTCTTAACCGACCATCGGCTTCTCCCTCTTCGGCCAAAGGCCGAAAAGTGTTATGTACTCCACCTGTCGAGAATATCGACGGTGTTTCCGATAACCAGGCAATCATGCCATAAGGCTGTAACAGACAAAGCGCGTTCAGGGAACTTATGCTATATTACTAACGAAGTGTAAGAAGCATCTTCGAAGAAAATAGTACCTCCACCGATACCTTTCTTCGGTGCTCATTGTTACTATGAGACTTGTGCAATAGATTTTTGTACTCATGAGTTTCGTTGTGTGCCGACCATAATTGAAAACAGAAGAGCTCTAGCTTTGGCTTCACCGGTTCGAGGTCCGCTCGGATGAACCGATCGTGATAATCGCAGAGGTGCTCCTTTACTCCCTAGCAAAACAATCGGGAACGAGGGGTAAACATAGGAGCAAGGCAACCCAGCTTGCAAATCGCTAAGTCAATATGGTGCATATTGTGGCATAATACACTAACAAGGAACGGCCGCATAAGTGTAATCACATGCAAGAGGAAAGGCTTCATGAAAGAAGCCCCCAAGTGAACTGGGTATTTGAATTTATCCGTCACAAACAAAGTTTGGACAAGGAAATTTTTTACAAGCAACTTTTTTCAAAAAAAGTATAATGCTTGATCGAACCGAACACAAGTTAAAAATTTAAAACTTTGAGCATGAAGGCAACTTAGCTGGTTAATGTGTTCGGTGTTGATGACGCGATTCGGGCTTGTGGCAGGACGAAGAAGCCCATTGAACCGACAAGGTTCGCAGTCCTCGGCATGGCCGAGGTCCCAGCCCCCAGGTCCGAGGTGTCCGAGCAAGGAGTTCGACACTCCAGAGTAGTGACCGCGTAACGCAGTCAAAATCGATTACCTGCACACATAAAACAATGCGGTCCAGGAAATAATAATATATATGTATATAATCCTTGCATAATTGCTTTACGCAAAAATAATTTATTTAAAGAGATGTGGCCTGGCGCCGAAGCCAATTTCGGTGCAGGGCGTTAGCGTGACGCAGTGAAGGCGTGACAAAGCCTGAATTTGCAGGGCGGTCCGGGCTCCGGATGTGGCGTTCACGAACTATATCTAAACCGACCGAACCACCACGCGACCGTTTTTAATGTGGCCGCCACTTGATAGACCTGTGTACAGATGATGGAACAAACCAGAGTAATAATTCCTTAAGAAAAATAAACCCAACGAGCAAAAATTGTTAAGATTAATAGCACCTGGTTTATTTGTTGTAGCAGTCTGAATAAAAGCGACTCCCAAAAATTGGGAATCGATCCGCATACCCATTGCCTGATGGGCGATAAAGCGACGGCATGGCGAAGCCCTCGGTCCAGTTAACGTGACGAAGCTGGTCGGCTGGTGACACCGAAGTCACCGGAGTATGTTGGTGAAGAAATAGCCAAGTCCCCGGTCTAGCTGAGGTGACGGAGCAGGTCGGTAAGGAGTCGTTGCAGCCGCCATGTCAGCCGAGGTGTTGAGGTAGTTCGGCGTGATGGACATCGGCTCGAAGAAGCAACAGTGCGGCCATGCCGACACAGGTCGTAACTTGTGACGTGGCCAATGCTGGTTTGATGAAGTGACCATACGGCGATGCCGGTGTGTCCGCTCCATGTAATCCGTGGGGTGGTGATGTTTTATCTTTGGCGATTCCGAACTCTTGTTCAGCTCGCCGAGGTGAGTATCCGAAGAAGTTGAGTTCGGCTCAAAAAGCGACGACATGTCTAGCGAAGGTCGGCAGCCGTGGAGCTATATTGCCGGACTGGTTTGACACCAGCGTGATGGCGAAGATTACCTCAGAGGAGGATTAAAATTTTATGGGCGCGTGTTAAAAACAATGCACAATACCTTAGATGAAAATTCCTTTTAAAAAGGTTTTCAATTGTCACGTTCATAAAGAAACATGAATTCAGGTCGGATCCGTATTCGCGTAGGAAACAGATCTGAAAAGTGATGCACTAATCGGGAGGTTCCCGGAGTTTGGACGGTCGGATCGAGCTGAATGTTTGACAGGTGGTAGATATAGGAATTCCACAGCCTATCAACGGTTGGATCTTCCAAAGGACGTCCGTGCTAGAGACTGGACACCACGCTCCAAACTCGTCCAGATTCTCGTCCAGATTCAATACGGCTCCGGTATATCGGAGATTGCCAGAGATTCCTCCATCGGAACTCGATGAAATTTTCCAGGGCTGTTGTAGACTCAATTACACACAATTCCATCGAAGCAATCGTTAAAACGACACTTGAGGAGGCGGTGGCAGCGGACACAAGTTCGATGTCCAGAAAAACAGTACGGTCGCCCGAGGGCAATGTTGACGTTGAGCCCCCGGGCTCCCTGGATGATTCCTCCATGATATTGATAGAGGTCGGAGTTGATGTTGATGAAGGACCTCATCCGAACATGATGATCGGAGGTAGGGCGCAGTCCTTGGTCGAACCGAGGTGACCAGTCGAACTAGTGACGAAGATGCCGAAGTCGCAGTTGATCTGCAGGCGAGCCATCGACCTTTTGCCGAACACACAGCGGAACTCTCAATGAAAGCACCAATGTCGGTGTCAAAACCGGCGGATCTCGGGTAGGGGGTCCTAAACTGTGCGTCTAAGGCGGATGGTAACAGGAGGCAGGGGACACGATGTTTACCCAGGTTCGGGCCCTCTCGATGGAGGTAATACCCTACTTCCTGCTTGATTGATCTTGATGATATGAGTAGTACAAGAGTTGATCTACCACGAGATCGTAGAGGCTAAACCCTAGAAGCTAGCCTATGGTATGATTGTGTATCTCTATCGACCTGCCTGGCCTCGGTTTATATAATGCACCAGAGACCTAGGATAACAAGAGTCCTAGCCGAATACGCCGGTGGGGAGGAGTCCTTGTCTTGATCGCCAAGTCTTGTGGAATCTTCCTTGTATGCGGCAACTGTCCGGACTGGCCCATGAGTATACGGCCATGGGGGTCCTCGGCCCAATCTAACTGATCGGGAGATGACGTGGTGAGTACCCCTAGTCCAGGACACCGTCACCTAGCACCAAAGAAAACACACTCGGAGTAGAGGTTAAGTTGTTAGAAATCATAGTGGCCTCACGTGCCCTCTCAACTACCTCACGCACTAAGTGTTGTGGCTCACTCACTCCCTCTTGGATGCTCTCACTCGTATGGTTGGTGGAGTCACTCAAATGGCTCTCAACCTCACATAGGTTGTGTGGCAATCTCTCATGTGTTGGGCTAGTGGTGGTCACACTCATCCTCTCATAGGAAATGCACTCCATGTCGCATATGGTGGAGTCACTCATAACACTCATGGTGGGGTGGCTCTTCTCACATGGTAATTGGGGCATCTCGTCATATGTGGGTGGCGGAGAGATGTTAGTGCAAATTGTCTCCAAGCTCAACTCCTATCGTCGCCTTGGTTGAAGGGATGGTCCCATGCTCAACCTGCTTGTCACCGTCTTGTTGTTGGAGGCCCATATGATGTGGCACCTCGTAGCTCATCTCCATGACCGAAGGGAATTTCCCATGCTCGGCCATCTTCCTTGAGGGGCTTCCGAAGATGGAAGTGGCGCCCTCTCTCGTAGGTGGTCGCCTTGGACTTGAGGAAGTCGTTGTAGGCGTACTCGTGGGAAGTAGGCGAAGATGCCGTACGTCCGAAGACGAAGATGCCTTGATAGCACTTGGCGAAAATGCCGAATTGGTTGTTGTAGCCGTAGCGCCATCTTGGTGGTGTTGTAGTTCTTGAGCTCGATGGCATTCCGAAGAGTGTAGACTTGAGCGGTGGCTTGAGTGGCACCTTCTTGTTGAAGTTGACGAGGAAGGCGGGCGTCGCACGATCATGTTGCGGAGCTCTTCCCGTGGTGTAGTGAACTTGTCGTCGATGTAGTCACGGTTCCTTGCTTCCGCTTGACGAACGTCGGCGGTGAGTCGATCAAGTCGTTCACCCAAGGCCTCATTTTCTTGGTGGAGAGCTCTTTGCACGATGAAGAAGTGGTTCTTGGTGACGAAGTCGTTATCACCATCTTGCTCCATGAAAAGCGGGTTCATCCATGAACTTGGCCTATCCATCATAACCAAGTGGGGTGAGTAGGAAAGTGAGAGAACAATACCCAAGTTACCTTTTCCGAGGATTGAGGATGTAACAAGTGTCACTCAATGTAATGCCACAATAGGGGAAATGGAACCGGGTTTGTTTCTCACACCTACAAGTAAAAGGCTTATGGAGTAGCTCGGTTAGGATGGTGGTAAAAATTTCAAGCAAATGTTAGTCAAGATATCGATAAGGTTGAGAAGGTTCACAAAAATTCAAGTAAGGCAAATAGATCAAAGCCAAGAGTATCACTAGGAACACACACACAGAAGATAGATGGGATCCGCACAACCAAGGGGTGAGCTCAAAATGTGCAACCACGGATAATGCTCTTGTTGTGCGAATGCTAGAGAGACACTAGCTCGATTGCTCAAATGGGCTAGATACACATGTGCACCAACCTATAAGAGAAACGTGCCATCTTCAATCCCGACTATGCTATGTATGCGGTGACCAAGATGATATGCAAAATGGCTCAATGCTATTGCTTATAAGCTCTTTGTGTTTCCTCTTATTTGCTTAAAAGCTTGTCTTTTATTAAAAAAAATTCTCTATGCTTGATGCTCGAGCCAAGTATGATATGAGACAAGTATGTAAGACTTATGGAACTAAGATGATAACAAGATCACTACGGTGCACAATAGCGTGGCCCAACAATTCTCAACTCGCTAGTCTCGATGGGTAAGCAACGCAAAAGGCTCGGGTTATCAATGCAAAAGAAAGGTAAGGAGTAAGTGTCGTTGAGGTTACCGTCCTTTCTTACGGTTAGCGGTGAAGATGACTCCGAGGTGATGATGAATGTCACACGCTCATAAGTAGTCGAAACACCTTAGGAAACGCAAATCGCAACTCAAAATCGGTCAAATGCGAAAGGTGGGTGTTTTTGTGATGATTTTTGGATGGTGGCTAATGGTGGTGGTAATGATATATGTGGATGGGGGATGTCAAGAGCTTCCAAACGAGCTAAAGAACACAAAAAACAGACTTGGGAGGTGGAAGTTATGGCCAAATTAGTGGTGGAAGTGGGCTGATTTGGGGGGGTGCGGGCACCCGAGGGTGGAGGGTGCGGGTGCCCGGGGTGGACCGGGGCAAACAGCCCGGAGGTGCGGGCACCCGGGGGTCGAGGTGCGGGCACCCGATGGTGTCGGGTTTGGGCGGAAAAATTGGGGGAAATGCAAGATCCCGTGGATTTCGGGGTGGGAAGGGTGGGGATTGTTGGGGAGGGGCTAGATCCACTTGCCAAACATCAAATCCATGGACCAAAACAGCCAAATCTCACAAGATCCAACAAATTGCAAGAAATTTTTTTGGGGCTATTTTTGTGGGGAATTTTCGGAATTGGACGAAAAACACCAAAATCAAGCTAGCAAATGGGGGGATGAGACTCCAAGATGTGAATCAATCTTGCTCATGATACCAAGATGTTGTATGGTGAAACCCTAAAGGGGATCTTTTCACACTTGGAGGGGGAAAAGAGGAAGAACTCTCAAGAACACAAGGCACAAATCACTCAAAACAAACCCAATATCACATCCACTAGAGTGGCACACAAGAGATCCACAAGATTACATGAAAAATTCAAGGAAAATAGCACTAGGTAAGTTCTTCCCACTAGGTGAGGTCTTGATCTTGATCTCCTTCAAGAGGAGGGCTTGATAATCCCAAGGATTCTTCCCAAAGAGGGGTCTTAATCTCCAAGAGGAGGAGGATACAAGGAGCAAAGCTCTCTTTGGTGTTCTAAAATACTTTGCTATCCCTACAAATGACCTAGGAGATGCCCTTATATAGTTTGGGGGCGAAACAAGTAGAGAGAGGGGGGTACAAAGGCCACAAGGCCAAACACGCGCAGCTGGATGGAGGGGTCCGGGCACCCGGGCAACATGGGCCGGGCACCCGGCCTGCTCAGGGGTGACTTAGGGGTGGCCGAGAAACCCGGGGGCCCAAGGCCCGGGCACCCAGGGGAGGCGCTGGAGGCCAACAGCGAAGCGGCCGGGCACCCGGGGCCTCAAGCCCGGGCACCCGTGGTGGCGCCAAAGGGAGGCTGGGAGGCCGAGCACTGGGGTCCCATGCCCGGCACCTGTGGTGGGCGGGAGAGGGGGGGCGGGCACCCGGAAGGCGAAGGGCCGGGCACCCGGGGTAGGTCGGGGCAGCTCCCAGCGAGGGAAGGCCGGTCACCGGGGGTCGGGGAGGCCGGGCACCCGGAGTGCTCAGGGGGGATTCCCTCCATGCTTCCTTCTTCATCCTTCTTGACTTCTCCTTCCCGAAAGACCTCGTGCGTGCTTGAATCTTCGGGTGGACTTGGTGATCCCTCCATGCTTCCTCGCGATCATATCCGAAGTACCTACGAATGCATAGCGTTTCTCCTTGAGGTAGAACCCGGTTCAGATGTGAAATTGAATGGAGTTCGAAGAGGAAAGAAGTGACCTCGGTTTCGATGGTGCGTGTGCGAGCTCTCGACGTAGGTCCTTTCCATGCTTGTGTGGTGGTGTGACATCCATGGTGATGGTCGAGGGATGCTCCGCATCAGTAATGCTTTAAGCAAGATGACATGATGTAGAGGGATAAACTCATGCAATATGATATAAACCCCATTTTTTTATCCTCGATGGCAACAATACAATACGTGCCTTGCTGCCCCTACTGTCACTGGGAAAGGACACCGCAAGATTGAACCCAAAGCTAAGCACTTCTCCCATTGCAAGAAAGATCAATCTAGTAGGCCAAACCAAACTGATAATTCGAAGAGACTTGCAAAGATAACCAATCATACATAAAAGAATTCAGAGAAGATTCAAATATTGTTCATAGATAAACTTGATCATAAACTCACAATTCATCGGTCTCGACAAACACACCGCAAAAGAAGATTACATCGAATAGATCTCCAAGACAATCAAGGAGAACTTTGTATTGAGATCCAAAGAGAAAGAAGAAGCCATCTAGCCAATAACTATGGACCCGAATGTCTGAGGTAAACTACTCACACATCATCGGAGAGGCTATGGTGTTGATGTAGAAGCCCTCCGTGATCAATGCCCCCTCCGGCAGGACGCCGGAAAAGGCCCCAAGATGGTATCTCACAGGTACAAAAGGTTGCGGCGGTGGAATTAGGTTTTCGTGGATGCCCCTGATGGTTTGGGGGTACATAGGTATATATAGGAGGAAGAAGTAGGTCGGTGGAGTCACGAGGGGCCCACGAGGGTGGAGGGTGCACCCTGGGGGGTAGGCGTGCCCCCCTACCTCGTGGCCTCCTTGATGATTTCTTGACGTCCACTCCAAGTCCTATGGATCACGATTGTTCCAAAAATCATGTTCCCGAAGGTTTCGTTCCGTTTTTTATATTCTTTTTCTGCGAAACATTGAATTAGGCAAAAAAAAACAGCAATTTGGGCTGGGCCTCCGGTTAATAGGTTAGTCCCAAGAATAATATAAAAGTGTATAAATAAGCCCATTAAACATCCAAAACAGAATATATAATAGCATGGAACAATCAAAAATTATAGATACGTTGGAGACGTATCAAGCATCCCCAAGCTTAATTCCTGCTCGTCCTCGAGTAGGTAAATGATAAAAACATAATTTTTGATGTGGAATGCTACTTAGCATAATTTTCAATGTAATTCTCTTATTTGTGGTATGAATATTCAGATCCGAAAGATTCAAGATAAAAGTTTAATATTGACATAAAAATAATAATACTTCAAGCATACTAACTAAGCAATCATGTCTACTCAAAATAACATGGCCAAAGAAAGTTATCCCTACAAAATCATATAGTCTGGCTATGCTCTATCTTCATCACACAAAGTATTTAATCATGCACAACCCCGATGACAAGCCAAGCAATTGTTTCATACTTTTGATGTTCTCAAAATTTTTCAACTTCACGCAATACATGAGCGTGAGCCATTGACATAGAACTATATATGGAATAGAATGGTGGTTGTGGAGAAGACAAAAAAGGAGAAGATAGTCTCACATCAACTAGCGTATCAATGGGCTATGGAGATGCCCATTAATAGATATCAATGTGAGTGAGTAGGGATGGCCATGCAACAGATGCACTAGAGCTATAAGTTTATGAAAGCTCAACAAAAGAAACTAAGTGGGTGTGCATCCAACTCGCTTGCTCACAAATACCTAGGGCATTTTGAGGAAGCCCATCATTGGAATATACAAGCCAAGTTTTATAATGTAAAATTCCCACTAGTATATGAAAGTGACAACATAGGAGACTCTCTATCATGAAGATCATGGTGCTACTTTTGAAGCACAAGTGTGGTAAAAGGATAGTAACATTGTCCCTTCTCTCTTTTTCTCTCATTTTTTATTTGGGCCTTTTTTTATGGCCTCTTTTTTTCGTCCGGAGTCTCATCCCGACTTATGGGGGAATCATAGTCTCCATCATCCTTTCCTCACTTAGGACAATGCTCTAATAATGATGATCATCACACTTTTATTTACTTACAACTCAAGAATTACAACTCAATACTTAGAACAACAATATGACTCTATGTGAATGCCTCCGGCGGAGTACCGGGATACGTAATGAATCAAGAGTGACATGTATGAAAAATTATGAATGGTGGCTTTGCCACAAATACGATGTCAACTACATGATCATGCAAAGCAATATGACAATGATGAAGCGTGTCATAGCAAATGGAACGGTGGTAAGTTGCATGGCAATATTTCTCGGAATGGCTATGGAAATGCCATAATAGGTAGGTATGGTGGCTGTTTTGAGGAAGGTATATGGTGGGTGTATGATGCCGGCGAAAAGTGCGCGGTATTAGAGAGGCTAGCAATGGTGGAAGGGTGAGAGTGCACATAATCCATGGACTCAACATTAGTCATAAAGAACTCATATACTTGTTGCAAAAATCTATTAGTTATCGAAATAAAGTATTACGCGCATGATCCTAGGGGGATAGATTGGTAGGAAAAGACCATCGCTCGTCCCCGACCGCCACTCATAAGGAAGACAATCAATAAATAAATCATGCTCCGACTTCATCACATAACGGTTCACCATACGTGCATGCTACGGGAATCACAAACTTTAACACAAGTATTTCTCAAATTCATAACCACTCAACTAGCATGACTCTAATATCACCATCTTCATGTCTCAAAACAGTTATCAAGCATCAAACTTTTCTTAGTATTCAACGCACGTATAAGAAGGTTTTTTACTAATCTTGGATGCTTATCATATTAGGACTACCTTATTAATTTAAGCACATTACCATGCTGTTTTGTATGACTCTCAAAATAATATAAGTGAAGCATGAGAGAACAATAGTTTATATAAAACAAAACCACCGCCGTGCTCTAAAAGATATAAGTGAGGCACTAGAGCAAAAACTATATAGCTCAAAAGATATAAGTGAAGCACATAGAGTATTCTAATAATTTTCGAATCATGTGTGTCTCTCTCAAAAGGGTGTGTACAGCAAGGATGATTGTGGCAAACTAACAAACAAATACTCAAATCATACAAGACGCTCCAAGCAAAACACATATCATGTGGTGAATAAAAATATAGCTCCAAGTAAAGTTACCGATGGATGAGGACGAAAGAGGGGATGCCTTCCGGGGCATCCCCAAGCTTTGGCTTTTTGGTGTCCTTAGATTATCTTGGGGTGCCATGGGCATCTCCAAGCTTAGGCTCTTGCCACTCCTTGTTCCATACTCCATCAAATCCTTACCCAAAACTTAAAAACTTGAAAACACAAAACTTAAACAGAAAATCTCATGAGCTCCGTTAGCGAAAGAAAACAAAACACCACTTCAAGGTACTGTAATGAACTAATTCTTTATTTATATTGGTGTTAAAACTATTGTATTCCAACTTCTCTATGGTTTATAAACTATTTTACTAGCCATAGATTCATCAAAATAAGCAAACAACACACGAAAAACAGAATCTGTCAAAAACAGAACAGTCTGTAGTAATCTGTAACTAACGCAAACTTATGGAACTCTAAAATTCTGCCAAAATAGGAAGACCTAAATAATTTGTTTATTGATGTGCTGCAATTGGAATCAATTTTATATCACGTTCTGGTAATTTTTAACAATTATTTTCGTGAACAGAAAGTTTCTGGAATTTTCAGCAAGTTCAAATAACTATCATCCAAGAAGTTCCTATAGGTTTAACTTGGCACAAACACTAATTAAAACACAAAACCAAATATAACCAGAGGCTAGATCAAATATTTATTACTAAACAGAAGCAAAAATAATAAAAAAACTAAAAATAAAATTGGGTTGCCTCCCAACAAGCGCTATCGTTTTACGCCCCTAGCTAGGCATAAAAGTAAGGATAGATCTAGGTATTGCCATCTTTGGTAGGCAATCCATAAGTGGCTCTCATAATAGATTCATATGACAATTTAATTTTATTTTCTAGGGAAGTGTTCCATGCCTTTCCTTAGCGGAAATAGGAATCTAATATTTCCTTCCTTCATATCAATAATTGCACCAATCGTTCTAAGGAAAGGTCTACCAAGAATAATAGGACATGAAGGATTGCAATCTATATCAAGAACAATAAAATCTACGGGCACATAGTTCCTATTTGCAACAATAAGAACATCATTAATTCTTCCCATAGGTTTCTTGATAGTGGAATCCGCAAGGTGTAAGTTTAAGGAGCAATCATCAAATTCGCGGAAACCTAACAAATCACACAAAGTTTTTGGAATCGTGGAAACACTAGCACCCAAATCACACAAAGCATTGCATTCATGATCTTTAATTTTAATTTTAATAGTAGGTTCCCACTCATCATAAAGTTTTCTAGGGATAGAAATTTCCAACTCAAGTTTTTCTTCATAAGATTGCATTAAAGCATCAACGAAATGTTTAGTAAAAGCTTTATTTTGACTATAAGCATGAGGAGAATTTAGCACGGATTGCAACAAGGAAATACAATCTATCAAAGAGCAACTATCATAATTAAATTCCTTGAAATCCAAAATAGTGGGTTCATTGATATCTAAAGTTTTGACCTCTTCAATCCCACTTTTACAAATTTTAGCATCAAGATCTAAAAACTCCGAATTCTTGGAACGCGTTCTAGGTAAAGGTGGCTCATCTCCAGTCCCAACATTATCAAGATTCATATTGCAAAACAAGGATTTAATAGGGGACACATCAATAACTTTTAGATCTTCATCTTTATTCTCACAAAAATTAGAAGAACACGCTTTCACAAAGCAATCTTTCTTAGCAAGCATCCTAGCGGTTCTTTCTTTGCACCCATCAATGGAAATTCTCATAGCTTTGAGAGACTCATTGATATCATGTTTAGGTGGAATAGATCTAAGTTTCAAAGAATCAACATCAAGAGAAATTCTATCAACGTTCCTAGCCAATTCGTCAACTTTAAGCAATTTTTCTTCAAGCAAAGCATTGAAATTATTTTACGAATTCATAAATTCTTTAACACTAGTATCAAATTCAGAGGGCATCTTATTAAAATTTCCATAAGAGTGGTTGTAGGAATTAACATAATTATTAGAGGAATTACTAGGATACGGTCTAGGATTAAAGTTTCCTCTATACACGTTGTTACCAAAATTATTCCTACCAACAAAATGCACATCCATAGATTCATTATTATTCTCAATCAAGGTAGAAAAGGGCATATCATTAGGATCAGAAGAAACACTCCTATTAGCATATAATTTCATAAGTTCATCCATCTTTCCACCCAAAACATTAATTTCTTCTATCGCATGCACCTTTTTACTAGTAGATCTTTCAGTATGCCATTGAGAATAGTTAACCATAATATTATATAGGAGTTTAGTAGCTTCTCCTAAAGTGATTTCCATAAAAGTGCCTCCCGCGGCCGAATCTAAAAGATTTCTAGAAGCAAAATTCAATCCGGCATAATTTTTTTGTATAATCATCCATAAATTCAAACCATGAGTAGGGCAATTACGTATCATTAATTTCATTCTCTCTCAAGCTTGTGCAACATGTTCATGATCAAGTTGCTTAAAATTCATAATATCGTTTCTAAGAGAGATGATCTTAGCGGGAGGAAAATACTTAGAGATAAAAGCATCTTTGCACTTATTCCAAGAATGAATACTATTTTTAGGCAAAGACGAAAACCAAGTTTTAGCATGATCTCTAAGCGAAAAAGGAAATAGCTTCAATTTAACAATATCATTATCCACATCTTTCTTCTTTTGCATATCACACAAATCAACAAAGCTATTTAGATGGGTAGCGACATCTTCACTAGGAAGGCCGGCAAATTGATCTATCATGACAAGATTCGAAGAAGCAACATTAATTTCACATGATTCAACATCGGTAAGAGGAGCAATCGGAGTGCTAAGAAAATCATTGTTGTTGGTATTGGTAAAGTCACACAATTTAGTATTATCTTGAGCCATAGTGGCAAGCAAGCAATCCAACACACGAGCAAACAAGAAGCAAGTGAAAAAGAGGCGGACGGAAAAGAGAGGCGAATAAAATGGCAAGAGTGTAGTGGGGGAGAGGAAAACGAGAAGCAAATGGTAAATAATGTAATGCGAGGGATAAGAGTTTGTGATGGGTACTTGGTATGTCTTGACTTGTGCGTAGCCTCCCCGGCAACGGCGCCAGAAATGGCTCATTGACGGGAAATCAAATCTTGACTTGGCGCGAATCTCCCCGGCAATGGCGCCAAAAATCCTTCTTGCTACCTCTTGAGCATTGCGTTGGTTTTCCCTTGAAGAGGAAAGGGTGATGCAGTAAAGTAGCATAAGTATTTCCCTCAGTTTTTGTGAACCAAGGTATCAATCCAGTAGGAGACCACGCTCGAGTCCCACGCACCTACACAAACAAATAAGAACCTCGCAACCAACGCGATAAAGGGGTTGTCAATCCCTTCACAGTCACTTACGAGAGTGAGATCTGATAGATATGATAAGATCATATTTTTGCTATTTTTATGATAAAGACTAAAAGTAAAGAAAGCAAAATAAACAAAGATAGAAATAGCTTGTTGACGGGAGATTAATATGATTGAAAATAGACCCGGGGCCATAGGTTTTACTAGTGGCTTCTCTCAAGATAGCATAAGTATTACGGTGGGTGAACAAATTACTGTCGAGCAATTGATAGAATTGAGCATAGTTATGAGAATATCTAGGTGTCGGGGAGGAGCTGATCGTGTCCCACGAACACCTACGGGACCTGGGTCCCTTGTGGTTCGGAGGGGGGCGGAGATTGCACAAAGAGCGGATCGAGGCGATGCACACGAGCGGATTTACCCAGCTTCGGAGCTCTCCGGAGAGATAATACTCCTACTGCTGCTTTGTGGATTATCTTGTGTTCTTGCTAGGGAGCAATGGGAGCTACAAAACCTAGCCCCGAGTGTGGTCTCGTATGAGTAGAATGAACTAAGCCGAGCTGGATCGAACCCTTTCACGCTGCACTTGGGCCTCCTTTTATAGGCACAAGGGGTCACCACATGTGCCAAGTAGACAAGGGTAAAATAGTAAAAACATAGGTTGGTACACCGCTCGCACAAAGTGTCTGATAATCTATACCTAACTCGACGGCAAGGGACAAGAGTCATCAATGCACGCCCCGATCGCCCAACAATGTAACAGGACCGCCAAGAGCGCCTCCGCTTGCCACGATGGTAGCTGTCAGCCGCTTATCGCTGCTCCTCGCTGGCTGCACAGCCCGTCGACACGCTGTGCTTGGGAGAGCCCCTGGTGACACGCTGGCGGGTGAGCTGGAGCGAGATGAAGAGAGGTCATTTGTCAGCGGTGAGTACCTTGCCGTGGCAAGGTTCTTGTCGCTTCGGAGCTTATCGCCACCAAACCTTCCCCAAGCAAGCTCCTTGCCGGGCCTTTTCCTTTGCGCCTCGAGTGGCCTTCCGGCAAGCTCCTCTTGCCGGGGCCTTGATTACTTTGTTCTTGAATGGCTCACCGGCAAGCTCCTCTTGCCGGGGTCTTGTTTTCTGAAGGGTCAGCGGAGGATCTTGGCAGACGCCTGGCTAGGCTTGCCATGGGGACGCCATGATCGCCTGCAGACACAGTTCGGGGTACTAAGGTACCCCTACTTTAGTACAATCGACACTAGGTATGATCATGTATATAGGCATCACGTCTGCGACAAGTAGACCAAATGATTCTCAAGGTCTACTACTATTACTCCACACATCGACCGCTATCCAAAGATGCATCTAGAGTATTAAGTTCAAAAGAACAGAGTAATGCTTTAAGCAAGATGAAATGATGTAGTGGGATAAACTCATGCAATATGATATAAACCCCATCTTTTTATCCTCGATGGCAACAATACAATACATGCCTTGCTGCCCCTACTGTGACTGGGAAAGGACACCGCAAGATTGAACCCAAAGCTAAGCACTTATCCCATTGCAAGAAAGATCAATCTAGTAGGCCAAACCAAACTGATAATTCGAAGAGACTTGCAAAGATAACGAATCATACATAAAAGAATTCAGAGAAGATTCAAATATTGTTCATAGATAAACTTGATCATAAACCCACAATTCATCTGTCTCGACAAACACACCGCAAAAGAAGATTACATCGAATAGATCTCCAAGAGAATCGAGGAGAACTTTGTATTGAGATCCAAAGAGAGAGAAGAAGCCATCTAGCTAATAACTATGGACTCGAACGTCTGAGGTAAACTACTCACACATCATCAGAGAGGCTATGGTGTTGATGTAGAAGCCCTCCATGATCAATGCCCCCTCCGGCAGGACGCCGGAAAAGGCCCCAAGATGGGATCTCACGGGTACAGAAGGTTGCGGCGGTGGAATCAGGTTTTCGTGGATGCCCCTGATGGTTTGGGGGTACGTAGGTATATATAGGAGGAAGAAGTAGGTCGGTGGAGCCATGAGGGGACCATGAGGGTGGAGGGTGCGCCCTGAGGGGTAGGCGCGCCCCCCTACCTCATGGCCTCCTTGATGATTTCTTGACGTCCACTCCAAGTCCTCTGGATCACGTTTGTTCCAAAAATCACGTTCCCGAAGGTTTCATTCAGTTTGGACTCCGTTTGATATTCTTTTTCTGCGAAACACTGAAATAGGCAAAAAACAGCAATTTGGGCTAGGCCTCCGGTTAATAGGTTAGTCCCAAAAATAATATAAAAGTGTATAAATAAGCCCATTAAACATCCAAAACGGAATATATAATAGCATGGAACAATAAAAAATTATAGATACATTGGAGACGTATCAGGGCACCGCACACAGCTAAGAGATTCTCTGTTGTATTTTGGGGTGCCCCTGGCCACGTATATAAAGGAGGGGAAGGAGGAGGACGGTGGCCAAGGAGGGCGCACCAAGGGGGGGGGGGGTCCTACTTGGACTCCTAGACCAAGTAGGATTCGCCCCCCTCCTTCCTTCCACCGTAGAGGGAAGGGGGAGGGAGAGAGAGGGAGAATGAAAGAGGGGGCCCGCGCCCCCTCCCCTAGTCCAATTTGGTTTGGGCAGGGGGGGGGGGGTGCACGCCTCCTCACATGGCCTGCCTCCTCTCCTCCACTATGGCCCAATAGGCCCAATAACTTTCCCGGGGGGTTTTGATAACCCCCCCCCCCGTACTCCGATAAATCCCTGAACCATATCGGAACGATTTCGATGTCTGTATATAACCTTCCAATTATCAATCTTTACCTCTCGACCATTTCGAGACTCCTCGTCATGTCCGTGATCTCATCCGAGAATCCGAACAAACTTCAGTCATCGAATCACATAACTCATAATGCAAATCGTCATCGAATGTTAAGCGTGCGGACCCTATGGGTTCAAGAACTATGTAGACATGACCGAGACACATCTCCGGTCAATAACCAATAGCGGAACCTGGATGCTCATATTGGCTCCTACATATTCTACGAAGATCTTTATCGGTCAAACCGCATAATAACAATACATCATTCTCTTTGTCATCGGTATGTTACTTGCCCGAGATTCGATCGTCTGTATCTTCATACCTAGTTCAATCTCGTTACCGACAAGTCTCTTTACTCGTTCTGTAATGCATCTTCTCATAACTAACTCATTAATCACATTGCTTGCAAGGCTTATAGTGATGTGCATTACCGAGAGGGCCCATAGATACTTCTCCGATACACGGAGTGACAACTCCTAATCTCGATCTATGCCAACTCAACAAACACAATCGGAGACACCTGTAGAGCATATTTATAATCATCCAGTTACGTTGTGATGTTTGATAGCACACAAAGTGTTCCTCCGGTATTCAGAGTTGCATAATCTCATAGTCAGAGGAATATGTATAAGTTATGAAGAAAACAATAGCAATAAAACTAAACGATCAGTATGCTAAGCTAACGGATGGGTCTTGTCCACCACATCATTCTCTAATGATGTGATCCCGTTGATCAAATGACAACACGTGTCTATGGTCAGGAAACTTAACCATCTTTAATTAACGAGCTAGTCTAGTAGAGCCACACTAGGGACATACTGTTTGTATATGTATTTACACATGTACTAAGTTTCCGATAAATACAATTCTAGCATGAATAATAAACATTTATCATGATATAAGGCAATATAAAAAAACAACTTTATTATTGCCTCTAGGGCATATTTCCTCCAACGTATCTACTTTTTATCACGCTTTTCCTTTTGTTTTGGACTCTAATTTGCATGATTTGAATGAAACTAACCCCGGACTGACGCTGTTTTCAGCAGAACTACCATGGTGTTGTTTTTGTGCAGAAATGAAAGTTCTCGGAATGGAACGAAACTTTGCAAGGATTTTTTATATCAATAATAAGGATTTTTGGAGCCAAGACCCACCAGAGAGGGGCCCCTGGGTGGGCACAGCCCACCAGGGCGCGCCCCCCTCTCTTGGTGCGCCCATGTGGGTTGTACCCACCTGGTGGCCCCGCTGATGACCCCCCTGATACTATAAATTCCATTATTCCAGAAAAAAATCAGGGAGAAGGAATTATCATGATCCACGAGACGGAGCCGCCGCCAAGCCCTGTTCTTCATTGGGAGGGCAGATCTGGAGTCCGTTTGGGGCTCTAGAGAGGGCGGTCTTCGTTCTTCGTCATCACCAACCTTCTCCATCGCCAATTCCATGATGCTCCCCACCGGGAGTGAGTTACTCCTTTCTAGGCTCGCTGGTCGGTGAGGAGTTGGATGAGATTCATCATGTAATCGAGTTAGTTTTGTTAGGGCCCGATCCCTAGTATCCACTATGTTCTTAGATTGATGTTGCTATGACTTTGCTATGCTTAATGCTTGTCACTTTGGGCCCGGGTGCCATGAACTCAGATCTGAACCGTTTATGAATTCATCTTTATATCCATGCTTTAGGTCCGATCTTGCAAGTTATAGTCACCTATTACGGTTATGATCCGACAACCCCGGAGTGACAACAACCGGACCCACTCTCGATGATGACCGTAGTTTGAGGAGTTAATGTATTCACTATGTGTTAATGCTTTGTTCTGGTTCTCTATTAAAAGGAGGCCTTAATATCCCTTAGTTTCCAATATGGACGCCGCTGCCACGGGAGGGTAGGACAAAGGATGTCATGCAAGTTCTTTTAATAAAGCACGTATCACTATTTACGGAATACATGTGAGGGAGTCCTGGATTAGGGGGTGTCTGGATAGCCGAACTATCACCATTGGCCGGACTCCTGGACTATGAAGATACAAGATTGAAGACTTCGTCCCGTGTCCGGATGGGACTTTCCTTGGCGTGGAAGGCAAGCTTGGCGATACGGATATGTAGATCTCCTACCATTGTAACCGACTCTGTGTAACCCTAACCCTATCCGGTGTCTATATAAACCGGAGGGTTTTAGTCCGTAGGACGAACAACAATCATACCATAGGGTAGCTTGTAGGTTTTAGCCTCCTTGCTCTCGTGGTAGATCTACTCTTGTACTACCCATATCATCAATATTAATCAAGCAGGAGTAGGGTTTTACCTCCATCGAGGGCCCGAACCTGGGTAAAAACATCATGTCCCTTGTCTCCTGTTACCATCCGCCTAGACGCACAGTTCGGGACCCCCTACCCGAGATCCGCCGGTTTTGACACCGACATTGGTGCTTTCATTGAGAATTCCTCGTGTCGCCATCCTTAGGCCCGATGGCTCCTTCGATCATCAACAACGACGCGGTCCAGTGGTAAGACTTTTCTCCCGGACAGATCTTCAGATTCGGGCGGCTTTGCATCTGCGGGCTAATTCACTTGGCCATCCGGAGCAGATCGAAGCTACACCCCGCCATCGTGTCAGATTTGGGAGTTTGAACTACACGGCCGACATCCGCGGAGACTTGATCTTCGACGGATTCGAGCCACAGCCAAGCGCCGCCAGACCGCCTCGATGGGCACGATCTAGCTCTGCTGCCGAACAAAGGCCTCGAGGTCGCACCAGTCCGCCCGACCCTTAGCTCGAGCCGACTTCCGATCGAGGACGAGTGGTTGGACACCGCCTGGGCTACGATCTCACGGCGATTGAGCCAACTCCATCCTGTCCTTTGCGAAGATCAGTGACTCAAGGTGCCGGACTCGTCCGGACTCAACCTCCGCTACCGCCAATCGAATCCGATTGGGCGCCGTCATGGAGTTCATCGCAGACATCTTTCAAGACGCGCCATTTGGCGACATCCTGAATTCACTAAAGTCTCTCTTTATCCGAGAGCCCTAGACGGACTACGGTCGAAGGTTGGAATGCGGACAACAAGGAAATTCAACGCCCACCCACCACCCACTTTGTAGCCACTGCTGATGATTTAACCGATATGCTCGACTTGACCAAGACATCGACGGTATGGACGATTTATGTCGAGACGACCAAGAACCAGCGCTATGTGGCATCGAAGGCCACCTCGCCATACGACATATACATGGTGGACATCCCAAAAGATGGGAACGATGATGGAACAACGGAGGATGGCCCTCCAAGAAACAGCCCAAGCGCCCGGCGCCGGGCGCCGCCTAAATCCCGCCACAAAGAAACGGTGATTCCGCACGGAGATAATAACACCCCGGACAAGTGTCGAAGACAACCCTCCAGCAGGATTCAACACGGGAGGAGGGAGAAGCCAGCCTCATGATAGAGCGGCAAACAGGGAGATGGAGGACGATAATTATATGCCTCCTCCCAAGATGAGGCAAGCCTCGACGACGACAAATTTGTCGTGCTCGAGGATCCCGCCAACAGAGCTGCTTTCAAACGCAGGCTTATGGCCACGACAAGCAGCCTCAAGAAAAGTAGCAGCAGCTTAGAGCTGACCAAAACTTGCTAGCTGATGATGGATCAAGTCCTTGCAGCCAAGAGTACGAACTCAACGCCTCCAAGAGATACCTAAAACGCAGGCTGCTACCCCAATTAGAGGAAGCAACACCCAAACCTACATCACCAGCGATGATGCGCCGACCGCCACCCGTGGTCACGGCTGAGAGGCCTCTAGACCCTCCATTCAAGCCGCACCGGCGCCACTCGAAAAGTACCAAGGCACGGGAAACGCGCTGCACTGCGAGACATATTGAGGACAGGGCAAGGCAAACAAGATCGATCTATGGATCACGTGGGCGCCCACCACACGTGATGACAACCATCACGCCGGATACAGCAATTCCGGCCGGGCCAAACACAGTAGACAAAGCTCATTTGAGCTGCGCCGTGATATAGCTCAATACGAGGCGCCAAGACACCCACTATGCTTCACAGACGAAGTAATGGATCATCAAATCCCCAAGGGTTTCAAACCCGTAAACATCGAATCATACGATGGCACAACAGATCCTGCGGTTTGGATCGAGGACTACCTCCTCCATATCCACATGGCCCGCGGCGATGATCTACACGCCATCAAATACCTCCCACTCAAGCTCAAAGGACCAGCTCGGCATTGGCTTAACAGCTTGCCAGCAGAATCAATTGGTTGTTGGGAGGACCTGGAAGCCGCATTCCTTGATAACTTCAAGGGCACAAACGTGCGACCACCAGACGCCGATGACCTCAGCCACATAATTCAGCAGCCAGAAGTATTGGCCAGACAATTCTGGACACGGTTCCTAACCAAGAAAAATCAAAGCGTTGACTGTCCGGATGCATAGGTCCTTGCGGCCTTCAAACATAACATCCGTGACAAGTGGCTTGCCTGACACCTAGGACAGAAAAAGCCAAAATCCATGGCAGCCCTCACAACGCTCATGACCCGCTTTATGCTGGAGAGGACAGCTGGCTAGCTCAGAGCAACAACTTGACCAAAAACCCCGTAGTTGGGATACCAAGGACAACAATGGCAGGTCGCTACGCAACAAGCACAAGCGCCGCATTAACGGCGATAATTTGAAGATACGACACCAATGCCGGATTCAGAGGCTCTAAACCCGTCACGGAAAAGCCGCTCAAAAGAAATATTCAGGGCCCGCCCAATCTGGACCGAATACTCGATCGCTCGTGCCAAATACATGGCACCCCAAAAACTAGCCAACCACACCAACAAGGATTGTTGGGTCTTTAAATAGGCAAACAAGTTAAATGTCAACTCAATGACAAGGCTGTATAGCGATGACGAGGAGGAGCCCCGCCACGAACAATAGAGGACAAGGGCTTCCCCACAAGTGCGGACGGTGAACATGATATACGCAACCCACATACCCAAAAGGGAGCGGAAGCGCACTAAGGGACGATATGCGATGGAGCCAGCCGCCCGAAGTTCAACCCATGGTCCTCCCGCCCGATCACCTTTGATCGAAAGGACCACCCCACTAGCATCCATCACGGCGGATTCACCGCATTGGTTCTTGACCCAATCATCGACGAATTTCACCTCACTAGAGTCCTGATGGACGGCGGTAGCAGCCTGAACCTGCTTTATTAGGATACAATGCACAAAATGGGCATAGACCCCTCAAGGATTAAACCCACAAAGACGACCTTTAAAGGCGCCATACCAGGTGTAGAGGCCAATTGTACACAGCTCGCTTACACTCAAGTGGTCTTCGGATCCCGGATAACTTCCGGGTTAAGAGTTAATCTTCGACATAGTCCCGCTTTGCAGCGGCTATCACGACTACTTGGACGAACCGTGACGGTAAAGTTCAATGCGGTGCCGCACCACGATAACTCAAGCTCAAGATGCCAGCCCTCGGGAGTAATCACGGTCAATGGAAACACCGAACGCCTTCTCCGAACAGAGGAGCACACGGCGCCCTCGCGGCGGAGGTGCAAAGCAGCCTCTCACAACAATTCTCAAGTCCGCTATTAAACGTCCGCCACCGCTGCCGCCGCCGAGTAACCTACAACAAGACCGCCTGCACGATCCGAGCATCGCCAGAGTAATCTGGCCCCAACCCCAGCCCTTGCGAAACTGCGAAGCCAAGATTACGCGACATAACTACGCCCGAGATACCATGGGCATAAGGGAGGGCACGACCTCAAGACGCCTGCACGCGCTCAACCGCACAGGGGCACCCGATTGTGTCATTTTTCTTCTTCTTATTTTTTCTTACTTTCAGGACTCCGTTTTTCAGAAGTCCTATCCGGCACTAGAATTGTCGAACTCACGATGAAACAGCCAGGAAGCGTAGTTACGCCGAGTGTCCGTGTGGTCTCTACTACGAGCATTATACCTGTTTTACATACCATTCCGCAGCTTACCCCTGGAGGGGGACATGTTAAATAGTCCCATCCCTTGCTTATCGCACTATTTGTATCGTTCTGCTTTCATTGCAGTACCTTTTTTGAATACACGATACATAGCTTTCGCCTATTATTGCACTCCTTTCTTTATCTATATATATGTTCATTTATGACATGTCGCACCCATACACTTTGGTACGGCCAATACACCAGGGGCTTAAGTACCCCAAAAAATATGGTGTGATAAGTCCGAACACTTTCACAAGTGCGGTACCCCAAACTTATAGCATTATATGCATTGGCTCCGAATCATGTCTTGGGTCAATAGTTGGGTTTGCCCGGATCCCATGTTTTGGTACCTTACGCCCGCTTTATCGCCTAAGGTAGGCTGGAGAACCACCGCGATTGTGCCCGATTGAGCTGGGTTGAGCACCTCAAAGGAGAAAGCTAAACTGACCGTCATGATAGGGCGAGAGCCGTTGCTGTTTGAGAGGTTTTTCAGTCCCTAAAGACTTATGCCGCCAGAGCGAGGAGTCGGCATTGTCCGCCAAGTCATGGATAGCGCCTCAATTCGGTCTTCCAATACTAGGGGCTTCAAATTTAAAATTATAGAATTCTATGGCTAAGTGAGAGTGTTCAAGCACTATAAGTCAGGTTGCCTTGTTCGCTATGCGCGCCCCTCAAGGACCCAAGAATGGGAACAAGAGCGCCAAGTTTATCCCGAACACCCTAGCACTCGTGGCATGGGGGCTGAAGCCAACGACTTGCCATCTCTCAAATTTGATAAAAGGCCGCATGTAAGGTAATATTTTAAATTCACAAGCGCTGCTTAGCGATATGAACAAGTTTTCATGACAGGATAACAAATGCAGTCTATTAAAAATTACATCTTTGGAGCATTCACTGCTATACGGCGGCACCTTCAGACGCCTCATAGTACATTTCGGCTTGCGATGCTCCTTGCCCTTCGGTGGTCTCGTCTGTCACAAGCTTTCTCCAGATCCAGCTTGCCCCAAGCAGCACTTTAGCACGGGCAAGGCCCGACGGCAGCTTCAATGCAGACGGAGCGCTTGATGACTTCAATCCATGGACAAAGGCCCACCAGCCGCCGTGACTAGCCCAAGTAGCTCCTGTGCATGGCTTCCAATGGCCACACCAACTATGAGGCCCTTCATGGCCTGTTCGGCGACCTTGTGGAGCTCAACCAGCTGCTTCAGCTGGTCGTCAGGCACTGGATGTTCGGCCTCAAAGATACCGAGACCAGAACACCTTCTCCGCCGAGCCCTCCTTGGCGCAGAGAATGCGGCAAGATCGCACACACTACCGGGCAGATCTGCGAATGCTCCTGGAGAGCTCCGATTCGTAAGTAATAGGTAATTCACTTTCACATGCTTGCTTTGCATAAAGAATGCCTTACCCGCCGCTATCTTCTTTAATGATTCAATTTCTTGGAGGGCTTTTTGGGCTTCGGCCTTAGCGGCTTTGGCACTCTCAAGAGCCGAGGCGAGCTCGGACTCTTGAGTCTTCGAGTCACACTCCAAACTCTCATGTTTTTCCACGAGAGCCTGGAGCTCTTGCGGCACCTCCGCCACCCGCGCCTCCTGCTTCTCTCGCTCGGCGTGTTCCGTGGCTGCTTTGCTTTCGGCCGTGGACACCGCTTCCTTTAGGGTCGCCACCTCATTAGTGGCCCCTACAATACCCACGTTAATCCTGTCATTTTTGCAACCAAATCCTTTCTATAAGGAATTACTTTAATGAGGTATTACTTACCTTCCTTGTCCTCGAGCTGCTTGGCAAGGCCGAGCCTCGCTCGGACCGCCGAGGCTCGCTTCAATGCATTGACCTCCGCAGTCAAGGAGGCAGAGGTCGCAGAAGGCAGCCTGCATTCCCATATTGACATACTTATGTTAGACTCCACAGATATCTTTTAGACCTCATCCGCTTTTCTTTCCTAACACCGAACTAAGCATCGGGGCTACCGCCTATGCGGTAATATTTTTACATATTCTAAACTTACCTCAAAACCTGTTAGAAGGCTGGTACAGCTTCACCAGCCCGCCTTGGCGGATTTGACTTTCTCGATCACCACACTCATAATAAAGGCGGTGCTCTCTCGTCAATGGAGGCGCCTAAGCGCCCAAAGAAGTTATCCGCGCCCGGATGGACGGAGGTCACCGGCGCCATAGCCTTACCCTTCTTGCGAAGGGGCGCTTGCAGGACTTCGAACCATCGGAAGGTTCAGACGGAGTCCGCACATGGCCGACTTAGATCCTCTCGGGTTTCGCCTTTGCGCCAGAGTCCGGGAGGTCGCTTTGCGGCGCCTCCAGACCACCTCCTCTGGCTGGGCCCTTTGGGACTCCACCGCGGTGTCGCCGGGCGACACGAGGAGAGGAGGCGGTCGGAAGTGAAGTGCTATTCATATCCGACGAACCCAGGAGCCGCCGACGAAGCGGCGTAGCCTGTCCTTGGGCGGGCTACATGGTCATATTCGGTTAAAAGACACTATGCGACAAATAAAAAGTCATGAACTATTCCGAAGTCCGGACACTTACGATCTCGCCAGGGGCTTGGCCCTTGTTGGCCACTCCTCCTCGTCGTTGTCGGCGTTGGTGGAGAAGTCTGGAGGAAGGGTCCTTCCTTTGATCTTCGCCTCCCAACCGGGCGGCCTTCCTTTCTTCTCTCTTCACTGGGAGAGGCTTTTTCCTCCTCCTCGCCCTCGAGGAGGATTCCGCCAGAGTCGCTTCGGACGATGAGTCCAACAACACTGGCGCCGGAGCTCCTTCGAGTTCCCGTGGCCTCCTTCTTGGTTTTCTTCTCCAAAGACCACGTGAGGTGCGGAGCCAGCAGCCTCGCTAATCGGGCGTCCGCTGGGTTTTCGGTAAGGGGCCGGACAAGACTGTCCGGACGCCTTCAGCCGGTCCTGCCAAAGGTTAGGGAGTTTTAGATCCCGATAGAGTCAAACTATGAAAAAGAGTCCCATAAAGGGTAAATAACTTACCTCGCTGGCTTGACGCTGCGAGCTGAATCCGCGATCTTCGGTAGCGGATGTGGGAGCCTCGGCGCCTTGAACAACACCTTCCTGCATCTTCGCACGTAGTGTCAAGAGCCTTTTAGAGTTTGGTGTTGTGCCGGATCGAACTCCCACAATTTGAAGGCCCGTTGTTGGCATGGGAGAATCCGCGGATGAGCATCACCTGGATTACATTGACAAGCTTGAGATTCTTGTCCACCGTGTTCCGGACGCAGGTTTGGAGTCCGGACAGCTTTTCAATCACCCCACGCCAGCCCGTCTCTTTCCATGACGTGAGCCGTGTGGGGAGCCAGATCGAATTGGGGCCGCCACCATTGAGAGTCACGCTGCTCGGTGATGTAGAACCACCCCGATTGCCACCTTTATGGTCTCCACAAAGGAGCCCTCGAGCCATAGGACTTTGGCCATCTTGCCAACCATGGCGCCTCCAAGACTCCGCTTGGCGGCCGCCCACTACCTTCGGATTGACATTGAAGGTCTTCATCCATAAGTCAAGTGGGGCTGATGCAGAGGAAGGCCTCGCACACGACGATAAACGCCGAGATGTTGAGGATGAAGTTCGGGGCCAGATCGTGGAAATCCAGGTCATAGTAGAACATGAGCCCCCGGATAAATGGGTGAAGTGGAAAACCTAGTCCGCGGAGGAAGTGGGTGAGGAACACCACCCTCTCATGGGACCTGGGGGAGGGAATGAGCTTCCCCTCGCTGGGGAGCCCGCGCGCGATGTTGTCGGACAAGTATCCGCCTTCCGCAGCTTTTTTGATGTGCCCTCCGTGACGGAGGAGGCCGGCCCACTTGCCTCCCGCCCGGACATAGTTGGAGAAGGTTGAGGTAGGATGTGCGGACTTGGGCGCTGGAGCTCGAAAAGTGGAAATGGATGAGCAAAGGAGGAAGAAGGCGGAGGTGAAAAGGTGGATCCTTATCCCTTATATGGACGGACGGTTATGCGCCCCCGCCACCGGTAAAACTCGCTATCTCCCAAGTGCCGTAATCAATGGCGCGTTGGGTTACCCACGTCCGTATTGATGGGAATCCCGAATAAGGGGCACGATCTCCGCTCTGATAAGACGTGCCAAGGAAACCGCCTCGCTAAACGCGCTGAGGTGGAACAGTAAAAACGATTCATATAAAGGCCTTGTCGTGGTGTGATATCACGCCACGGAATACGTCAGCAGATCTATGCAAAAGTTATTCTCTCTACGGTAGTATGTGGAACTTGTTTTGCAGAGCCGGACACTATCCTTGTGTTTAAAATCTTCTATGTAGTATTCGGAAGAGGAACCCGCCTTGCAATGCCGAAGACAATATGCGCCGGACTCGCCGTCATTGAAGCCCGGTTCAGGCTACCGAGGAGTCCCGATTAGGGGTGTCCGGATAGCCGAACTATCACCATTGGCCGGACTCCTGGACTATGAAGATACAAGATTGAAGACTTTGTCCCGTGTCCGGATGGGACTTTCCTTGGCGTGGAAGGCAAGCTTGGCGATACGGATATGTAGATCTCCTACCATTGTAACCGACTGTAACCCTAACCCTATCCGTGTCTATATAAACCAGAGGGTTTTAGTCCGTAGGACGAGCAACAATCATACCATAGGCTAGCTTCTAGGGTTTAGCCTCCTTGATCTCATGGTAGATCTACTCTTGTACTACCCATATCATCAATATTAATCAAGCAGGAGCAGGGTTTTACCTCCATCCGAGGGCCCAACTCGGGTAAAACATCGTGTCCATTGTCTCCTCGTTACCATCCGCCTAGACGCACAGTTCAGACCCCTACCCGAGATCCGCCGGTTTTGACATCGATAACATGCCTACATTATATCGATGAACTGGCTACCGCCAGACGCTTCTAGGTTATAACTGTCTCATGATGAATATCATCCAACAAGTCACCGATCCAATACCTACGAATTTATCCTTATTGATCTTGCTGCATTACCACTGCTATCATCACTGTTACACTTGCTACAAAATTACTGCTATCATCGCTATCATATCATATCGTTATCATTATCATATCGCTGTCACTACTATCGTAACTATCAAACTACTTTGCTATCGATCACTTTTCTCGCAGATAATTAATCTCCGGTGTGGTTGAATTGACAACTCAGCTGCTAATATCTTCAAATATTCTTTGGCTCCCCTTGTGTCGAATCTATAAATTTGGGCTAAATACTTTACCCTCGAAAACTGTTGCGATCCCCTATACTTGTGGGTTATCAAGTGTGTCCATGTACTGTCGCAGATCGAAAGCGGAAGCATTTAGTAACACGGTTGATGTAGTCGAACGTCTTCACGATCCAACCGATCCAAGTACCGAACGTACGGCACCTCCGTGTTCAGCATACGTTCAGCACGATGACGTCCCTTGAGCTCTTGATCCAATTGAGGACGAGGGAGAGTTCCGTCAGCACGACAGCGTGGCGACGCTGAAGATGAAGTTACTGGTGCAGGGCTTCGCCTAAGCACTACGACGATATGACTGAGGTGTTAAACTGTGGAGGGGGGCACCGCACACGGCTAAGAGATTGTCTATTGTGTTTTGGGGTGCCCCCTGGCAAAGTATATAAAGGAGGGGAAGGAGGAGGCCGACGGCCAAGGAGGGCGCGCCAAGGGGGAGTCCTACTTGGACTCCTAGTCTAAGTAGGATTCGCCCCCCTCCTTCCTTCCACCGGAGAGGGAAAGGGGAAGGGAGAGAGAGGGAGAAGGAAAGAGGGGGGCCGCGCCCCCTCCCTTAGTAATTCGGTTTGGGCAAGGGGGGGTGCCACCTCCGTGGCTTGCCTCCTCTCCTCCACTATGGCCCAATAGCCTAATAACTTTCCCAGGGGGTTTCGATAACCTCCCGGTACTCCGATAAATCCCTGAACCATATCGGAACCATTTCGATGTCCGTATATAACCTCTCGTCATGTCCGTGATCTCATCCGGGACTCCGAACAAACTTCGGTCATCAAATCACATAACTCATAATACAAATCGTCATTGAACGTTAAGCGTGCGGACCCTACGGGTTCGAGAACTATGTAGACATGACCAATACACATCTCCGGTCAATAACCAATAGCGGAACCTGGATACTCATATCGGCTCCTACATATTCTACGAAGATCTTTATCAGTCAAACCACATAACAACATACGTCATTCCCTTTGTCATCGGTATGTTACTTGCCCGAGATTCAATCGTCGGTATCTTCATACCTAGTTCAATCTCGTTACTGGCAAGTCTCTTTACTCGTTCCGTAATGCATCATCTTGTAACTAACTCATTAGTCACATTGCTTGCAACACTTATAGTGATGTGCATTACTGAGAGGGCCCAGAGATACCTCTTCGATACACGGAGTGACAGATCCTAATCTCGATCTATGCCGACTCAACAAACACCATCGGAGACACCTGTAGAGCATCTTTATAATCACCTAGTTACGTTGTGACATTTGATTGCACACAAAGTGTTCCTCCGGTATTTGGGAGTTGCATAATCTCATAGTCAGAGGAGTATGTGTAAGTTATGAAGAAAGCAACATTAATAAAACTAAATGATCATTATGCTAAGCTAACGGAAGGGTCTTGTCCATCACATCATTCTCTAATGATGTGATCCCGTTGATCAAATGACAACACATGTCTATGGTCAGGAAACTTAACCATCTTTGTTTAACGAGCTAGTCTAGTAGAGGCACACTAGGGACATACTGTTTATCTATGTATTCACACATGTACTAAGTTTCCGGTTAATACAATTCTAGCATGAATAATAAAAATTTATCATGATATAAGGGAATATAAACAACAACTTTATTATTACCTCTAGGGCATATTTCCTTCAGGAACTGCCATCTAGCTCTGCTTTAGATTCACCCTCTGTTATAAGTAAACTTGCAACACCACCACATGCTATTAATCCTGGTATGTCGCAAGTTATTGATGATGCTACCTCTGATATGAATGATACTTATGATGATGCTAGTACATTGCTTGATTGTGATGATGATGTGCCACTTGGTGACTTTCTTGATGAACAAATTGCTAGAGTAAGACAACATGATGTTGTTGAAACTGATGATGAGCTTGAAACTGATCTTGAGACACCTACTAGAACTAGCCCTCCTAGATATGAATTTCCTAAGGTACCGGAAGGCTATGTTATGAATGAGGAGACAACGAGAGACATTCTTGCTTGTAAGGATAGAGATGATCTAGAGAAATTATTATGCAAGTATAAAGAAAAATCTCTGAATGCAAGAATGCAATATGATCCTAAGTTTGCTACCTCACCTATCTTTATTGATTATAAGGGTTATAAATTCTCTGTCGACCAGAGTTAATTACTTTGGTTGAATCTGATCCTTTCCATGGTTATGAAACTGAAACTGTTGTGGCACATCTTACTAAGTTGAATGACATAGCCACCCTTTTTACTCATGATGAGAAAACTCGCTCCTACTATATTCTCAAATTATTTCCGTTCTCATTAAAGGGTGATGCTAAAGCTTGGTACAATACTCTTGCTCCTGGTTGTGTGCATATTCCCCATGATATGATTTATCACTTCTCTGAAAAATATTTTCCTGCTCAGAAGAAACAAGCTGCCTTACAGGAAATATTTAACTTTATGCAAATTAAATAAGCGAGTCTCCCACAAGCTTGGGGGAGGCTTTGCCAGTTACTTAATGCTTTGCCTCATCATCCTCTTAAGAAAAATGAAATACTTGATATCTTCTATAATGGACTAACCGATGCTTCTGGGGACTTCCCAGATAGTGGTGCTGGTTGTGTTTTCAGGGAACGAACTGTTGGGCAAGCTGAAGAGTTATTGAATAACATATTGAAAAATTATGATGATTGGAGTCTTCCTGAACCACCGCCTAAACCCACTCCGAAGAAGAGGGGTATATTATATCTCAGTCCTGAATATATGCAAGAGGCAGAGAAATATATGAAGGAAAATGGTATTAAGGCTGAGGATGTTAAAAGTTTACCTCCTATTGAAGAAATACATGGGACCAAAACACTGTCGCTGTCAAAACCGGCGGATCTCGGGTAGGGGGTCCCGAACTGTGCGTCTAAGATCGATGGTAACAGGAGATGGGGGACACGATGTTTACCCAGGTTCGGGCCCTCTTGATGGAGGTAATAGCCTACTTCCTCCTTGATTGATCTTGATGAATATGAGGATTACAAGAGTTGATCTACCACGAGATTGTAATGGCTAAACCCTAGATGTCTAGCCTGTATGATGTGATTGCCTCTACGGACTAAACCCTCCGGTTTATATAGACATCGGAGGGGTCTAGGGTTGTACAGAGTCAGTTTACAGAGGAAGGAATCTTCATATCCAAACGCCAAGCTTGCCATCCACGCAAAGGAGAGTCCCATCCGGACATGGGAGGAAGTCTTCTGTCTTGTATCTTCATGGCCCATTAGTCTGGCCCACATCACACAGACCGGACGCCCGAGGACCCCTTAATCCAGGACTCCCTCAGTAGCCCCCGAACCAGGCTTCAATGACGATGTGTCCGGCGTGCTGATAGTCTTCGGCATTGCAAGGCGGGTTCTTCCTCCGAATACTTCAAAGTGTCTAATCCGAAGAGTCATACTCCGCTTTCCATTCAATGTTGTACTCATTGGCTTCTGCGCCTCCATTGCTTCAGCTTCCACGTGTTGAGCAAACATGAAAGGCCAGAGCATTTTTTGCACATAACACCCTGGCCATGTAAGAAAGGTGTATATTTAAGTGGATTGGATCTCAGATGCCATCTCACACCAGGCAGAAAATCCTTAGAGCTTGCTAGGAGAAACCATTCCAGCATGGCTAGTGTTCCCAGTTCTTCCTCCCGCCCCCATGGCTCCGAAAAAGGTGATTGGGAGAAATGTTCAGTATCCCATGACCAGCTGAGTAAGCTTCAAACGCAGGGATTCCTTCCCCCCGCGGATCTAGTCCCTGTCCGGGTAGGATTAACCTCTTTTACAGGCGAAGCCCTGGCAGAAAATTTCCCCAATCCAACCAGGGGGAGCGAGTGTGCTTCATATCCTTCTTAATAAGAGACGTCAGGTTTCCAATCCACCCTTTCCTTCGAGGTCTACTGGAGTACTACGGCCTCCAACTGCACAACCTCACTCCCGCCTCCATCCTTCATAACGCGGGTTTTGTCGCTCTTTGCGAGCTATTCCTGGGCTGCGAGAGGAAACTTTTCTGCCTCGTCCCTCGTACCCAAAAGGGATATGTATTCGAGGTGGCTGGCACCGAGATATGGCGCATAGCCGGGACCAGATACTTGTCCGGCACGCCGAAGAAGGCATCCGAAGAGTGGCCCTCGGAGTGGTTTTATATTGAAGATGTCTCTCTCCCCGACCCAGTCCGAATGGGCCTTCCTGAATTTTCCAGCGCTCCGTTGAGGAAACACCACAGTTGGTGTTCTCGGAGCCTCGAGGAGGAAGACAACGCATAAGTCCAACAATTAATGGGCAATATAAGGACACTTGCCTAGTCCGGATTTTCAATAATCGAGGTAATGGCAACTTCCGTAGCGCGAGGTGTTCAGCCCCTCCAATTCAGGGGGCTCCCTATGTGGCACTACAATGGGGAAGATGACGCCTCACGCTGCGGACGAAAGGGTCCGGATTCCCTCACCGCCCTGGCCGCAATATTGGCCGATTTGTATAAAGGGGAGAAAGAGGAGTTCACTCGTCTTACGCGCCGAGAGGGATTTTCCATGTACAATCCTCCTAGATGGGTGAGTTTTAATCCCACCACTTTATTCAATCCTCTCCCCAAGTCATGTTTAACCGACATTAACCCGTCCGTCAAATAGGAATGCCGGAGGGTCGCCGCGGGGATCCATAGCCTCTCTCCACAGCCGGAGGACCATAACCGGGACCTCGATCCCGGGTTCGAAGAAGATCCAGTCATATTTGTAGAGCTCAAGGAAGGAGTCTTCTACCAGGCAAGCTATGATGGCACAGAACTGGCCATCACGGCCGATTATCCCGGCCTCCTCCCTGCCTCATATGTAAGTAGCCAGGGGACATTTCCTCCGAAGGAGCTTCCTCATTATGCCTTACCCGCACTATGTTGCGCTCCAAAGGGGAGGCGCTCGACGCGTCATACTGCACGAGAGGCGTCTCAGAAGAGAGCAGCGCCTGCGCCGGGCGGGTCTTCGAAGAGAAAGGAAAATGACAACACGACCGAACCTTCCTCAAAGAGGTATGGCTTTAAATATGCCCTATGGTAGTCACATTGAACCATGACATTGTCCGCTGTGTTTTATCAAGAAGAGCATTCGCCAGATCGTGTTCGAGGAGCCTGTTGGTTGCGCCCCCACCAATCAGGTTCCAGACCCCGCTTCTAGGGCGTGGGCAGACACGGGAGTAATGCCGGATTGTCCTCCTTCAGAGGATTCATATAATGTATCCGTCACAAATTCTAAAGTAGAGAGTGCCATGAATCATCCGCGTCAGAGGGCCGCTCTTCGTGACCCCGAGTTTTCTAAAGAGGCATTCGACGCCTTCAGCTCGACTGATGCGTACATCCGAGCTGCTCGGGATGGGCTTACCAGAGCCACTGACCAATATTTGAAAGATAGGCGGGTAAGTACGCATTGTACAGATCTGGTAATCATGTACCAGTAGCCCCCGAGACTTGAAACAATTGAAACAACTGATTTAAGGATCATTGTATAATCAGGTACTCACAAAGAAAAACAACATGCTGTCTCATGATCTGGAGAAGTGCCAGACTCAGGTAGCTGTTGTTACCGCCGAACTGGAGAAGTCCAAGGAGGCACCGCCTGGTAATGTTCCCCTCCATCCACAAAAAGTCTAATCATGTACCAGTAACGTTAATACTGTTTGCGTTTCCAATGAAAGGATCAGTAGATCAACTGAAAGAGGAATTGAAAGTCGCGCAGGCAGGTAAACAACAGGCCGAAAGGCAACTGGCCGCAGGCGAACGTGTGCTGACACGGGTCAGGGATGATAAGAACAAGCTGCAGGATTCCAACACCCTGCTAGGCGAAGAGCTAAAAGATGTACGAGCCCAGCTAGCTGACGCCGTAAAGGAAAATAGGAGGCTACGAGGCGGCATATTCAGTATGCTTTTGAACTTACCTCTGTGTAATTCGGCGAAAAAATGAGATGACAGATTTATGTCTGCAGGTATGCTGACTGGCCATCCCGAAGAGGAAATGTCCGGATCTCAAGGCGATCTGCTACAAGAGCTGTCCCAAGTGCACGAACGAGCTCAACAAGCAATGCGGAGCGTTGCCAAGGCTTTGTGTCCATCCGCCTCCCCTCCAGGAAGTATGGAGGAGCTTGTGAAGCTATTCCAAGGAGCTCGGCGGTGCTTTTGGTTATGGAAGATATCAGCCTGCTGAGAAGGTGCGCGAGAGGCCTGGGCCATGGTAAAAACATGGTACACCAAGCTTGATCCGAATCATATGGCCCGGGTCGGACCTCGGGGGTCAGATGGACAAGAAATTCCTGTTAGTTTGGTATATGACCAAGTAAAGATAGCTGCCAAGTTTTCCCAATAGGATTGTAAGCTAGACAGCCTGTTAAACGACATAGAGGAAGAAGTTTTTGAGTCCAAGTGGCTATGTACTTCAATTGACAAATTTGTCCCTAGCCGGATTGTAAAACGATTGTCATGGCAGACCTTTTCGCTTCGACCTCTGGACTCGAAGGTGCGGAGTGTTTCTGAATACCGGAGCGACAATATAGATCGGGGTATGCGTGGAAACTAGGCGTAGGGGTCATAGTTGCTTGAACAGACAAGTTGTATCCGGCTAGCTATGTTATATTACTTGTTGATTGTAAGAAACATCTTCCAGGGAGAATAGTTCCGTTAAGGGTTCCTTTCCCTGGGTGAACATGCGTTTAGTATGCATGCCCGAACTGTGATTGAAAAATCGCAGTATACGTAACATCTGGGGGTTTCACAGTGTAATTAGGGTATAACGTCTTTAGTCCGTCGACCGAATATTCCCTTAAGAACGCTAGCTTTCGGCTTCACCCAGTCTGAGGTACAAGTCCGGATGACCCGGCTGTAACAATCGCAGAGGTGCTCCTTTTATGCCCTAGCCGAACAAATGGGAACATAGGGCATAAGCACAGGAGCCAGGCAACCCAGCTTGGCAAAAACTTAAGTCATAATGGTGCATATAATGGCGAAGAAAAGGTACATATGGGAAAAGGACACATATGTGGTGGGCTTGATGCTCGGAAAGCTTCTGTAAAAGAAGCCCCCAGGTATTATGAGCATATACATTTTAGGATGTGTACGTCATGGGTGTGCGGTTTGGCCGTACAAGAGCTATAGAGCTGGAGAAAAAATTAAAGAGAGAAAAATGGAAACTAAGGGAGAAGAAGACGAACAAATGGTACGGATCTAGGCGTAGAATCTTCGGAGTCTGGCGGCATTCCACGGGTTCGGCTCTAAACGATTGTCCGATGCATCACGCATGCGGTACACTCCTCCAGTGAGAACTTCATCTATGATGAAGGGACCCTGCCACTTGGGGTTAAGTTTTTCCTTTTTCTTTTCTGGCAAGCGTAGAACGAGTTCACCAACATTATAAGTCTTGGCCCGCACTTCTCTGCTTTGGTATCTGTGAGCCTGTTGTTGATAGAATGCAGAACGGGCTTTTGCAACGTCGCGCTCCTCCTCCGGGGCATCTAGACTATCCTGCCGATCCAGCTTGGCCTCTCTCTCTTCATACATGCGCACTTGAGGTGAGTCATGAATGATGTCGCAGGGCAAAACGGCCTCTGCGCCGTACACCATGTAGAATGGTGTGTATCCGGTAGTGCGATTGGGCGTGGTCCGCAGCCCCCAGAGTATGGAGTCGAGCTCCTCAACCCAGTGCTTGTATGATTCTTTCAAAGACCGCACTAGTCTAGGCTTAATGCCGCTCATGATAAGACCATTAGCTCGTTCGACTTGACCGTTTGTTTGTGGGTGATAGAAGGAGGTGTAATCGAGCTTAATGCCCAAGTTAGCACACCAGGTTTTCACTTCATCGGCTGTAAAATTGGAGCCGTTATCGGTGATGATGCTGTGTGGGACACCATAACGGTGCACGACACCGGATATAAAGTCTATCACTGGTCCGGCTTCGGCCGTTTTAACCGGTTTGGCCTCTATCCACTTGGTGAATTTATCTACCATGACCAGCAGATATTTTTTCTTATGGCTTCCTCCTTTAACGGGTCCGACCATATCAAGCCCCCAGACCGCGAAAGGCCAAGTAGTGGGGATTGTTTGTAGAGCGGTAGGCGGCATATGGCATTGATTGGCGAAAAGCTGGCATCCGACACAACATTGGACAAGGTCCTGTGCGTCTTCTCGAGCCGTCGGCCAAAAGAAACCTATACGGAAGGCTTTACTTACAAGGGCCCGAGCCGCGCATGGTGACTGTCGGTGTCAAAATCGGCGGGAGGCAGGGGACATGATGTTTACCCAGGTTCGAGCCCTCTCGATGGAGGTAAGACCCTACTTCCTGCTTGATTGATCTTGATGATATGAGTAGTACAAGAGTTGATCTACCGCGAGATCATAGAGGCTAAACCCTAGAAGCTAGCCTATGGTATGATTGTGTATCTCTATCGACCAGCCTGGCCTCGGTTTATATAATGCACCAGAGACCTAGGATAACAAGAATCCTAGCCGAATACGCCGGTGGGGAGGAGTCCTTGTCTTGATCGCCAAGTCTTGTGGAATCTTCCTTGTATGCAGCAACTTTCCGGACTGGCCCATGAGTATACGGCCATGGGGGTCCTCGGCCCAATCTAACTAATCGGGAGATGACGTGGTGAGTACCCCCTAGTCCAGGACACCCTCAGTAGCCCCCTGAACCGGTCTTTAAGTTGGGGACGCTCCTCGATTCTTCCGAACTGTTCTTCATCTTCGGTCGTCGGTCTTGAAAACTGGTTCAACAAATCTTCTCATCTTCGATCTTGAGGATTGCCGAAGCGAATCCAAAGAGTTTACACGTCGGGTATCCAAGGAGCTCCTTTAAGTTTCCGGCCTTTATCAATGCCTTGTAATTTTTATGCCACACCTCGGGTTTGAAGTTGTTCCCGGGAGGCAGTGTCCTCTCGCGTCCGAGCTCTAACGCCGGACTGCATTCGAGGTATCTTTTGCAGCCGAGCACCAATGCCAGACTGCTTCCGTGCTCCAACGCCAAAATGTATCCGAGCTCCAACGCTGGACTGTGTCCAAGCTCCAACGCCGGACTATATCCAATAAGTCATAGATCATCTTGGTACAAAAAAGTTGAAGGATTTTAGCCGAGCTTAATGCCGGAAATGCCCTCTATGGACCTAGCCGCTAGCGCATGAGCTTTATGCCGGACTGCTTCCAAGGTGGTGCACCACCCGATCATGGCTGATTTTTGTGAATATTTTAACTGGTGCAGTTTATTCTTTGCCGATGTATATCCAAAGAGCCCTCAAGGTGTGTATCGGTCTAAAACCCGAGATGCACTCAAGGCAAGCATAAAACCGCTGTTCCCAAAGAGTCTCTAAGACTCGTGTCGATGCGCGAAATCGGCCTGAGGATCAATTCCTAGCTCGGCAACATACATAGGAATAAAAACGCAGTGTAATATATTAGAGATAATAGTGATCGGCTAACGGGCCCCTGAGAGAGGGTCGTGAGAAGTCGCCGCAATATACTAGCTTGATGCCGGATAGGTCCATATGGTACCTATTATTGTCCGAAGACATGTATGCGCATAGTTCGTTCAAGCCGAACACTGAGCACTTTGAATTATAATGCATTGAATAAGCAATGCAAGAGCCCCGAGACATCGGGTCGGGTGGCAACACCAGATCAGGGATCGATGTGCCCTTTAATATTTACAAATAATGAGCACGAAGCTCAAAGGGCCCCGAGCCTTAATGTGGGCACGGTGGTCAATTAAGGATCGATATACGTAGTAAAATCACAGATTATGTGTAATGATTCTATGTATCCAAGTACTTTACATCATTATTTTGACTCCATTGCGACTGCTTATCGCTTGAAGTGGCCCATCGTCGGCTTCTACCCCTTGGTAGATACTACACAAGGTGTTTCGCACTAACAAAACAACCCTTAGCCGACGCGTCTCGTGCCCGAAGGCGGTTGTGTAAGAAGGAAACGAGGCAATCAGATATGCGGGCTTTATAACTTTCGCTTAGTCATAGGAGCTTTAAACTGGGGAAGCTAGCTATGAGCCCCCGGTTAGTGTTGGCGACATTCAAGGTCAAGCCGTAAACACTTCGGCCAATGTTATGAAAGGCCCGTCATTCAACATAGTCATCGGACCGCTGACCAGTTTACGCCTATTGTGACAGTCAATTTTTGGCTTTGTCCACTGAGGTGCTTAACCATGCGAGCTGGAAGCACAATCGCAGTGGTTCTCCCTTTGCACACCTAGCCGAACAAAGCGAAACGTAGGGGGCAAGCACAGGAGCCGGGCAACCCAACTATTGACCAAAGACACAATTCGAAACCGAAGCATATATGGCAATATCCGAGAATGTTTTTGCCGAATCCGTAAAGGTGTCCGGCGTTGCACTGCGAGACTTATGCGGAAAACACACAAATAGTTTAAAAGTGCCATAGGATTGGAAAACCAAAAAAACGTCGGGAAAAATTCGACGTCCGAACTAGATCAATTGTTTGGTGCCAATCAGAAAATTGGTCTTAGAAAAAAAAGTGCTTCTGTCGTGCTTTAACATGACACATCCTATCTCAAGACTTTCAAGCGGGTCAGCCTACGGCTTCCGGCTATTGACCACACACTTGCGTAGAAAAAAGAAGTGATAGAAAAAAGACTTTGCAACGACTGAGAAGAAGAACACTTATTGTAAAACGGCTCACATAAATTTAAGAGCCCCCGAGTAACTTGGGTAAAAGAATTTTATGTATAATGATGGTATGTACCGAAGTACTTATATCATATATGTGTTCACCGGAACTTTAAACGCGTCTTAACCGACCGTCGGCTTCTCCCTCTTCGGCCAGAGGCCGAAAAATGTTATGTACTCCACTTATCGAGAATATCGACGGTGTTTCCGATAACCAGGCAATCAGGCCATAAGGTCTGTAATGCATAAAGCGCTCAGTGGAACTTATGCTATATTACTAACGAAGTGTAAGAAGCATCTTCGAAGAAAATAGTACCCCCACCGATACCTTTATTCGGTGCTCATTGTTACTATGAGACTTGTGCAATAGATTTTTTTGTACTCACGAGTTTCGTTGTGTGCCGACCATAATTGAAAACAGTAAGAGCGCTAGCTTTCGGCTTCACCCAGTCCGAGGTCCGGCTCGGATGAACCGATCATGACAATCACAGAGGTGCTCCCTTTACTCCCTAGCCGAACAATCAGGAACGTAGGGGTAAACACAGGAGCAAGGCAACCCAGCTTGCAAATCGCTTAAGTCAATATGGTGCATATTGTGGCATAATACACGAACAAGGAACGAAGCCGTACAAGTGTAATCACATGCAAGAGGAAAGGCTTCATGAAAGAAGCCCCCAAGTGAACTGGGTATTTGAATTTATCCGTCACAAACAAAGTTTGGACAAGGAAATTTTTTACAAGCAACTTTTTTCCAAAAAATTATAATGCTTGATCGAACCGAACACAAGTTAAAAATTTAAAACTTTGAGCATGAAGGCAACTTAGCTGGTTAATGTGTTCGGTGTTGATGACGCGATTCGGCTTGTGTGGACGAAGACGCCCATTGAACCGGCAAGGTTCGCAGCAGCTCGGCATGGCCGAGGTCCAAGCCCCCAGATCCGAGGTGTCCGAGCAAGGAGTTCGGCACTCCAGAGTAGTGACCGCGTAACGCAGTCAAAATCGATTACCTGCACACATAAAACAATGCGGTCCAGGAAATAATAATATATATGTATATAATCCTTGCATAATTGCTTTACGCAAAAATAATTTATTTAAAGAGATGTAGCCTGGAGCCGAAGCCAATGTCGGTGCAGGGCGTTAGCGTGACACAGTGAAGGCGTGACAAAGCCTGAATTTGCAGGGCGGTCCGGGCTCCGGATGCGGCATTCGCCGAACTATATATGGAAACTGACCGAACCACCACGCGACCATTTTTAATGTGGCCGCCATTTGATAGACCTGTGTACAGATGATGGAACAAACCAGAGTAATAATTCCTTAAGAAAAATAAACCCAACGAGCAAAAAATGTTTGGATTAATAGCACCTGGTTTATTTGTTGTAGCAGTCTGAAGAAAAGCGACTCCCAAAAATTGGGAATCGATCTGCATACCCATTGCCTGATGGGTGATAAAGCGACGGCATGGCGAAGCCCTCGGTCCAGCTAATGTGACGAAGCTGGTCGGCTGGTGACGCCGAAGTCACCAGAGTATGTTGGTGAAGAAATAGCCAAGTCCCCGGTCTAGCCGAGGTGATGGAGCAAGTCGGTAAGGAGTCGTTGCAGCCGCCATGTCAGCCGAGGTGTTGAGGTAGTTCGGCGTGATGGACATCGGCTCGAAGAAGCAACAGTGCGGCCATGCCGACGCAGGTCGTAACTTGTGACGCGGCCAATGCTGGTTTGATGAAGTGACCATGCGGCGATGCCGGTGTGTCCGCTCCGTGTAATCCGTGGGGCGGTGATGTTTTATCTTTGGCGATTCTGAACTCTTGTTCGGCCCGCCGAGGTGAGTATCCGAAGAAGTTGAGTTCGGCTCAAAAAGCGACGACATGTCTAGCGCAGGTCGGCAGCCGTGGAGCTATATTGCCGGACTGGTTTGACACCAGCGTGATGGCGAAGATTACCTCAGAGGAGGATTAAAATTTTATGGGCGCGTGTTAAAAACAATGCACAATACCTTAGAATAAAATTCCTTTTAAAAAGGTTTTGAAATATCACGTTCATAAAGAAACATGAATTCGGGTCGGATCCGTATTCGCGTAGGAAACAGATCTGAAAAGTGATGCACAAATCGGGAAGTTCCCGGAGTTTGGACGGTCGGATCGAGCTGAATGTTTGACAGGTGGTAGATATAGGAATTCCACAGCCGATCAACGGTTGGATCTTCCAAAGGACGTCCATGCTAGATGCTGGACACCTCGCTCCAAACTCGTCCGAATTCTCGTCCAGATTCAATACGGCTCCGATATATCGGAGATTGCCAGAGATTCCTCCATCGGAACTCTACGAAATTTTCCAGGGTTGTTGTAGACTCAATTCCGCACAATTCCACCGAAGCAATCGTTAAAACGACACTTGAGGAGGCGGATGGTAACAGGAGGTAGGGGACACGATGTTTACCCAGGTTCGGGCCCTCTCGATGGAGGTAATACCCTACTTCCTGCTTGATTGATCTTGATGATATGAGTAGTACAAGAGTTGATCTACCGCGAGATCGTAGAGGCTAAACCCTAGAAGCTAGCCTATGGTATGATTGTGTATCTCTATCGACCAGCCTGGCCTCGGTTTATATAATGCACCAGAGACCTAGGATAACAAGAGTCCTAGCCGAATACGCCGGTGGGGAGGAGTCCTTGTCCTGATCACCAAGTCTTGTGGAATCTTCCTTGTATGCGGCAACTATCCGGACTGGCCCATGAGTATACGGCCATGGGGGTCCTCGGCCCAATCTAACTGATCGGGAGATGACGTGGTGAGTACCCCCTAGTCCAGGACACCGTCAGTGACTGCCGAGACCAACATGGATTTCGGCCAGGAGTTGTTGTCCCTCTTCTTCGGAGATACATCTTTGATGGACTCCGGTAGTGCTTTTCTTGTAGAGCTCTCCGCCATGGACCTTATAGGCTTTCGAGCGCCGAACAATGCAGCGAGCCTCATTCTGATCCTCAGGGAGCTCTCGCCTATTAAGGTAGGTGTCGGTGTCAAAACCGGCGGATCTCGGGTAGGGAGTCCCAAACTGTGCGTCTAGGCGGATTGTAACAGGAGACAAGGGACACGATGTTTTTACCCAGGTTCGGGCCCTCTCGATGGAGGTAATACCCTACTCCTGCTTGATTAATATTGATGATATGGGTAGTACAAGAGTAGATCTACCACGAGATCAAGGAGGCTAAACCCTAGAAGCTAGCCTATGGTATGATTGTTGTTCGTCCTACGGACTAAAACCCTCCGGTTTATATAGACACCGAATAGGTTAGGGTTACATAGAGTCGGTTACAATTGGTAGGAGATCTACATATCCGTATCGCCAAGCTTGCCTTCCACGCCAAGGAAAGTCCCATCCGGACACGGGACATCTTGTATCTTCATAGTCTTGGAGTCCGCCGTGATGATAGTCCGCTATCCGGACACCCCTAGTCCGGACTCCTCAAGAGCCCCGAACCAGGCTTCAATGACGATGAGTCCGGCGACGCTGATTGTCTTCGCATTGCGAGGCGGGTTCTTCTCCAAATTCCATACACTTGTCGAATAGTGTCCGCTTCGATAAATGCTGCGCTCCTTGGCTTCTACGCCCAATAATGGCCATCTTCCACGTGTTTGAATGAATGCGAAACGCCAGGGTATTTTTACACTTACCCCCCTAGCTGCGCAAATGAGCTGCCTATAAAAGGGGCGAGGATCTAGATCTGAGTCACACCATCCCTCCCTTGCGAGCTTTCATCGGAGCGCCCGGACCAAAGCACATTCCATCATGGACGGTCGACGGCTCCTCCTCTCGCCCCAGCCCTCAGCCCGAAATTGGGAGAGATGCTCATCCCGATAGCGAGCTAGTTATACTCCAAGCCAAGGGATTTCTTCCCCTGGCCTTCATGGTTCCGATTCGAGCCGGACTCGCTACCTACAAGGGCGGAAAGCAAGCGGAGAGTGTCCCTGATCCCTCTAAAGGGGAGCGGGTATGCTTCATCTCTTATCTAGTAAGAGGACTCGGATTTCCAATCCATCCGTTTCTCCGGGGGCTCTTGGAGTTCTACGGCCTCCAGTTGCACCACCTTACTCCTGCCTCCATCCTGCACATCGCGGGCTTCGTGGCCCTTTGCGAACTGTTCTTGGGCGTCGAAGCTCATTTCGGACTATGGAAGAGATTATTCTACCTAGTACCCCGTTCTTATGAGGGGTCAATATATCAAGTGGGCGGAGCCGAGCTATGGCGCATCGCCGGGACCGGATACCTATCCAGAACCCCAAAGAAGGCGTCCGAAGACTGGCCTTCGGAATGGTTTTACATGGAGGACGTCCCGCTGCCGGATCCTATTCGGATCGGCCTTCCAGAGTTTAGCAATGCTCCTCTGAAGAAGCGCCTAAGCTGGCGCCCTCGAAGCCCCCGGAGGGAAGATGACCGGGATGTCCTCTATTTGATGAGCCAAATAAGATTATTGGCTCATGTCGGATTGACCATGATTGGAGTCATGGCAATCTGCATTATGAGGGGAGTGCAGCCGCTCCAATACAGGGGCCACCCCATGTGGGACTTCAACCGGGAGGACGATGCCACCCGCCACGGCCGCAAAGGGTCGGGATCGGTCACCGAACTGGTGAAGATCTTGTCTGCCATGTACAAAGGAGAGGAGGAGGATTTCCTCCGCGTCAATCCGCTGAAGGAGTTTTCTTCGAATAATCCTCGAAGCTGGGTAAGCAAACATCTTTGTGACCTGTCGGATCCATGTTCCCGTGGTTAAATATCTCATTTCATGGTTTTTTGCGCAGGAACTGCGCCGGACTGTGGAGAAGATACACAGCCCGCCCCCACAACCCGAGGATCCAGAGCGGTCCCTCGATCCGACCTCCGAAGAGGATTCTGATATAAAGGTGGAGTTGATCGACGGGGTGTTCTACCAACTTAGCATCGACAATGCTCGCTGCCATTACGGTGATTACCGGAATACTTCCAGCCTCACAGTGGCGAGACCGAGATCCCAAAACCCTGATAATGACCCATCCATGCTTATTTTTGATCACCGCATACCAATGGTGTTTCGTAGGGGGTACCTTCAAGGCAGGAAGCCGAGCCCGCGGCGGCTGGCCAACAAAGGGCAGTGCGGCCCCGCAGGCTAAAAAGAAGTGCGGTCTGGATCGAAACTCCGCCGCAATGGTATGGCGTGTCACCATACTCCTAGGATCGATTCCTGGAAGGCGTACTAACGCTGACGCTCTTTTCAGGAAAAAGAGAGCTCGCCGGACTGAGTCCGGAGAGGTTGCCAATCGAACCTTCACCGGCCAGGCTTCAAAGCCGGGTCCGGAGGTTGAGGCGAGCATGAGACGTGTGTCGGATGCTCCTCCGACAGAGGATGCCGGCAGGTTGTCCGCCACCAACTCCGAGGTGGAGAGCGCCTTGAATCACCGGCGCCGCCGGACAGTTCTTCGTGACGCATGTTTCTCCCAAGAGGCCTTGAATGCCTTCGATTCGGGAGATGCGCACCTCCGTGCCGTTCAAGATGGTCTAGCCAGAGCCACGGAGCAGTATGTAAAGGACATACGGGTAAGGAAATTGGACAATCATATATGCCAAGAGTCTCTTAGACTTAAAATAGTTAGAATAACTGATTTAAGGATCATTTGTTATCTGAGGATCTTACTGTAAAAGAATACCCGACTGTCCCAGAGCTTGAAGAGTGCAAGGCCCAACTTGAGGTCAAGACTAGCCGCCACGGGGAGCCACAAAGACCCCTCCGGTAATATACGCTTGGAAGATAAATAGTTTATGAAGTGCGGCGGGTGTGTAAATCGACAAAACATTGCAGATGGCGCCGGACTAGATCCGGACAAGCAACAGCTCTTACGCCAGTTAAAGGCCGGCGAGAGCGTGCTTACGAGGGTGCGGCAGGAGAAAAATAACCTCCAAGACGGCAACACCAAGCTGGGTGAGGAACTAAAGGATGTTCGTGCCAGGTTGTCCGACCAGAAGGAGAATCGGCGGCTTCATCGCGGCATTTTCAGTAAGTGCTTGATCGAACTTTGAAAGAGTTCGGCGAGGAAGGCGACTAACATAAACATGTTTATAGGTTTGCTCACAGGTCGTCCTGAGGAGGAGATGCCCATTATTCGGGTGATCTTCTTCCCGAGCTGCTACCGCATTTAACGAAGTCCGCAAGTGATGAAAGGCATCGCCAGGCCTTGTGGACATCTATCTCCCTGCCCAAGGCATTGGGGAGCTGGCAGGCGGCTTCAAGGAGCACGGCGGCGCTTCCGGATATGGAAGATATCGGCCTGCCGTCAAAGGCGCCAGGAGGCTCGGGCCATGGTAAAGACGCTGTACACGGTTGTGACCCAAACCACATGGCCGAGGTCGGACCTGTGGGGCCGGATGGGATGGAGATCCATGTAAGCTTAGTGTACGGCCAAGTAGAATTGGCCGCCAAGTATTCCCAGCAAGTTGTATATTAGATAGCCTATTAGATGGCATTGAGGAGGAATACAATGAGTCAAGTTGGCTATGTAAAAATATGACATGAAAAAAAAATGTCTTCTAGCCGGATTGTAGATCGTTTGTCATAGCGGACCTTTTCGCTTCGAGCTCCGGACCCAATAGTCCGGAGTGTGTCCGAATACCTTCGTGGTTATATAAGAACCGTGGTATGCATGGAGACAAGGCGTAGGGGTCATTGTTGCTGTGTCGGATAAGTGCCCAACTAGTTATGTTATATTACATGGGTAGTAAGAAACATCTTCCGTGGAGAATAGTTCCGTTAAGGGTTCCTTTATTTGGGATGCATGCCCTAAAGTGCATGTCAAAGCTGCTATGAAAGCAGAAAATCATCAGGGCAGATGGGTAAATAATTAAAATCATCTTTCAGTTCACCGACCAATATTCTCTTAAGAACGCTAGCTTTCGGCTTCACCCAAGATGAGGTACACATCCGGTGACCCGGCAAGAATAATCGCAGAGGTGCTCCTTTACCACCTAGTCGAACAATCGGGAACGAGGGGTAAGCACAGAGCCGAGCAACCCAGCTTGGCCAAAACTTAAGTCATATCGATGCATATAATGGTGAATAAAAGGTACATGCGGAAGTTTGACGATGTGATGGGCATGAAGCCAAGTATAAATAAGCTTCATAAAGAAGCCCTGAGTATAATGAGCGGACGGCGCGTCAAGTATGTCTTGAAAAAGCTAAACGAGCCTCTAGAGGCTTCAAGAAGAAGGTGGAGGAAGGAGAAAATAAAGGACAGCAAAATAGAAAATGTGGACGGAGGAAGGAGACGAACTTGGAGTCCGGCGCTTAGGCGAGAATCTTCGTAGATGGGCTGCGTTCCATGGGTTCGCTCGAGTCGGTTATCCGATGCGTTTGCAGACGGTATGCTCCGCCGGTCGGGACCTGGTCGATGATGAAGCGACCTTCCCATTTGGGCTTGAGTTTGTCCTTTTTCTTCTCGGCGGCGAGAACTAGTTCTCCAACGTTATAAGCTTTGGCCCGCATTTCCTCGCTTTGATATCTTCGAGCTGCCATCGATAGAATGCGGAACGAGCTTTTGCCACGTCGCGCTCCTCCTCCAATGCGTCCAACTGTCCCGCCGATCGAGCTCGGCTTCTCTTTCTTCATACATGCGCACGCGAGGTGAGTCATGTATTATGTCGCAGGGCAGGACTGCCTCTGCGCTGTACACCATAAAAAATGGTGTGAATCCGGTAGTACGATTTGGCGTGGTCCGCAGCCCCCAGAGTACGGAGTCGAGCTCCTCAACCCAGTGCGTGTTAGATTCCTTGAGGGGCCACACTAGTCTGGGTTTAATGCCGCTCATGATTAGACCATTTGCTCGTTCAATTTGGCCGTTGGTTTGAGGGTGATAGACTGAGGCGTAATCGAGCTTGATGCCCATGTTTTTGCACCATAATTTGACCTCATCGGCCATGAAGTTGGTTCCGTTATCAGTGATGATACTGTGGGGGACACCATAACTGTGCACTACCCCTGATATGAAGTCTATCACTGGTCCGGATTCGGCCGTTTTAACAGGCTTGGCCTCTATCCATTTGGTGAATTTATCCACCATGAACAATAGGTATTTTTGCTTGTGGGTTCCTCCCTTAAGGGGTCCAACCATGTCAAGCCCCTGCACCATGAACGGCCGGTGATGGGTATAGTTTTGTGGGTGGTGGGTGGCATGTGGCTTTGGTTAGCAAAAGCTGGCAACCGACGATCGTTGGACTTAATCCTGCAAGATCTGCCCGGCCGTCGGCCAATAAAATCCTGTACGGAAGGCCTTGCCTACAAGGGCCCGGGCTGCGGCGTGGTGCCCACCCAGTCCGGCATGAATTTCAGCCAGGAGGTTTCACCCTTCCTCTTCGGAGATACACCTTTGAAGGACTCCGGTAGTGCTTTTCTTATAAAGCTCTCCCTCATGGACTTTAGAGGCTTTAGATCGCCGTACTATGCAGCGAGCCTCATTTTGGTCTTCGGGGAGTTCCTGCCTGGTTAGGTAGGCTAGGAATGGTTCCGTCCACGGGGCGATAACCGCCATTATTTCGTGAGCGGAGGGTGTTATCTCGGGGGCAGAGCCTCCGTTTGTGTCAGAGTGTTCGGCGTCAGGCAGTGCGGTTGGTTCCGGATTGTTATTGCCGGACTCCCCTTCCCATAGTACGGATGGCTTAAACAGCCGTTCCAGAAAAATATTGGGTGGGATGACATCGCGTTTTGCAGTGATGCGTGCCAATATATCCGCCGCCTGGTTGTTATCCCGGGCTATATGATGAAATTCGAGCCCTTCGAACCGTGCTGACATTTTTAGGACCGCATTGCGGTATGCTGCCATTTTCGGATCTTTGGCATCAAAGTCTCTGTTTATTTGAGATATAGCGAGGTTCAAATCCCCGTGCACCTCTAGGCGTTGAATGCCCATGGAGACTGCCATCCGGAGGCCGTGCGTAAGGGCCTCAGATTCGCCGCGTTGTTGGAGTCTCAGATACATTATTTGAAGGACGATTGGACTGTGTCCCGGTTGGGGACGTCCAGACGACGCCAGACCCAGTGCCGCCAACATTTTGGAGCCGTCAAAGTGCATGATCCAATTGGAGTATGCGCCGTACTCTTTGGGAAGTTCGACTTCGATCCATTCGGCCACGAAGTCGGCCAAAACCTGCGACTTGATAGCTCGTCGTGGCTTGTAGGTTATGTCGAATGGAAGGAGCTCTATGGCCCATTTAGCAATCCGGCCCGTCGCGTCGCGGTTGTTTATAATGTCATTAAGAGGTACTTCGGAGGCTACCGTTATCGAACACTCTTGAAAGTAGAGCCGTAGCTTCCGGGATGCCATGAACACCGCATATGCTATCTTTTGATAGTGTGGGTACCGGGACTTGCATGGAGTTAGGAGAGTGGACACATAGTAAACCGGTTTTTGAAGAGGGAACCAGTGTCCGTCCGTTTCTCGTTCTACAACGAGCACCGCGCTGACAACTTGATGTGTTGCAGCGATATATAATAGCATTAGTTCGCCCATGTTGGGCGCGGCCAGGACTGGATTTGTTGCCAAGATGGCCTTTATTTCTTCGAGTCCGGTCGTGGCGGCATCCGTCCACTCGAAGTGTTCGGTGCACCGGAGGAGGCGGTAAAGGGGTAACGCCTTTTCTCCCAAACGGGAAATAAAGCGGCTTAGGGCCGCTACGCATCCCATCAATTTTTGTATTTGTTTGAGGTCTTTTGGAATATCCAATTGTGTCAGAGCTCGGATCTTGGCTGGATTTGCTTCAATTCCTCTACCGGACACAATGAAGCCCAGGAGCTTTCCGGCTGGAACGCCGAAGACGCATTTTTCCGGATTGAGCTTGATGTCATATTTTCGAAGATTATCGAATGTGAGCCTCATGTCGTCTACTAGAGTTTCGACGTGCTTGGTTTTGACGACCACGTCATCTACATATGCTTCCACCATTTTGCCGATCTGGTTTGCTAGACATGTCTGAATCATGCGCTGATATGTTGCGCGGCGTTTTTGAGCCCAAAGGGCATTGTGTTGAAGCGAACGGGCCGTATGGAGTGATGAATCTTTGTTGCAGCTTGGTGCAGCTCCGCCATCTTGATTTGGTGGTAGCCGAGATGCAGCGTCGAGGAAGCACAATGAGTCGTGCCTGTTGTAGCGCCAATAATTTGATCAATTCGAGGGAGGAAGGGATCCTTTGGGCAAGCCTTATTAAGGTCTTTAAAATCAACACATAGGCGCCAAGATTTATCCTTCTTGGTACCATCACCAGGTTTGCTATCCAGTCCGGATGTTTGATATATCGATGAATCCGGCTTCCAAGAGTTTGGCTAGCTCCTCTCCCATGGCCTGTCTCTTGGGTTGGAAAAGCGCCCAAGAGCCTGTTTGATGGCTTGAATCCTTTTAGGATATTTAGGCTGTGCTCGACCAGCCGACGGGATTCTGGCATGTCCGAAGGGTGCGAGGCAAAGATGTCGAGCTTTTCTCGTAGAAATTCTCGTAGTCTTGGCGTCGACGTCGTGGTTTAGTTGTGCCCCAATGGAGGCCGTCTTTGTAGGGTCCGTTGGGTGGACTTGGAATTTGACTATTTCATCCGTTGGTTTAAAAGAGGTGGACTTGGATCTTTTATCAAGTATCACATCGTCCCTGTTCACCGTGGGCGCATCACGGTGAGTTCCTCGGCCGCTAGGGCTTCGGATAGTGCCTCGAGGGCTAGTGCGGCTGTCTTGTTTTCGGCGCGGAGTGCTATGTTCGGGTCACTAGCGAGAGTGATGATTCCGTTAGGTTCGGGAATTTTAAGCTTCATGTACCCATAATGGGGTATAGCTTGAAAGATTGTGAATGCCTCTCGTCCTAATAAAGCATGATATCCGCTGTTGAACGGGGCCACCTGAAATGTGACCTCTTCGGACCTGTAATTGTCCGGCGAGCCAAACACTATGTCTACTGTAATTTTTCCTGTGCAGCATGCTTCTCGGCTAGGGATAATTCCTCTAAAGGTTGTGCTGCTTCGCTCAATGCAGTTCCAGTCTATTTCCATTTTTCGGGGGGTTTCCTCATAGATGAGGTTTAGTCCGCTGCCGCCATCCATGAGTACCTTAGTAAGGCGAAAGCCGTCCACTATCGGACCGAGAACCAATGCAATTTGGTGCTCGGGCTGTTCGAATTTAGGTTAAATCACGGCATTAAAGGTAATAGCCGTGTTACCCATGGATTTATTGTTGCTACTTGGTAGACTTCGCAAGGTTGCGGAGTGTTTGTTTTCGCATGTTATTTGATGCGAAAGTCTCAAGACTTTAACACCGTCATTGGTGTTATACGAAGCTAGAAGCTCTTCACCACTTTTGGCCACCTGCCATAGTATCCAACATGCTCAAGGCTATGAGTTGGAGTGGCGCCCTCGTGCTATGAATTTTGCAGGTCCGCTTAGCCAACCCTCCAGTACGGTTCCGTCCCCTTTAGGGGGTTTTGGTTTTTTGGTATTTGACCCAGGTGCTTGATAATGATGCACCCTTTTATTTCGGACTAGGGATGTATTTGGGGCCGGATTATCCCAAAATTTACTTTCAGTTTTCCAGGCGCTCTACATCGCACAGTACTTTTGTACTATGGTCATCAAGTCAGCAAAGCGTGTAATTTCGCGATGACTTATGGCGTTTAGGATTCCTTTGTCCGTGCAATTATTGCAGAAAATTGGGATTGCGTCCTCCTCTCAGCAGTCCTTTATCCTGTTCATAACCAAGAGGAATCGGCCCAAGAATGATGTCTTTGTTTCAGCGGGCTCTTGCGAATTCGAGAGATCGCTAATGTTTGGGTGGGCAGGTGGAACTAGATCCGAACCCGCCCAATTTAGGACTCAGGGCGAAGTTTCGAACTTCGGAAGTTTGGATTTTTAGCATTATCCAATGAGTCCAACCCGCCGCCTGACTTTAAGTTCAGGGCTTGATCGACATCCGTCCCTCCGCGGGAATCCGGCATGGGGGGATCGGGAATCCGGACGTAGCTAGTACTTAAGGTAGAAGAAGAGTTGCCGCATTGCTCCTCTATCACAGCAACATGATGGGTAGCCTGGGGAGAGTTGATCTCTCTCAGATCGGTTTTAGGCCCGATCCGGTCATAATCTGTGGCGACTCCCAGGGCGGCGATGCGATCCAAGAGCTCGTTTATGGAGGAGAGCTCGATCGGATCTAACTGTTCGGCAAGTTCCGAACTAACATGGAGATTGGTTTCGATGACTCGAGAGGTCATCGTCGGCGGGGCGGCCGAACTAGCGGTCATGAGAAAACCGCCTAGATGAAGAGTCTGACTAGTAGCCAAGGCTTCTTTGGCGATGGTATCGTCTTTAAAGACGAGATGAGGCATCCTGCCTGATGGCGACGGCACAGAGGAACTCTCAATGAAACCACCAATGTCGGTGTCAAAACCGGCGGATCTCGGGTAGGGGGTCCCGAACTGTGCGTCTAGGCGGATGGTAACAAGAGACAAGGGACACGATGTTTTTACCCAGGTTCGGGCCCTCTCGATGGAGGTAATACCCTACTCCTGCTTGATTAATATTGATGATATGGGTAGTACAAGAGTAGATCTACCACGAGATCAAGGAGGCTAAACCCTAGAAGCTAGCCTATGGTATGATTGTTGTTCGTCCTACGGACTAAAACCCTCTGGTTTATATAGACACCGGATAGGTTAGGGTTACACAAAGTTGGTTACAATTGGTAGGAGATCTACATATCCGTATTGCCAAGCTTGCCTTCCACGCCAAGGAAAGTCCCATCCGGACAAGGGACGAAGTCTTCAATCTTGTATCTTCATAGTCTTGGAGTCCGGCCGTGATGATAGTCCGGCTATCCGGACACCCCCTAGTCCGGGACTCCCTCAGTAGGCCAAGAAGGGTTCGGTCCATGGGGCAATTATTATTAGATGGGCCGATGGTGTTATTTCGGTGGCTGAGCCCCCGACGATATTGCTATTGTATTTGAAATCTGGGGGTATAGTCGGATCCGGACTGGTGTTGCTGTTCTCACCCTGCCACACCAGGGATGGCTTGAAGAGCCTTTCCAGAAAGATGTTAGGCGGGACGGGGTCACGTTTGGTGCTGATGCGAGCAAGGACATCCGCCGCTTGATTACTTTCTCGAGCCACATGATGAAACTCGACTCCCTCGAACCGAGCTGATATTTTCAGTATGGCGTTACGATAGGCCGCCATCTTCGGATCTTTGGCGTCGAAGTCTCCATTTATTTGGGATACTATGAGATTTGAATCCCCGCGCACCTCCAGGCGTTGTATGCCCATGGAGGCGGCCATCCGAAGACCGTGCAATAAGGCCTCGTATTCGGCTGCATTGTTGGAGTCTGTGTACAATATTTGGAGTACGTACTAGACTGTGTCTCCAGTGGGGGACGTTAAGACAACGCCCGCTCCTAGGCCGGCCAACATTTTAGAGCCATCGAAATGCATGCCCCAGTTGGAATATGTACCGTACTCCTTAGGGAGTTCGGCCTCTGTCCATTCGGTGACGAAGTCGGCCAATACTTGGGATTTAATGGCTTGGCGTGGTTTGTATGTTATGTCGAATGGCAGGAGCTCAATGGCCCACTTAGCAATCCGGCCCGTAGCGTCGCGATTGTTTATTATGTCATTGAGTGGTACTTCGGAAGCCACCGTGATCGAGCACTCTTCGAAGTAGTGTCGTAGCTTCCGGGATGCCATGAAGACCGCGTATGCTATCTTTTGGTAATGAGGGTACCGGGGTTTGCATGGTGTGAGGACATGAGATACATAGTATACCGGTTTCTGAAGTGGGAATTTATGTCTGTCCTCCTCTCGCTCAACGACGAGCACCGCGCTCACCACCTGGTGTGTTGCAGAGATGTATAATAACATCAGTTCACCGACGTTCGAACCGGCCAGGATTGGGTTGCTCGCTAAAAGATCCTTTATTTCTTCCAGTCCGGCCGTTGCCGCATCCGTCCACTTGATGTGGTCGGTGCGTCAGAGAAGGCGATAAAGTGGCAATGCGTTTTCTCCTAGTCTGGAGATAAAGAGGATTAAAGCTGCCACACATCCGGCTAGTTTTTGGACCTGTTTAAGGTCTGTTGGTGTAGCCAATTGTGACAAAGCTCGGATTTTGGCTAGATTTGCCTCAATCCCTCTATTGGAAACGATGAATCCCAACAGTTTTCCAGCGGGAACGCCGAAAACATACTTTTCCAGATTGAGCTTGATGTCGTATGTACGGAGGGTGTCGAATGTGAGATGCAAGTCGTCTATTAATGACTCAACATGCCTAGTCTTGATGACAACGTCATCCACATATGCTTCAACTGTCTTGCCTATTTGTTTCTCCATGCATGTTTGAATCATGCGTTGGTATGTGGCGCCGGCGTTTTTAAGCCCAAAGGGCATAGTGTTGAAGCAGAAAGGCCCGTATGGGGTGATGAATGTCGTTGCGGCTTCATTGGACTCCTCATTTTGATTTGATGGTATCCGGAGTATGCATCGAGGAAACACGGTGAGTCATGTCCTGCGGTAGCATCAATAATCTGATCGATGCGGGGGAGGGGGAAAGGATCCTTAGGGCAGGCCTTGTTGAGGTCTTTGAAATCGACACACAGGCGCTAGGATTTATCCTTATTTGGCACCATCACCAGGTTTGCTAGCCAGTCCGGGTGTTTTATTTCTCTGATGAATCCAGCCTCGATTAACTTGGCTAGCTCCTCCCCCATAGCTTGTCGTTTGGGTTCGGAAAAGAGCCGCAGTGTTTGCTTGACCGGCTTATATCCCTTTAATATATTGAGGCTGTGTTCGGCCATCCTGCGTGGGATTCCTGGCATATCAGAAGGGTGCCAGGCGAATATGTCCCATTTCTTGCACAGGAACGCTCATAGTGCGGCATCAACCGTTGGGTCCAGTTGTGCCCCGATGGAAGCTGTCTTCTTGGGGTCCGTCGGGTGGACTTGAAATTGACTATTTCGTATGCTGGTTTGAAGGAGGTGGATTTGGGCCGCTTGTCAAGGATTACGTCGTCCCTATCCACCGTGGAGCATAGTGCGGTTAACTCTACGGCCGCGAGGGCCTCGGACAGTGCCTCGAGGGCCAGGGATGCGGTTTTGTTTTCGGCACGAAGGGCTATGTCTGGATCACTGGCGAGAGTGATAATACCGTTGGGCTCGAGCATCTTGAGCTTCATATACCCGTAAAGAGGTATAGCTTGAAAGCGTGTGAATGCATCTCGCCCCAATAGGGCGTGATATCCATTGTTGAAAGGGGCCACTTGGAAGGTTATCTCTTCGAACCGATAGTTCTCCGGCGTGCCGAATACCACGTCAAGTGTAATTTTCCCCGCGCATCACACCTCCCGGCTGGGAATGATTCCTCGGAAGGTCGTATTACTTTGCTCAATGCGGCTCCTGTCTATTTCCATTTTATTGAATGTGTCCTCGTAGATGAGGTTTAGCCCGCTACCTTCGTCCATGAGCACTTTAGTGAGCCGAAAGCCATCCACAATTGGATTGAGGACCAAGCCGGTTGGTGCCCAGACTGACCGGAATTTTGGTTCGTCACTGGCATTCAAAGTTATGGCCGTGTGATACGTCTCCGACGTATCTACTTTTCCAAACACTTTTGCCCTTGTTTTGGACTCTAACTTGCATGATTTGAATGGAACTAACCCGGACTGACGCTGTTTTCAGCAGAATTGCCATGACGTTGTTTTATGTGCAGAAAACAAAAGTTCTCGGAATGACCTGAAACTCCACGGAACATCTTATAAAAAATAAGAAAATATCCTCGCCAAAGATGAAGACCACGGGGCCCACACCCTGTCCACGAGGGTGGGCCCCCCCCTAGCGCGCCCCCTACCTCGTGGGCCCCCCTGAAGACCTTCCGACGCCAACTCCAACTCTATATATTTGCTTCGGGGAGAAAAAAAAATGAGGAGAAGAAATCATTGCGTTTTATGATATGGAGCCGCCGCCAAGCCCTAAAACCTCTCGGGAGGGCTGATCTGGAGTCCGCTCGGGGCTCTAGAGAGGGGGATTCATCGCCGTCGTCATCATCAACATCCTCCATCACCAATTTCATGATGCTCACCGCCGTGCGTGAGTAATTCCATCGTAGGCTTGCTGGACGGTGATGGGTTGGATGAGATCTATCATGTAATCAAGTTAGTTTTGTTAGGGTTTGATCCCTAGTATCCATTATGTTCTGAGATTGATGTTGCTATGACTTTCTTATGCTTAATGCTTGTCACTAGGGCCCGAGTGCCATGATTTCAGATCTGAACCTATTATGTTTTCATGAATATATGTGAGTTCTTGATCCTATCTTGCAAGTCTATAGTCACCTACTATGTGTTATGATCCGGCAACCCCGAAGTGACAATAATCGGGACTACTCCCGGTGATGACCATAGTTTGAGGAGTTCATGTATTCACTATGTGCTAATGCTTTGTTCCGGATCTCTATTAAAAGGAGGCCTTAATATCCCTTAGTTTTCATTAGGACCCCGCTGCCACGGGAGGGTAGGACAAAAGATGTCATGCAAGTTCTTTTCCATAAGCACGTATGACTATATTCGGAATACATGCCTACATTACATTGATGAATTGGAGCTAGTTCTGTGTCACCCTAGGTTATGACTGTTACATGATGAACCGCATCCGGCATAATTATCCATCACCAATCCGATGCCTACGAGCTTTTCATATACTGGTTTACGCTTATTTACTTTTCCGTTGTTACTGTTACAATCACTACAAAATACCAAATATATTACTTTTGCTTCCTTTACTTTTGTTAACGTTACCACCACTATCATATTACTTTGCTACTAAACACTTTGCTGTAGATACTAAGTTATCCAGGTGTGGTTGAATTGACAACTCAACTGCTAATACTTGAGAATATTCTTTGGCTCCCCTTGTGTCGAATCAATAAATTTGGGTTGAATACTCTACCCTCGAAAACAGTTGCGATCCCCTATACTTGTGGGTTATCAAGACCTTTTTCTGGCGCCGTTGCCGGGGAGCATAGCTCTATTCTTTAAGTCACTTGGGATTTATATCTGCTGGACACTATGAAGAACTTGAAAGACAAGAAAATAAAAATTTATCCCTCAACTACGATGGGAGGTAAGGAACTGCCATCTAGCTCTGCACTTGATTCACCTTCTGTTATGAGTAAGCTTGCGACACCTAAACCTGCTTCTACTATTCGTTCTGATATGTCGCATGTTATTGATGATGCTACTTCTGCTATGCATGATACTTATGATGAAACTACTTCTATGCCTGATACTACTGTGCCCCTTAGTGAATTTCTTGATGAACAAATTGCTAGGGCTAGAGACAAAGAAATTATTGAATCCGATTATACTGATGAAAGTGATGATGAAGATAGGCCTATTATTCCCGAGGGTTATGTTTTTGATATGGAATCTTCTGCCGCTATCTTAGCTTGCAGAGATAGAAACGAGCTTAAGAGGCTATTAGTTAAATGGAACAAAGAATCTCTTAAAGATAAAATGAAACCTGACCCTGCTTTTGCTACTTCGCCTATTTGTGTTCCCGATAAGGATTATGAATTCTCTGTTGATCCTGATATAATTACTTTGGTTGAATTTGATCCTTTCCATGGTTATGAATCTGAAACTGTTGTGGCACAAAATTAAACGATATAGCCACCCTGTTCACTAATGATGAGAGATCTCGCTACTTTTATATACTTAAAATATTTTCGTTCTCATTAAAGGGTGATGCTAAGATATGATTTAATTCTCTTGATCCTGGTTGTGTGCGTAGTCCCCAGGATATGATTTATTACTTCTCTACTAAATATTTCCCTCCTCATAAGAAACAAGCTGCTTTAAAGGAAATATACAACTTTGTGCAAACTAAAGAAGAGAGTCTCCCACAAGCTTGGGGGAGGCTTCTCAAGTTACTTAATGCTTTGCCTAATCATCCTCTTAAGAAAAATGAAATACTTGATATCTTTTATAATGGACTAACCGATGCTTCCAGAGATTACTTGGATAGCTGGTGCTGGTTCTCTTTTCAGGGAAAGAACACCGGATGAAGCTGAAATTCTATTGAATTATATGTTGACAAATGAAAATAATTGGGCACCTCCTGAGCCAGCTCCTGCTCCAATTACCGAGCCTATTCCTAAACTAACTCCGAAGAAGAGATGTGTTCTATTTCTCAGTCCCGAAGATATGCAAGAGGCAAAGAAATCTATGAAAGAAAAAGGTATTAAGGCTGAAGATGTTAAGAATTTACCTCCTATTGAAGAAATACATGGTCTTAATTTACCGCCTGTTGAGGAAACATATGATCTTAATCCTTTATTTATTGAAGAACCTCCTGATCCCGATAACCCGACACAGGTAGTAAAGGTAAATTCTCTCTATAGATATGACAAAGCTGAAATCCCTCCTACTAAAATTGCTAGTCGGTGCTTGGATGAGTTTGATAACTTTATGTTTAAGCAAGAAGACTTCAATGCCTTTTTCGGTAGACAACTAAAACACAATGCTTATATGATTAAACACTTGGGTGATTATATGGCTAATATTAAAGGTGAACTTAAACTTGTTAGCAAACATGCTTCTATGGTTACCACTAAAGTGGAACAAGTACTTAAAGCTCAAAAAGAATTGCTCGATGAATGAATAGTAAGAAAAATGATTATGCTATTAGAGTGGCTACTAGAACTGGTAGAATGACTCAGGAACCTTTGTATCCTGAAGGCCACCCTAAGAGAATTGAGCAAGATTCTCAGACAAATAATATTCATGTACCTAGTTCTTCTAAAAGGAAGAAAAATAAAAATGATAGGACTTTGCAAACTTCTAGTGAACCTATTGCTGAAACACCTAATAATCCAAATGATATATCTATGTCTGATGCTGAAACACAATCTGGTAATGAACACGAACCTAGTGAAAATGTTAATGATGATGTTCATGATGATGCTCAACCTAGTAATGATAATGATGTAGAAATTGAACCTGCTGTTGATCTTGATAACCCACAATCAAAGAATCAACGTTATGATAAGAGAGACTTCATTGCTAGGAAACATGGTAAAGAAAGAGAACCTTGGGTTCTGAAACCCATGCCTTTTCCTCCCAAACCATCCAAGAAAAAGGATGATGAGGATTTTGAGCGCTTTGGTGAAATGATTAGACCTATCTTTTTACGTATGCGATTGACTGATATGCTCAAAACTAATCCTTATGCTAAGTATAGGAAGGATATCATTACTAATAAAAGAAAGATACCGGAAGCTGAAATTTCCACCATGCTTGCTAATTATACTTTTAAGGGTGGAATACCAAAGAAACTTGGAGATCCAGGAGTACCCACTATACCATGCTCCATTAAAAGAAATTATGTTAAAACTGCTTTATGTGATCTTGGAGCCGGTGTTAGTGTTATGCCTCTTTCTTTATATCATAGACTTGATTTGAATAAGTTGAGACCTACTGAAATATCATTGCAAATGGCTGATAAATCAACTGCTATACCTGTCGGTATTTGTGAGGATGTGCCTGTTGTGGTTGCAAACGTTACTATTTTAACAGACTTTGTTATTCTTGATATCCCCGAGGACGATAGTATGTCTATTATTCTTGGAAGACCTTTTCTTAATACTGCAGGGGCTGTTATTGATTGCAACAAAGGCAATGTCACTTTTCATGTTAATGGTAATGAGCATATGAAACACTTTTCGAGGAAACAACCTCAAGTTCATAGTATCAACTCTATTGGAAAAAATCCATCAATTAAATTTGGAGGTTTTGAATTTCCTCTTCCTACAGTCAAGAAGAAATATGATATACTTATTACTGGGATGTGCATATCCCCGTTGAGGTAACATAGTGTTATTCGAAATTTCTCAGGTTCCATGTTAATCGGAATGAGTTTGTTAACAAGACCTGAGCAACCTTGTTAGTGGATTCCTTTTGATGAGCATGAGATGGATGAAACTAGAAACACAACCTTCTGTACCCTCTTTATACTTTCTGTTATTTAGTTGAAATAAAGTAAAAATAGTATTTTTTTTCCGTCTGCTTGATTTATCATGCAATATAAAAATACCCGAAAATAAAAGTTCTCAGAATGCCATGCCAATTTAATATGATTTTTTGGGAATATTTGAGGATTTATGGTGCAAAAATCACCGCAGGGGGAGCTGCCACCTGGCCACGAGGGTGGAGGGCGCGCCCTACCCCCTAGGAGCGCCCCCGTGCCTCGTGGGCCCACGGTGGCCCTCCTCCACTTATTCCTGCACCCATCCTCTTCTTCTTCCTCCCACAAACACGAATATCCAGCTCAAGCACGAGTTCTAGCTCACCTTGCTGTGATTTTCGATCTCCTTGCTCAAAGCACCTCTCGCAAAACTGCTTGGGGAGATTGTTCCTTGGTATGTGACTCCTTCATTGGTACAATTAGTTTTTGTTCTAGTGCTTTATTCATTGCAAATTTGTGCTGCATAGGTGACCATGTTCTTGAGCTTGCATGTCAAATTTATATGGTTCCAAGTAGTTCTAATGCTTGATATAGGCTCTAGATACTTGTAAGAGTAGTTGCTATGAATTTTGTTGAGCTTGGTTCACTTTTGTTTGAAGTTACTAAAAATTTCAGAAATTTTTCAGAGAAAAACAATATGCTTAGGAAGATGTTCCAAGGTGGTTCTTCTAAGAAGCAAGGACCTAGGCTTGCTATGCGTGATGCTGACGAGGAACCACCAAGAGACGCTCTAGTGCGGCCTTGTGAATGGTCGTCGCAAAGTTTCATGGATCAAGCGGGAATTAAAGAGGAATTTAATGCATATTTGCGTAACGCCGGTCTTGTGGACTTTGAGGCAGACAAATGCCCCCAGTATCATGATCTCACAAGCTCATTTGTGAGGAGGTTTGAGTTTTCATCTTCGCGTAATTCTCCTTCAGTCATGTTTGATCTTTATGATAAATCTTATACCATGGACTTAGAGGATTTTACTTTTGCCTGCAAACTCCCACAATGGGGTAGTACTATTGATCCCCGTAAATCTGAATTTAGAAACTTTCTTGCTAGTATAACTGTAGGGGAATCTAGAGATATAACGCAAGCTACCATAGGGAGCACTCACTTTCCTGCTATACATTATTTTGCTCTCTTCATAGGTAGATGCATAAATGCTAAGGATGAAGCATGTCACATGTGTGTCCCTGACCTTAGCATTCTCAGGAGTGCGGTGTTAGGAGACCTATCTTATCATATGGAGATTTCTTTGGAGGAATTTATGCAACCCGCTTAGCTAATTTTCTTGAGATAGACGTTCGTGAGGGAGATATGGAGTTGCCTCCTACTTATTTAGATTTTGATTCTATGGTCGCTCATCAGTTTGTCGAGAGGACTGAGTCACCTCTCCAGTATCGACTAATATTTAACAAACGGCATGTTATCCGTATTACTCTCCCTGCTCCTGCCTTCTTTGATTACCAGGCAAACGGAAGATATACTATTACCAGAGAGGAGGCAGATGAGTACGAGAGGAGAGCGGAGGCAGCTCGACGCCACGCTGCAGCTCAGGAGGCGATAGTTGCTGCGTCGCAGTACGACCCTAGCTACACCTACGGGTATCAGCCAGGCTATCCCTGGCAATAAACCAACTTAGGCCAAAAGCCTAAGCTTGGGGGAGTACGTATTTCTCACCGACATTACATTTATGTTCACACACACTCATTGCAAGATGTAGGTGCTCATACTCTTTCACTATAATATCCATGCTAGTTTATTTTCTTTTTCCTGCTTTCTTCTTGTGTGCTTGTTAAACCTTAAGAAAAACCAAAAAAATTGGTAGTAGTTTACTTTTCTTGCTGCAGTAGTAATTAAAAAGAAAACCCAAAAATATTTCCCGTTCTTCTTTTGCTTGTTGGGAGCTTTCCCGTGTAAATAGTTTTTATTTCTTTTCTTTTCTTTGGGGGTCAGTAGGAGAAGACCATGATTAAATTGTTGAAGTGGCTCTTATATGCATTATTGTTGATTTAACCCAGAGCCCATATTGCCTTGTCTTCTCCTGTTTATTGAATGCTCGCAGATTCCAGCTTAGTCCAATGCATGTGCACTCTAATTATTCACATCGTTCGGTCGTGCGAGTGAAAGGCAATTATGATGATATATGATGGACTAACTGAGATGAGAAAAGCTGGTATGAACTCGACCTCTCTTGTTTTTGTAAATATGATGAGTTCATCGTTCTTGATTCAGCTTGTTATGAATAAACATGTTTGCAATGACAATTAGAGATCATAGTTGCTTGTGCCATGCTTGATTAGCTATGAGTTATAATGGTTTACCTTGCATGCCAACATGCTATTAAGATGGTTATGATGTGGTATAGTGGGGTGGTATCCTCCTTTGAATGATTTAAGTGACTTGACTTGGCACATGTTCACGCATGTAGTTGAAACAAATCAACATAGCCTTCACGATATTTATGTTCATGGTGGATTATATCCTACTCATGCTTGCATCCAATGTTTATTAATTTTAATGCATGTACATGGCTGTTGTCACTCTCTAGTTGGTCACTTCCCAGTCTTTTGCTAGCCTTCACCTGTACTAAGCGGGAATACTGCTTGTGCATCCAATCCCTTAAACCCCAAAGTTATTCCAGATGAGTCCACTATACCTTCCTATATACGGTATCTACCTGCCGTTCCAAGTAAATTTGTATGTGCCAAACTCTAAACCTTCAAATAAACATTCTGTTTTGTATGCTCGAATAGCTCATATATCAACTATGGCTGCCCTTATCTTCCATGTTAGGCGGGTTATTCTCAAGAGGAGTGGACTCCGCTCCTCATTCACGAGAAAATGGCTGGTCACCGGGATGCCCAGTCCCATGCTTTATGCAAACTAAATCAAAATTAATTGCAAACAAAACTCCCCCTGGGACCTGTTGCTAGTTGGAGACACTCGTTGTTTCGAGCAAGTCATGGATTGATGCTTGTTGGTGGAGGGGGAGTATGAACTTTACCATTCTATTTGGGAACCGCCTATAATGTGTGTGGCATGGAAGATATCGCCATCTCTTAGTTGCTATGTTGACAATGAAAGTATACCTCTCAAAATATTATTTATCTCTATTTCAAAACCGAGCTCTGGCACCTCTACGAATCTCTGCTTCCCTCTACAAAGGACCTATCTATTTACTTTTATGTTGAGTCATCACCCTCTTATTAAAAAGCACTAGCTGGAGAGCACAGCTGTCATTTGCATTCATCACTATTAATTTATATTGGGTATGACTATGATTGGATCTCTTTTACCATGAATTACAATGTCTAGTCAGTCCTTGATCTTTAAAGGTGCTCTGCATTTATGTTTTGCAGTCTCAGAAAGGGCTAGCGAGATACCATCTTGTTATATCATATTATGATTGTTTTGAGAAAGTGTTGTCATCCGAGATTTATTATTATGGCTCGCTAGTTGATTATGCTATTGATATGAGTAAATATGAGACCTGAGAATTATTGCAAATGTGGTTAGTCATGATCTTTGCTGAAAACTTGAATACTGGCTTGACATATTTACAACAACAAGAGCAAGCAGAGTTTGTAAAAGTTTTTCATTATCACTTTCAGTTTCTCAACTGAATTGCTTGAGGACAAGCAAAGGTTTAAGCTTGGGGAGTTGATCGTCTCGACGTATCTACTTTTCAAACACTTTTGCCCTTGTTTTGGACTCTAACTTGCATGATTTGAATGGAACTAACCCGGACTGACGCTGTTTTCAGCAGAATTGCCATGATGTTGTTTTATGTGCAGAAAACAAAAGTTCTCGGAATGACCTGAAACTCCACGGAACATCTTATAAAAAATAATAAAAAATCCTCGCCAAAGATGAAGACCAGGGGGGCCAAACACTATCCACGAGGGTGGGGGGCGCGCCCCCTACCTTGTGGGCCCCCTGGAGACCTTCCGACGCCAACTCCAACTCTATATATTTGCTTTCGGGGAGAAAAAAATAGAGGAGAAGAAATCATCGCGTTTTACGATACGGAGCCGCCGCCAAGCCCTAAAACCTCTCGGGACGGCTGATCCGAGTCCGTTCGGGGCTCGGAGAGGGGATTAAATCGCCGTCGTCATCATCAACCATCCTCCATCACCAACTTCATGATGCTCACCGCCGTGCGTGAGTAATTCCATCGGAGGCTTACTGGACGGTGATGGGTTGGTTGAGATCTATCATGTAATCGAGTTAGTTTTGTTAGGGTTTGATCCCTAGTATCCATTATGTTCTGAGATTGATGTTGCTATGACTTTGCTATGCTTAATGCTTGTCACTATGGCCCGAGTGCCATGATTTCAGATCTGAACCTATTATATTTTCATGAATATATGTGAGTTCTTGATCCTATCTTGCAAGTCTATAGTCACCTACTATGTGTTATGATCCGGCAACCCCGAAGTGACAATAATCGGGACCACTCCCGGTGATGACCATAGTTTCAGGAGTTCATGTATTCACTATGTGCTAATGCTTTGTTCCGCTTCTCTATTAAAAGGAGGCCTTAATATCCCTTAGTTTCCATTAGGACCCCGCTGCCACGGGAGGGTAGGACAAAAAATGTCATGCAAGTTCTTTTCCATAAGCACGTATGACTATATTCGGAATACATGTCTACATTACATTGATGAATTGGAGCTAGTTCTGGGTCACCCTAGGTTATGGCTGTTACATGATGAACCGCATCCGGCATAATTATCCATCACCGATCCGATGCCTACGAGATTTTCATATACTGGTTTACACTTATTTACTTTTCCGTTGTTACTGTTACAATCACTACAAAATACCAAAAATATTACTTTTGCTTCCTTTACTTTTGTTACCGTTACCACCACTATCATATTACTTTGCTGCTAACACTTTGCTGCAGATACTAAGTTATCCAGGTGTGGTTGAATTGACAACTCAACTGCTAATACTTGAGAATATTCTTTGGCTCCCCTTGTGCCGAATCAATAAATTTGGGTTGAATACTCTACCCTCGAAAACTGTTGCGATCCCCTATACTTGTGGGTTATCACAATGTCGTTCCAGGGGTTTATTGCTGCGACTTGGCAGACTTCGGAGAGGTCGCGGAGTGCCCTCTTGCGCTGATTGTTTGAAGCGAAAGTCTTGAAGACCGTCAATACTCTGAGATCGTCATCCTCCGGGGGGCGTTGCTCTGAGGTGTTTTTGGTGAGGATATCCTCGCCGCTCTTGGCCACTTGCCGGAGTATCCAACATGCTGTAAGGCTGTGGGTTGGTACGGTATCCGGTGTCGTGTGTATTTTGCATGGCCTATCGAGCCATCCCTCCAGAATGGTTCCGCGTCCCGTAGTGGCTTATTTTTCTTCATTATGGGGTCTGGTGCCTCGCGAGGGTGCATCCTTTTTGCCCGCCAGAGGGGTTGAGTGGAGACCGGTGGTTCCCAGCGAGCTGTTTGAGTTTTCCAGGCGCTTTCCATTACGCAGTACTTCTGTACTATAGTTGCCAAGTCAGCGAAGTGTAATACGCTACGGTGATTGATGGCATTGATGATTCCTTCGTCCATGCAGTTATTGCAGAATACTGAAATCGCGTCCTCGTCGCGGCAATCTTTAATCTTATCTTTGACAAGGAGGAATCTGGCCCAAAAGTGATGGACTATTTCCTGAGACTGCTGTCGTATGTACATGAGGACGCATGCGGAGGGCCGGAATCGCTTGGCGAATATTGCTTGTGGTGGGTGGGTGGCTTTAAATCCGATCCCTGACCCAATTTGGAGTCCGGAGTTTGAGAAACTTCCGAGCTTATTAGTTCGGGGTCCGATATGTTAAATGATTTTCTAGGCTCGATGCCCAATTCTAGTTCGGAGGACTGGGAGTGTCATCCCGCAGAAAAGTATCCGGCTCTTCGAGCTCGGAAATCCGAACATAGCTCGTCTTCAACACAGGGTAAGAGTTGTTGTTTTGCTCCTCTACGACCGCTATTTGATGGTTGATTGGCGGAGATTTGATTCTCTCTGATCGGGTTTAAGCCAAATCTGCTCGTAGTCTATAGCAACCCCCATCACGGCAATGCGATCCAGGAGTTCGTTTAAAGACGACAACTCCGCCGGATCCATCCGTTGGAGTATTCAGAGTCAACATAGAGACGATTTTCAATGACCTGAGAAGTCATCATTGGCTTGACGGCCGAACGGGCAGTCATGGTAAAGCCGCCCAGCCGGAGGGTTTGGCCTGAGGCCAGGGCTCCTCCGGAGGTGATACTGTCCTTGATAACAAGGCGTGCCCTCAATCCTGTCTTCGACGTCACAGCGGAACTCTCAATGAAAGCACCAATGTCGGTGTCAAAACCGGCGGATCTCGGGTAGGGGGTCCCGAACTGTGCGTCTAAGATCGATGGTAATAGGAGACGGGGGACATGATGTTTACCCAGGTTCGGGCCCTCTTGATGGAGGTAATACCCTACTACCTGCTTGATTGATCTTGATGAATATGAGGATTACAAGAGTTGATCTACCACGAGATCGTAATGGCTAAACCCTAGATGTCTAGCATGTATGATTGTGATTGCCTCTATGGACTAAACCCTCCGGTTTATATAGACATCGGAGGGGTCTAGGGTTGTACAGAGTCAGTTTACAGAGGAAGGAATCTTCATATCCGAATGCCAAGCTTGCCATCCACACAAAGGAGAGTCCCATACGGACACGGGAGGAAGTCTTCTGTCTTGTATCTTCATGGCCCATTAGTCCGGCCCACGTCACACAGGCCGGACGCCCAAGGACCCCTTAATCCAGGACTCCCTCAAACACCACCACCACCTAAGGTGGGAGAGGTAAATTCTCTAATGAAGTTCAATTATAATGACACTCACAATATGCACCCTAGCCAATGCCTTTATGAGTCTGAAAACTACATTAGAAAACAAGATCACTTCAATGCAAATGTTATGAAACAATTGAAATACAATTATGATATGATTGCTCGCTTGAGTGACTTGTTATTTAGAATCTCAAATGATGTTAGAGGTGTGGGAAAGCATGCTTCTATGGTTCAAACTCAGTTAGAACAAGTTGCTAAATCCCAAAGAGAGTTGCTTGATGAAATGAATAATAATATCAATGATCACGCTGTTAGATTAATGACTAGAATTGAACAAGACTCTCAAAGAATTGAACAAGACTCTCAAAGAGTTAACACTGATGCACGTAGTCCTTCTAAAAAGAAAAAGAAGAAGAAAAATGATAGGACTTTGCATGCCTCTAGTGAACCTGAAGTTGACAAACCTCCTGATAATGATAATGAAATTTCTATCTCTAATGCTGAAACTCAGTCTAGTAATGAACACTCACCTTCTGATAATGAAAAAGATAATGATGAGGTTCATGAAAACACTCAAACGAATAGTAAAGAACCATACAATGATGTTGAGATAGAACATGCAGTTGATCTTGATAACCCACAACCCAAGAATACAAGATATGATAAAAGAGACTTTATTGCTAGAAACACGGTAAAGAAAGAGAACCGTGGGTTCAAAAACCTATGCCGTTTCAATCTAAGGCAACTAAAAAGAAAGATGATGGAGAATTTGAATGCTTTGCTGAAATGCTGAGGCCAGTCTTTTTGTGTACTCGCTAAACTGATATCTTGAAAATGCTTCCTTATGCAAAATACATGAAAGACATCATCACCAATAAGAGAAAAATACCGGAAGCTGAAATATCCACTATGCTTGCTAATTATACTTTCAAAGATGGAGTACCTAAAAACTTGGAGATCCAGGAATACCAACTATACCTTGCCCCATCAAAAGAAATTATGTGAAAACTACTTTACGTGATTTAGGAGCTGGTGTTAGTGTTATGCCTTTCTCTTTATATAAAAGACTTGGTTTGAATAAACTCACACCTACTGAAATATCCTTGCAAATGGTTGACAAATCAACTGCCATACGTATCGGTATCTGTGAGGATGTGCCCATTGTTGTTGCTAATGTTACTATTTTGACTGACTTCGTTATACTTGAGATGCCCGAGGACGACAACATGTCGATTATCCTTGGTAGACCCTTCTTGAATATTGCAGGGGCTATTATCGATTGCAACAAAAGCAAGGTCACTTTTCATATCAATGGTAATTAGCATACGGTGCACTTTCCGCAGAAACAATTCCAAGTGAATGGTATTAATGTTATTGAAAAATCTTTGACAATCACTATTGGAAGTTTGGAACTACCTCTACCTACTGTTAAAAAGAAATATGAAATGCTTATTTTTGGGGACATTCATATCCCCGTTGAGGTAACTTAGTGATTTACGAAAGTTCTTCAGTTTCATGCTAATCGAAAGTGGTTGTTAATAAGACTTGATCAACCTTATTAATGGATTATTTTTTGAGAGGTATGAAGTTGATGAATTTTGTAAGCACTACCTTCTGTCCCTACCTTTTGTTTTCAGTTTTTATTAGTTAAATAAAATGCCATGCTTTGTCTGTTTACTGAATTTCCCATGCAATAAAAATGACCCAAAAATAAAAGTTCTCAGAATGCATTAAAAATTTAATACAATTTGTTTTCTGAATATTTAAGAATTTATGGTGCAAATAATATCAGAGGGAGGTGCACCAGGTGGGCACAACCCATCTAGGCATGCCAGGACCCCCAGGCGCGCCCTGGTGGGTTGTGGTCATCACGTGGGCCCCTCACTTATCTCTTCACACCACATCATAACCTACCTCCACAAACCAATCATCATTGCTCTCTCTCTCCCGTGTTTTTGCTCTCAAACCAGCGGATTTTGATCTCTTTGCTCGAAGCTCCGTTTCCGAAACTGCTTCGGGGGATTGTTGCTTGGTATGTGACTCCACCGTTTGTCCAATTCGTTTTTGCTTTAGTGGTTTATATTTTGAATAATTAGCTACTCTTGGTGCTGATGTAGATAAGCTTGCATGTTGAATTCTTAGAGTTCTAAGTAGTTTGAATGCTTGCTATGGTGTCTATGTATCCCTATGAGTAGTTGCTATAAATTTTGTGAAGTTTTGTTGAGAAAAATTTGTGGACTAAAAATTTCAGAATTTTGTTCATAGGAAAAAGATGAATATCTTTAGGAAGTTTGCTTCCAAGAAGAACTACAAGGGAGTTATTGGGGAGTCGTCTGACAGTGATCTCCATCCCCGGAGATTGGCAGAAGTACCGCCGTGTGAATGGACGCATACCCCATTCATGTAGGGAGCTAGAATGCTTCAAGAGTTTACACAATATGCTGCTAATGTTGGCCTTAGCGACTTCACCGCAGCTGAATATGAACAGTATCATCTCCTCACAAACACCTTTGTTCAAAGTTTTAATTTCCTTCCTAGGAATAATCCTCCTGAGGTGCAGTTTAATTTATACGCTGAGTTCCATCAGATACCGCTTATTGAGTTATGTGAAATATGCTTGCTTCCTTCTGATGGTGGTTTGGTAGAGCCTAGGCCGGCAGAGTTTGAGGCATTTTATCGTACCTTGACAATGTGAGATGAGAGAGGAGTGTCGGGTATCACTGCCGCTGGCTTGCATTTTCCTGCTGTACACTATTTCACTCTTTTTATTGCAAAATGCTTGCTTGCTAGAGAGAAGGAGGGTGCACTCAGTGCCCCATACCTTGTTGTTTTACGGCGTGCACTTGAGGGCGACAACACTTATAGCTTGGGAGCTATTGTGTCACGTCGCCTCCACATTAATAAATCCAAAGGTAAAATACATGGTGGTATTTTCGCTACTCGTTTGGCGGCTCGCTTTAATGTTGAGATACGCCTTCATGATTACCCTTTGACCAAGGTTTACCTAGATTGTGCAGCCATGGAACACGGCCATTTTATTGCACGAGATTACCCTAACATTCCTATTCTGTATAACCTGGTTTTCAGTGTGAACACTCGTGATATTATTCCATTGCCTGCTCCTGCTTTGTTTGATCCTGCTGCCCGGGGCGGATATAGGATTATGCATGCATATATCATCGCCTACCGGAACGACCAGGCTGCAGCAGAGGAGGAGCCTCAGCAGTGGGATCCGTGGATTCCCGCTCCTTAGTACCCCAACTACTATCCAGGCTACTGATCAATTACCAAGTTAGGCCTAAAGCGTAAGCTTGGGGGAGTACGTGTTTCTCACCGATATTACATTCATGTTCACACATTTCATTCCAGTTGTCGGTGTTCACACTTTTTCATTGTTTCATCAATGTTAAATTTATTTTCTCGCTTTCTTCTTGTGTGTTTGAAAAACCTTAGAAAACCAAAACAATCAGTTATAGTTAGTTTACTTTCTATGCATGCTTAATTGTAATACTAAAAAGAAAACCCAAAAAGATTTCCTTGTTCTTCTTTTGCTCGCTGGGAGATTTCCTATGTAAATAGTTTTTCTTGTTTTTGTTTTTCCCTTTTTATTTGCTTGTTCAAGAAAACCAAAAACTCCAAAATTATTTCAGTGTGTTTTTCTGAATTTCTTTTCTTTTTATTCAAGTCATACCAAGGACAAGACCACGATGAAAATGTTGAGTCGCTCTTACCTCCATAATTGTTGATCTAACAAAGAGCCCATTTTACCTTGTCTTCTCCTGTTGCATAAAATATTTGCAGATTCCAGCTTAGTCCACGACACTCTTGCACTATTATTATTTTCATATCATTCGGTCGTGCAAGTGAAAGGCAATAATGACGATATTTGATGAATTGGCCGTGGCAGAGAGAAACGGGTATGAACTCGACTTGTTCTGTTTTTTGTAAATATGTTTAAGCTAGTATCCATGATTTAGCCCATTATGATTAAACATGTTTGCAATGACAATCAGAGATTATAGTTTCTCATGCCATGCATAAGTAGCTAGGAGTGGATAACGATTGATCTTGGATATCAACATTGCATTAGAATGATTGTGATGTAGTATGATGATATGGTATCCTCCTCTGAATGTTCGAGTGGCTTGACTTGGCACATGTTCATGCATGTAGTTGAATCAAAACCAACATAGACTCTATGATATTTATGTTCATGGTGTTCATATCCTACTCATGCTAGTGTCCAATGTTACTTATGTATAATGCATGTTCATGACCATTGTTGCTCTCTAGCTGGCTGCTTCTCAACCTATTTGCTAGCCTTCGCCTGTACTAAGTGGGAATTCTGCTTGTGCATCAAAAACCTTGAACCCAAATTATTCCAGATGAGTCCACCATAACTACCTATATGCGGTATAGCCCTACCGTCCTAAGTAAATTTGCATGTGCCACCACTAAACACTTCAAATAAATATACTTTTTGTGTGCCTAGATCGTTCATGGAACGACAGGAGGTGGCCGGTATCTTCAATGCTAAGAGGGTTATTCTCAGGTTGAGTGTTTATTCACTCACAAATCGCACAAGAAAAATGGCGGTAATAGGGATTCCCAGTCCCGAACTCAAAATGCAAATTATTAAACAAAACTCCACCGGGACTGTTGTTGGTATGGATGGCACCCGTTGTTTTGGACAAGCCGTGGAGTGTGATTGATAGTGGAGGGGGAGCAAACCTTTACATTTACCGCTTGGGAACCGCCACTAGCGTGCTTATCATGGAAGATGTTGGTAACTGATGGTCGTGAAGTAAACAAGAATGGTGCATTTCTCAAAATATCATTTACCTCTATTTTTAAAACTTTAGCTCTGGCACCTCTGCAAATCACCACTTCCCACTACAAAGGGACTTTCTATTTACTTTTATGTTGTGTCATCACTATCTAAAATAAGCGCCAGAACCTGAGAGCACTGCTGTCATGGTGATGCATTTTGTGTAGCTAATGTTGGGTGCATCATGACTGGATCTTTTCTATTATGAACTATTCGCTGCTTGAACTTTGGAAGTGCTCTGCGTTTATGTTTTGCGGTCTCAGAAAGGGCTAGTGAGATACCACTATTGTCATATTATATCATGGTCGTTTTGATAACATGTTGCTACTTGAGATATCTTATTATTGCTCGCTAGCTGATTATGTCATTGATATGAGTTAATGTAATCTTTAAGAGTTATTGTCGGCATGGTTAGTTATAATGTTGATTGAAAACCTAGGTGTTTCAGCTTATTTATGCAAACAAGAGCAACAGAGCTCGTAAAAGTTCTTCTTTTTCACTTTCAGCTTATCAATTGAATTGCTTGAGGACAAGCAAAGGTTTAAGCTTGGCGGAGTTGACACGTCTCCAACGTATCTACTTTTCCTAACGCTTTTCCTCTTGTTTTGGACTCTAATTTGCATCATTTGAATGTAACTAACCCTGGACTGACGCTGTTTTCAGTAGAACTACCATGGTGTTGTTTTTGTGCAGAAATAAAAGTTCTTGGAATGGAACGAAACTTTACGAGGATTTTTTATACAATAAAAGAGAATTTCTGGAGACAGGAGTCACCTGAGGGGGGGGGCACCTGGATGGGCACAACCCACCAGGGTGCGCTTGCCCCCCAAGCGCGCCCAGGTGGGTTGTCCCCACCTGGTGGCCCCGTAGACCCTGAAACCGACGCTATAAAATCCTAGTTTTCCAGAAAAAAATCAGGGAGAAAGATTATCGCGATCCACGAGATGGAGCCGTCGTCACCTCCTGTTCTTCATCGGGAGGTCAGATCTGGAGTCCATTTGGGGCTCCGGAGAGGGGGATCTTCGTTCTTTGTCATCACCAACCCTTCTCCATCGCCAATTCCATGATGCTCCCCACCGGGAGTGAGTAATTCCTTCGTAGGCCCGCTGGTCGGTGAGGAGTTGGCTGATATTCATCATGTAATCTAGTTAGTTTTGTTAGGGTTTGATCCCTAGTATCCACTATGTTCTGAGATTGATGTTGCTATGACTTTGCCATGCTTAATGCTTGTCACTTTGGGCCAGGTGCCATGATTTCAGATCTGAACCGGTTATGTTATCACCATTATATCCATGTTCTAGATCCGGTCTTGCAAGTTATAGTCACCTACTACGTGTTATGATCCAGCAACCCTGGAGTGACATAGTCGGGACCACTCCCGGTGATGACCGTCGTTCGAGGAGTTCACGTATTCACCGCATGTTAATGCTTTGTTCCGATTCTCTATTAAAATGAGGCCTTAATATCCCTTAGTTTCCAATTGGACCCCACTGCCACTAGAGGGTAGGACAAAAGATGTAATGCAAATTCTTTCCATAAGCACGTACGACTATTCACGGAATACATGCCTACATTATATTTATGAACTGGAGCTAGTGCCGTATCGCCCTAGGTTATGACTGTCACATGATGAATATCATCCGACAAATTACCGATCCAATGCCTACGAATTTATCTTATATTGTTCTTGCTAAGATACTACAGCTATCGTTACTGTTGCACTTGTTACAAAACTACAGTTATCACTGTTACCGTTACCATTGCTGCTGCTACTATTATCAAAACTATCATATTACTTTGCTACTGATCATGTTGCTGCAGATAATTAATCTCTAGGTGTGGTTGAATTGACAACTCAGTTGCTAATACTTGCAAATATTCTTTGGCTCCCCTTGTGTCGAATCTATAAATTTGGGTTGAATACTCTACCCTCGAAAACTGTTGCGATGGACTTGTGGGTTATCAGGACTTTGGTGGACTTGCCCGATGATCGGCAAGCCATTGAGAATAAATGGATCTTCAATAAGAAGAATGACGCTGATGGTAATGTCACCGTCTACATAGCTTGACTTGTCGTGAAAGGTTTTCGACAAGTCCAAGGGGTTTACTACGATGAGACCTTCTCACCCATAGCTATGCTTAAGTCAGTCCGAATCATGTTAGCAAATGACGTATTTTATGATTATGAAATTTGGCAAATGGACGTCAAAACTGCATTCCTTAATTGATTTCTTAAAGAAGAGTTGTATATGATGCAACCAGAAGGTTTTGTCGATCCTAAAGGTTCTAACAAAGTGTGCAAGCTACAGCGATCCATCTATGGACTGGTGCAAGCATCTCGGAGTTGGAATATACGCTTTGATGAGGTGATCAAAGCATATGGTTTTATACGGACTTTCTGTGAAGCCTGTATTTACAAGAAAGTGAGTAGGAGCTCTGTAGCATTTCTAATATTATATGTAGATGACATATAGTTGATTTGAAATGATATAGAATTTTTGGATATCATAAAAGGATACTTGAATAAGAGTTTTTCAATGAAAGACCTTGGTGAAGATGCTTATATATTGGGCATCAAGATCTATACAGATAGATCAAGACGCTTAATAGGACTTTCACAAAGCACATACCTTGACAAAGTTTTGAAGAAGTTCAAAAAAGATCAGTCAACACTACTGCAGGATGCTGCTAACGCGACACTACGATCAGAGACCCTTCGACGAAACTGTGTGCAATGCAATAATCACAAACGGTGGTGTAAAAGAACCGTCAAAAAAGGTGCAAAATGTTTGCGATGGCGGAGCCATCAAACACGGTTCAGATTTTAGTTGCGTGTGCGATCCAGGGCATACGGTTCAGTCCAATGAACTATTTGTGATGAGGCGGAACAAAAGAAACGGGCAGTGATGAAGGCGTGTCCAATATAGAGCATACGGTTCACTCGGATGAATTGTTTGTGATTAGGCAACACAAAACAAACGGTCAGCCAGATGAAGGTGTGTGTGATTGAGGTCATACACTTCAGAAGGATTAACTGTTTGCGATTAGGCAACAGAACAAAAACCGGCCAGCCAGATCAAAGTGTCTGCAATTGATCGCATACACTTTACATGGATGAACTGTTTGCGATTAGCCACAACAACTGGAACAGTTAGATAGATCAACGTGTGTGCGCTAGATGGGCACACACATCTATTATATATAAAAAGTATTTGACGGGTTAACCAATAAAAAGAGAAATAAGCTAGAAATTACCATAATAATTAGGATGGCTCCCGTTTGTAAGAAGATTGTACCAAAACTTGACCCAAATTGGAATAGTTTTTTTTACCACAACATGTTGGTGCTATGACATAACACCATGCCAAGTTTCATGATTTTGAGGCGAGTTTTGGATTTACAGTAATTTTAAAACCAGGTTTCTCAATGTTTACTGTCGAGTCGGCACCGCCCTGGATAGGCTTTTCTCCTCGTGGGTCCCAAATGATAAAGCCAAATATGTGACTACCATGCAACTTTTCTTATTAGGAATTACAACCCTTGGTGTGCAAGCTGAAAATAAGTTTGTGGGTGCTGGTGGGCACTAAAAACTTGTGGTTCTATGATGAACAAAGATCTCAAGGATCCCACGACAGTGATGTTCTTTGCCTATGTTGTCAATGCTTATAATATTTGTGTCTTAATTAAAGAAATGGCAAGCCATTGGCCCAGTATGAAGGAAAATATGGGTCAAAGCCGAGTTGAAAAGGGCAACAATATCTAACTCTAGCTAACAAACAATACAAAATCACGAGGATTCATTGCTCATCAGGTTTATACAATATCCAGATTGAACAGGACAATGACATCTAACTCAACCAAAGTTTTCGGCAGTCACAATTAAATGGATCGGTCTGATCCATAAAATCAAGATCAACGGCCAGAAATTCTACTAGTCCATGATGACTTCTTTTTATGTCCACATGAAACTTCTTTTTATGTTGTTGTAAATAGAAGCCAAGCACGGTCAGAAGCCCTTAGGTCCACATGAAACTTCTTTTTATGTTGTTCAACACCTGCAGCCGTAAGAAATTTCTTGTTGAAAAACTTAATCCTAACGGACAATAGTGCCCTTGCATTCAACATGAAGAATGTGACAAAGCTAGTGTTTGCATTGTTGGATGCATATACTTCCAGTGTTACTGTCTTCAAACGAATGTCGTGAGATCTGAGAAAATCCCGGTGCTTCTTGAACCATCGATTGGTTATACTTTTTTCCCCATGTGTTAGTGCCTAAATAGAGATGAAGATTGAAAACAGTTAATGTCTAAAAAAGATTGTGTTGAAAGAGTGTTAGTGATACGTCTCCAACGTATCTATAATTTATGAAGTATTCATGCTATTATATTATCAACCTTGGATGTTTTATATGCTATTTTATATGGTTTTTGGGACTAACCTATTAACCTAGAGCCCAGTGCCAGTTTCTGTTTTCTCCTTGTTTTAGAGTGTCACAGAAAAGGAAAACCAAACGGAGTCCAATTGACCTGAAACTTGACGGAGCTTATTTTTGGACCAGAAGAAGGCCACGGAGTTAAAGAGTTGGGCCAGAAGAGTCCCAGGCTGCCCACGAGGGTGGGGGCATGCCTCCCTGCCTTGTGGACAGCCCGGAGACCCTCCCTGACTTGTCCTCGATGCCAACACCTCTCATATATACCCAAACTTCCAGAAAGAAACCTATATCGGAATTTCCGCCGCCGCAAGCCTCTGTAGCCACGAGAAATCAATCTAGGTCCTCTCCGGCACCCTGCCGGAGGGGGCCATCATCACCGGTGGCCATGGAGGAGTATCCCGGAGAGTCCATCATCGCTATGAGGGCCAAGGACCAGAGGGAGAACCATTCCCCATCCAGGGGGAGGCCATGGAGGAGGAATCACAAGGGGGAGAACCTCTCCTCCTCTCTCTTGGTGGCACCGGAGTGCCATCGAGAGGGGAATCATCGCCGCGGTGATCGTCTTCATCAACATCACCATCATCATCACCATCCTAATCTCTTTTACGCGCTCCACTCTCCCGCACCCCGCTGTAATCCCTACTTGAACATGGTGCTTTATGCCACATATTGTGATCCAATGATGTGTTGCCATCCTATCATGTTTTGAGTAGATATCCTTTGTCTTTGGGTTAATTGATGATCTAGATTGGTACAAGTTGTATGTTTTATTTTGGTGCTGTCCTATGGTGCCCTCCGTGTCGCGCAAGCGTGAGGGATTCCCGTTGTAGGGTGTTGCAATACATTCATGATTCGCTTATAGTGGGTTGGTGAGTGACTGAAACACAAACCCGAGTAAGGGGGTTGTTGCGTATGGTAATAAAGAGGACTTGATGCTTTAATGCTATGGTTGGGTTTTACCTTAATGATCTTTAGTAGTTGCGGATGCTTGCTAGAGTTCCAATCGTAAGTGCATATGATCCAAGTAGAGAAACTATGTTAGCTTATGCCTCTCCCTCATATGAAATTGCAATGACGACTATCGGTCTTGTTAACAATTGGCTAGGACAATTCCGCACACCGATCCATCATTATTCCACACTCGCTATTTATAATACTTAGTAATATATTCTAACTTTATGATAACAGCACATACTTTTATATTTTAGCTCTCTGTTACCATGCAGAGTTATCCTATTCATACCCACAACGTAGTTTTATTTCTTGTTTCTAGTTGGAAGCAAACGTTTGGTGCACATAGAGTCGTATCAGTGGAAGATAGGGCTTGAGAGAATATTGATCTTACCTTTAGCTCCTTGTGGGTTCAACACTCCATACTTATCACTTCCACCTTTGGGAATTGCTACGATGATTCCCTGCACTTGGGGACTATCAAGCTCTTTTCTCGCGCCATTGCCGGGGAGAAATAGCGTGGGGTTGATATTCTCGTGTGTGCTTGCTTGCTTTCTTCACTAAGTAGATTTTGTTTTTCCTTTTTGTTTCTGTTTAGTTGTGGGTGAAACATATTTTTTTTAAAGAATGAAAATACAAAAAAATCTACTTGCCTCTCATGCCTAAAAAGTTTTTCAAAAAGAGAAGTGATTGGAAAGTTATGCATTGAAGAAGTGAGGGTCGACCTTGAGCACTTGTGTTCATGCTCACGGAAACAATGTAGAATTTTTCATGGAAGTTTCTCTGTAAATAATTATTCCCTTGTATATATCCATTATATTATAAAAATAATGTGCCAAGCTTTGGTTTTAGGATGATTAGATTGCTTGTTTACTATGTGCAGAACAAAAACAGAAACTTTGGCTGTAGCGCGTGATTTTACATTTTTTACTGGAACGTCAAATGGGTCTGAAACCTTTTGCACATTACTTCTTTAAAAACTTTTCAAATTTTCAAATTTATTTCATAATTTTTGGAGTTACAGAAGTTTGCTAAACTTCCAGATTACTACAGACTGTCCTGTTTAAGACAGATTCTGTTTTTGATGCATTGCTTGTTTGTTTTGATGAAACTATCGATTTCTATCAGTGGATTAAGCCATGGAAAAGTTATATTACAGTATCTATAATTCAAAAACAAAATATGAATTGGTTTGCAACAGTACTTATAGTAGTGATTTGCTTTGTTATACTAACGGATCTCACAAAGTTTTTGTTAAACTTCCGTGTGGATGAAGTGTTCGAAGATCGAGGAGCTATCAATATGAGAAGAATAAAGAGAGGCAAGAGTTCAATCTTGGGGATGCTCAAGGCACCCCAAGTAAATATATAAGAGGATACTCAAGCATCTAAGCTTGGGGATGCCCCAGTTGGCATCCCATCTTTCTTCTTCAACAATTATCGGTATACCTCGGTTTTTGTTTTGTTCACATGATTTGTGTCCTTTGTGTTTTTATTTTTCTTTAAGAACCATGCTAGTATGAGATATCCCTTCATTTATTTATAGAATACTTCATGTGCTTCACTTATATCTTTTAAGTATGACCTTATAGAATGCTCTTTGCGCCTCACTTAAATCTTTTGAGTATGGTTTTATAGAATGATTCGTGTGCTTCACTTATATATTTTGAGCTTGGATATTGGTTAGTCTATATTAATTGTAGAATGCTCCATGAACTTCACTTATATATTTTGGGGAATGAATAATACTATCATCTAAAGCGGGTTTGGAAGAGTGTCAACTTTAGGAACTAGTGATCCCGCTATTCCGAATGAGAAGAATTTTGCTTATGTGGAGAGTAGAAAAATTTCTATGCTTGTAGATCATGAAAATAATGCTTTATGTTATGGTTATATTGTTGAATTCATTCATGATGCTACTGAAAATTATTATGAGGGAGGAATATATGCTTGTAGGAGTTGCAATAATATCAAGTTTCCTCTCTATGTGCTTAAAGTTTTGAAGTTATACTTGTTTTGCCTTCCTATGCTAGTTGATTCTTGTTCCTATAAATTATGTTTTCACAAAATCCCTAGGCATAGGAAGTTAGTTAGATTCAAATGTGCTAGTCATATTCTTCATGATGCTCTCTTTATGTTTCAATTCTTATCTTTTATGTGAGCATCATTGAAATCATCATGCCTATCTAAAAGGCATTAAAGAAAAGCGCTTGTTGGGAGACAACCCAATATTTACCCCTAGTGTTTGTGTGTGTTTACATGATTAAGCTATTGTATTAATCATGTTTTATAGCTTTTGTTTTAATAAAGTACCAAGTAAGACCTTTGGGAAGACTTGGGTGAAAGTTAATGTGATCTTGCTGTAAAAAACAGAAACTTTGCGCTCACGAGATTAGCTACCATTTTTACAGAACAGTGCTTTTGAGTTGATTATTTTTGCAGAAGATCAATAGAAAAATTACTCACATCCAGAAATTTATTTCATAATTTTTGGAGTAGGATAATTATGGTTTCTGTTCAGATCATTACAGACTGTTCTGTTTCTGACAGATTCTGTTTTCATTGCATTGCTTGTTTTCTAGTTTCTATGGCTTATATTTATCAATATAAATTGTAGAAATGATATGGTACAGTAGAAATTGTGTGGGAACAATTATTAACCTTGTATTTGACAGTACCAATGTGAATGGTTTACTCTTTATCATACTAACCTATCTCACGAAGTTTTGTTAAGTTTTGTGTGATTGATGTTTTCAAGCTTTGGGTGAGATATCGATATGAGGAGAATAAGGAGTGGAAAGAACCTAAGCTTGGGGATGCCCAAGGCACCCCAAGGTAATATTCAAGGAAGACTCAAGCGACAAAGCTTGGGGATGCCACGGAAGGCATCCCCTCTTTCGTCTTCAAAACTATCGGTATACCTTACTCGGAGCTATATTTTTATTTGTCACATGATATGTGTTTTGCTTGGAGCGTTTTTTCAATTTTACTTGCTGTTTGAATAAAATCATTGGATCTAAAATATTGAATGAAAAAGAATCCTCCCATGGCTAGTTAATTATTTGACTACTCAGTGTTCTTCACATATATCTTTTGGAGTAGTTTGTCATTTACTCATGTGCTTCACGTATATCCTATGAGTAAATGGTTGAATGATTGAATGTCATAAATCTGAATTTATATATGTTTCATATGCTTATAACATGGGGAGTAATGACTTCACACATAATAAGTATAGGTAGTAAACTCATTGAAAGTTAGCAAACGTAGAATTGGTCACTTGAACAATTCATGAAAGAATATTGAAGGAAGAGAGATTTCACATATAAATATACTATCTTGGACATCTTTTGTAATTGTGAGCACTCATTAAAATATGACATGATAAAAGGTTGATGTTGGGCAAGGAAGACAGCTTAATGGGTTATGTTTTCTTATATCCGAAATAAAGTATATTGTCATGGATCATCCAACATGCTGAGCTTGCCTTTCCCTCTCATGCTAGCCAAATTATTTGCACCAAGTAGAGATACTACTTGTGCTTCCAAACATACCTTAAAATGAGTTTTGCCATGAGAGTCCACCATACCTACCTATGGATTGAGTAAGATCCTTCAAGTAAGTTGTCATTGGTACATGCAATAAAAATTGCTTTCTAAATATGTATGATCAATTAGTGTGGAGAAAATAAGATTTATACGATCTTGTGATATGGAAGCAATAAAAGCGACGGACTGCATAATAGAGGTCCCTATCACAAGTGGTAATATAAAGTGACGTTCTTTTGCATTAAGATTTTGTGCATACAACCTTAAAATCGCATGACATCCTCCGCTTCCCTCTGCGAAGGGCCTATCTTTTACTTTTATCTTCTACCTTATGCAAGAGTCATGGTGATCTTCACCTTCGCTTTTTACATTTTATCCTTTGGCAAGCACATTGTGTTGGAAAGATCTATATATATATATATATATATATATATATATATATATATATATATATATATATATATATATATATATATATATATATATATATATATATATATATATATATATATATATATATCCGATTGGATGTAAGTTATCATGAACAATTATTGTTGACATTACCCTTGAGGTAAAAGGTTGGGAGGCAAACTATAAGCCCCTATCTTTCTCTATGTTCGATTAAAACCTTGAACCCATAAATATCACGTGAGTGTTAGCAATTGTGAAAGATTAAATGATAGTTGAGTATGTGGAGTTTGCTGAATCAAAGCTCTGACATATACCTTTCCTGAAAATAAGATGAATTGCAATTGTTTGATGACTAAGAGCATTGTTTGTTAGTTTTCAAGAAAGTTTATGATCTATACTTTAACATGTGAATAGCTTGTTACTTGATCATGAAAAGTTTTATAAGATGAGCTGCTGTTATGACATATATTGATGCTAGAAAAAGTGAGTGAAATTATCATTGATCAAACTTGTGCACTTGCTAGCATTCACACTTCATAAATTATTTCCTTTATCATTTACCTACTCGAGGAAGAGCAGGAATTAAGCTTGGGGATGCTGATACGTCTCCAACGTATCTATAATTTATGAAGTATTCATGCTATTATATTATCAACCTTGGATGTTTTATATGCATTTATTTGCTATTTTATATGGTTTTTGGGACTAACCTATTAACCTAGAGCCCAATGCCAGTTTCTGTTTTCTCCTTGTTTTAGAGTATCGTAGAAAAGGAAAACCAAACGGATTCCAATTGACCTGAAACTTGACGGAGCTTATTTTTGGACCAGAAGAAGGACACAGAGTCAAAGAGTTGGGCCAGAAGAGTCCCGGGCTGCCCACGAGGGTGGGGGCGCACCTCCCTGCCTCGTGGACAGCCCGGAGACCCCCCTGACTTGTTCTCGACGCCAACACCTCTCATATATACCCAAACTTCCATAAAGAAACCTAGATCGGAAGTTTCGCCGCCGCAAGCCTCTGTAGCCACGAGAAATCAATCTAGGCCCTCTTCGGCACCCTGCCGGAGGGGGCCATCATCACCGGTGGCCATGGAGGAGTATCCCGGAGAGGCCATCATGGCCATGAGGGCCAAGGACCAGAGGGAGAACCTTTCCCCATCCAGGGGGAGGCCATGGAGGAGGAAGCACAAGGGGGAGAATCCCTCCTCCTCTCTCTTGGTGGCACCGGAGTGCCATCGAGAGGGGAATCATCACCGCGGTGATCGTCTTCATCAACATCACCATCATCATCACCATCCTCATCTCTTTTATGCGGTCCACTCTCCCGCACCCCGCTGTAATCCCTACTTGAACATGGTGCTTTATGCCACATATTATGATCCAATGATGTGTTGCCATCCTATGATGTTTTGAGTAGATATCCTTTGTCTTTGGGTTGATTGATGATCTAGATTGGTACGAGTTGTATGTTTTATTTTGGTGTTGTCCTATGGTGCCCTCCGTGTCGCACAAGCGTGAGGGGTTCCCGTTGTAGGGTGTTGCAATACGTTCATGATTCGCTTATAGTGGTTTGGTGAATGACTAAAACACAAACCCGAGTAAGGGGGTTGTTGTGTATGGGAATAAAGAGGACTTGATGCTTTAATGCTATGGTTGGGTTTTACCTTAATGATCTTTAGTAGTTACGGATGCTTGCTAGAGTTCCAATCATAAGTGCATATGATCCAAGTAGAGAAAGTATTTTAGCTTATGCCTCTCCCTCATATGAAATTGCAATGACGACTATCGGTCTTGTTAACAATTGCCTCTGACAATTCCGCACACCGATCCATCATTATTCCACACTCGCTATTTATAATACTTAGTAATATATTCTAACTTCATGATAACAACACCTACTTTTATATTTTAGCTCTCCGTTCCCATGCAAAGTTATCCTCTTCATACCCACAACCTAGTTTTATTTCTCATATCTAGTTGGAAGCAAACGTTCGGTGCACATAGAGTCGTATCAGTGGAAGACAGGGCTTGAGAGAATATTGATCTTACCTTTAGCTCCTTGTGGGTTCGACACTCCATACTTATCACTTCCACCTTTGGGAATTGCTACGATGATTCCCTGCACTTGGGGATTATCAGTTAGCTGAACGATTAATTATAGTACATTATATATGGGCTTTCATTGTGCGTGAAATCATCACCTTCATATTCAAATTCTCCAGACATGGAAAGCATTGCAGCAAGGCAATAATGATGTTGAGATCAAAACACCACATAGTGATATATAAGGTCTTGACAGAATCCACCACCACTGATAGGATGGACAAGCACTTCATTGAGCATAGAACATAATATTAGCACCAAAAGTGTACTCCAAAATGATACTTAACTTATGCGCACAAATGAAAAATGCAAATTACAAAAGTGTACGTGAATAATATACAATACCTCAATAGGTGTGGAGGCAAACACCATCTCGAACCATTCAAATGGATCACTAATTGCACCCAAGGTCTCGAGTTTAGGCGCGGAGACCATAGTTATTTGTGAAGGTTTATAGCAACAATTAAGGAGCAACCTTTGAAGTGAAGGGGCGTCTTCGATGATGAGCTCCTGTCCTTCAAAATGAATTCCAATGCTTACAAGGTGAGACAACTTTATTTTGATACAAGGGATATGGATTCCTATTCCAAAAACAAGCACCAAAGGCTGCAGTGCAGGGCAGCTAGAGTGGATGATGATGTGAAGTGAGGCCACCGACAGATCAACCAACACAAGCGCAAGTTTTTCAGCAGACTGGGCAACAAGCATTTGTACCAGATAGTCTGCTAGATGGCACCGGGTCAAGGTGGCGGTGTGGAGAGAGGAGGAAAACCATGAGATGGGCATCGGTGGTGAGGGCACAGATGCAGCTCTGGGTGGAAACCTATCACTGTAATGGTATAACTCAAGTTGCTGGAGTTTATCAAATTGACGGGATGTCAGGCAGGCGGCCACCATGCAGGGTATGTCTAGCAGGTAGCATGTCGTGATGCAGATGCATTGAACGGAGCCCCCGTGGGAGGAGATGATGGCTCCGGGGAGTTTAGAATCATCATCGACAGATAGTTGACGACAGTCGAGATTAAGAGGCGCGGTGCGCCACAGAGTGCGCCACCGAGATGCGAGGACTTGTGTGCGGCAGCCATCCTTGGTGGGGAGAAGGGAGATGATCTCCCCAAGGATTCCGTCTGGGAGATCGCTGATGCGGTCCGCCGGAGATTCTACTGGTTCCTCGGGTCCAGGGGGCGCTTCTGGCCGCACAGCAGGGTCGAAGATCTACATCCGGCGGCAGCGCTGGTCGGAGCCTCATCTATGTTCATACCAATCTGAAAGAAAAAAAATTGCATAACATGTAGGACATTCGAAATCAATTGCCAAGATCAGGAAGAAAAAAGGCACAAACATATATGTAGGTGACTAACCGGTTTTCCGTCGGAGTCGCAATTGTTGTCAGAGTTGTGTTTGACCTCCGGCTCCAGCTGGGGGGGGGGGGCACGATGGCGCCGACGAATTCAAGGTCGTGCTGCTGCCCGCGCGAGACCTCGTCGGCGGCGACGGAAACCTCTGTGGCCAGCTTGACGCGTTGTGCGGGTGCTTCACCAGCCCCGGCGTCGCCACTCCCTCCGTTGGTGCACTTCGGCGGCATCGTCGTACACTCCGGAGTCCAGATGCTGATGACCACTGTGGACCGGGGGTGCGACCGCCTATTATGGCCGGCGGCTCGGGCGCAATTAATACGGACCAGTGGGAGTGAGGCAGGCTGCGGTCAAAAGTTGTCTCGCCTCCCGGTGAGCGTGCGTGGCGGACGTCTGCCATTCCTACCATCATTTCACGCAGCTACTCGCACGCCTCCCTGTCAATCCACACCTGCACGCACGCCTCTCGGTATGCCTGCCCAGTGGAATGCTCGCATGCGTCCCGTCAACTCATGCTTGCTCGCACGACACACGGGGCGTGTGGCAGCACGTATATTTTTTGGTTTATTTTCTGCCGCTTTACTGCTTCACTGAACCATTCGCGTTGAAGAGATGCACAAATCCTGCGTTGAACATCTCGCACGCTTCCTGGTGAACATGCGCACCGGATGAATTTTGGATTTACTAGAATTAAAAACTAGGCATCTAAATGTTTTGCCGACAATCAACAGTGCCTTGGTGTTTGAAATTCATTCTCATTTCTTGCATGGGACCTAAGCATGCACATAAGGACACACATTTGATTTTTCAACCAACTTATAGTCACTGGAGCATGCGCATGTAGTTCAAATTTGAATTATGCACATAAATGCATTGAAAACTTAGTTAATGCATAAAATGTCCAAACGAACCCCGAAAAATCACAAAAATTGACACAACACTCCTGTTGTTCTATGTTGACACGAGAAAAAAATTGAAAGCAATAAGAGGCAATGGATATTGGTTCGTCCCCAAAGGTGGGACGTTCCCTACAAAAAAACCATCATGCTTGTTGTGAGAAGCTCCGGTTTGTGAGAAGCATACACTACAAAAAAAAGACACATCCGTGACATTTTGGGCGAACGAAATTTTTTCTGTCATACATATGACACTTCTATGACGATAATTGTGACAAAACCCGGTATCATCATAGATGTGGTGGGCTCCTACATATATGACAAAAATCATGACAGAAAATGGGCTTTTCGTCCTGGGCGGGCCGGAGACGCAGCTGCATGACATTCTTTGGGCCGTCCATGACGGAAAAAACCGTGGTAGAAGCGAGGGCGAGGAAAATTTCGGGGAGTTGGCGGTTATGGTGGGAGGTCGGGGCCGAAGCGATGCGCGCTTTCTCGTGACGCTGCTGCGTGTGTGCAAGGCGTTGGCTCTAATCGAACCCGAAGCGACAGAATGTAGGGCTACGTTCATCGAACCGAAGCGATCGATCGATGGCTGTTAATCGAACCCGATGGAGCGATTCTTCGCTGCTGCTGCTAATCAAGCCGATCGATTGATGAACAGTGAGCGCTTGGGGGTGGATGAACATGAGCGGTGGCGTTTTCTCGGATGAACAGGAACCCGTGGTGTGGAGGGCTGGATGAACATGAGACGATGGAGGGGTGGCCGTGGAGGGTGGTTGAACAGACCCGTGGTGTGGAGGGCTGGATGAGCAGTGAGCGGTGGAGGGGTGCCCGTGGAGGGTGGTTGAACAAGAGCGTGGAGAAGCGCGGTGGAGGCTGGATGAATAGGAGCCCGTGGAGGCTGGAGGAGGTCGACGGTAGCCCGTGGAGGCTGGAGGAAGTCGACGGTGGAGATGAACATTATCCCGTGGAGTCACGGTTTTGTGGTACGCCACACCCCTCCCGATGAACAGGACCCTGTTTCGACCGTAGCGCCCAACACAAGTCCGTTTCGTCTGCTTTTTGGCACGCCACACCCTCCCGATCAACAGGACCCCGTTTGACCGAAGCGCCCAACACAAGTCCGTTTTCGTCTGCTTTTGCAAGACGCCACACCCTCCCGATCAACAGACCCCTGTTTGACCGTAGGAGGTCTGTTTCCTCGTTGTGCGGTACGCCAGGCCCCTCCCGATCAACAGGATCTCGTTTCGAACGTGGCCGGTCGAACACAAGGCCGTTTCCTCCGTTGTGCGTTACGGCAGGCCTCGTTTCCTTCGCCTGTTCCATCCAAGCCCTCCCGATGAACACGACCACGCATTCCGTTCCGACCCAGCCGGTTGGCTCCCCATGAACACGACGACGACGCTGTTTCTCCGTTCTGACCCAGCCATGTACATATGCGCGAGTAGGCGTTCGAGACCCTGCCTGTATGTACGTACGTGGCTGTATTTTCTTTCTTGCACCCTCTCCGCTGTACATACGTGTACATGCTACATGCGCGCCTCTACTACGACACGTGCGCACCTCTACAATGACCAGTATGTACGTACCCTACGTACGCTTCGACCAGGTGGGTCCCGACTGTCAGGCACTTCCCTGCCTGCGAAGATGTTGCTGGTGGGTCCCAGCAGTCAGGGGGCGAATAGTTTTTTTGCCCACACGCACTTCCTTGCGTGCGAATATGTAGCTGGTGGGTCCCAGCAGTCAGGGGGAAACGTTTTTTTCGCGAAATACGGTGGCCCGTTCGGTGGGTCCCCGCTGTCAGGTGGAGGAATAATTATTTTGCGCGTAATAAGGAGGCACTTCCTTGCTGCGGCCGTGGACCCAGCTGTCACCTCTCCACGCAGTCCATGTCCGATGGAAGCCATTCCTTGACCACGTTGACCACGCCCGCCGAGAGCACCAGGCGGTGGACGACGGCGAGGCCTAGGAAGGGACGACGGAGCGGGGAAGACGCGGCAGCGGATGCCCACGCCAGAGGAGTACGAGGGTTCACTGGTTCGCTGCGGTGTGAGGCTGTCGCCGCCACGTAATAACAGGGGTGTGGGTGAGTAGAGGATGGCCTGGCCAGCGGTGGGAGTAGTAGGCGGTGAGGCCTCTGCCGATCGCAGCCGGCCATGGGAGGCAGGAGCACGAGGCACCACCGACGCTGGTTTGGGCGGCCGGAGCAAGAAGACCAGAGGTTGAAGAAGCACCACGGCCGCTGGGTGGACATCGACGTCCTTTGGAGCTAGAATCGTGCATATTGACTAAGTTGACAAAGCCCTCCGTCCCGTCAACTTTGTAGGCCCACAAGTCAGCCTCGCCACTATACCGGGTCCCAGCTAATGTGGGAGTATTCATTTTTTTGTGCGTAATAAGGAGGCACTTCCTTGCGTGCGAATATATAGCTGGTGGGTTCGAGCTGTCGGTGGCGGTAATGTTTTTTCAAGAAAATACTGAGCCCCTTTCGTGGGTCCTCGATGTCGTGGAGGAATCATTATTTTGCGCGTAATAAGGAGGCATTTCCTTGCGTGCGGCCGTGGACCCAGCTGTCGGCCTCTCCACGACAAATCCACTTCAGATGCATGTCGGTCATTGACCACGAGACCAGGGCACGCCGAGAGCACCGAGGCGGTGGACGACGGCGAGGCCTAGGAAGGGAAAGACACGGAGGCGGGAAGACTCGGCAGCTTGTTTTTCGACGCGGAGGGGAGTATGACTATACGAGGGTTTACTAGTTCATCTGCCGTCACGGAGAATAACAGCAGTGTGGGTGAGTAGAGGGATGGCTAGGCCAGCGATGGGAGTACGGTGGGCGGTGAGGTCTGCTTGGCAAAGATAGTCGGTCATGAGGAGGAGGGAGCAGCAGTCCCTTGGCGCTTGTTTGAGCGGTGGAGCAGGAAGAGCAGAGATTGATGAAGACGACGACCGCTGGATGGACATCCAACATCCATCGCCAGGCCAACCTTTTTAGGAAAACCTCAAATCTGTGGAAAACAGCATACAACCCATCTGCCATTATTTCTAATAATTTACAGCCCATTTGCTAATTCTTAAGGTTTTTTGGGGCCCATATTATTTTTGTTAGCACTAGCAAAAAGGCCCATTCGTTGCAACAGGAGAAAGAAATCTCTCATATCTCTAGCTGGGTCTGTTGGACAAACTGTGCGTGGCCGGTTGGCAGGTTATGAGATCGAACCCTCCCATCGGTAATTTGATTTTTTGCCAGCTCTTCGGACAAGGGCCTCAGTTTGCCGCCAGGTGGGCTTTCTTCGTCGGGCCAAAACGGGTGGCAAGTAACAAAACCAAATAGCGTACGTGAAATTAATTGAAGCGGGACCAAACAAAGCGGGACGAAACCAAGAATATCACCTCCTTTTAGTAGTAGGTATAGATTACAACCCATATTGTGGCCACGATTAAAAAATTATACGAAATTTTGCATATTTCGGTGCGGTCCGAACTGTTTTTAATCTCGAAATTTCGACTCACATTCAAACTGATTTTAAAAAGAAATGTATATCAATACAAAATCCAACAAATTCTCCACTCATAAAAAATTAATGTAATTGAAAATCTCGAAATGAAAAAAAGATATTTGAAACTAATTGCCGGTTTGATGTGTTTTAAAAATGTACAACCCATTTCTCATTACTGATAGGCCATTTTCTCGCCAATTAATGAAGCTCTCCTCGTCTTGAAAGATTTGCAGCCAACATGCCCGATAAAGCGATTTACTTGGCAAATCACAAAAAACTGGCTGTGGCCTTGGACCCGGTATCGGCCTCTCCACGCATGAGACTCTTCCGATGGAAGTCGGTCCTGACCACATTGACCACACCGCCGAGAGCACCAAGGCGGTGGACGGCGGCGAGGCCTAGGAAGGGGACGACGCGAGCCGGGAAGACGCGCAGTGGATGCCCACGCGAGAGGAGTACGAGGGTTCACCGTTCGGCTGCGGCATGAGGCTGCTTGTCGCCTTGAGAATAACAGGTGCGGGTGAGTAGAGGATACCCCAGGCCAGCGGTGGGAGTAGTAGGGCGGTGAGGCCTCGCGGCATCATAGCCGCCACCAGAGGCAGGAGCACGCTGCACAACCGGGCGCTGCTTTGGGCGGCCGGAGCAAGAAGACCAGAGGTTGAAGAAGCACTATGGCCGCTGAATGGACATCGTGACGGTCCTTGGAGCTAGAATCGTTCATATTGACTAAGTTGACAAAGCCCTCCATCCTCGTCAACTTAGTAGGCCCACAAGTCAGCCACCCACTATGGTGTGTCCCAGCTAGCAGGGGGTATTCATTTTTTGGTGCGTAATAAGGAGGCACTTCCTTGCGTGCGAAGATATAGCTGGTGAGTCCGACCTGTCAGCGGGGGGTGACGTTTTTCGTGAAATACATAAGCCCTTCCCACGTACAGTGCATGTACAGTGCGTAATAAGGAGGAACTTTCCTTGCGTGCGACCATGGACCTCGTGGGTCCCAGCCATCGAGCTCTCCACGTCTGCCCTTCTTCCGATGACTCTCAGATGTCGACCACACTGCGCCGAAGCGCACCGAGGCGGTGGATTTACGACAAGTCCCTGACCGGAACGACCGGAGATGGGGAAGACGTGGCAGTGGAGTCACTGACGGAGAGGGTGGGAAACTTGACTGGTTCAAAAGGGTGGGTGTCGGTGTCAAAATCGGCGGATCTCGGTAGGGGGTCCCAAAGCAGCGCCTAGGCGGATGGTAACAGGAGACAAGGGACACGATGTTTTACCAGGTCGGGCCCTCTTGATGGAGGTAAAACCCACGCCCCGCTTGATTAATATTGATGATGTGTGTTACAAGAGTGGATCTACCACGAGATCAAAGAGGCTAAACCCTAGAAGCTAGCCTATGGTATGATTGTTGTTCGTCCTATGGACTAAAGCCATCCGGTTTATATAGACACCGGAGAGGGCTAGGGTTACAGTAGTCGGTTACAATGGTAGGAGATCTACATATCCGTATGCCAAGCTTGCCTTCCACGCCAAGGAAAGTCCCATCCGGACACGGGACGAAGTCTTCAATCTTGTATCTTCATAGTCCGGGAGTCCGCCGATGATGATAGTTCGCTATCCGGACACCCCTAGTCCGAACTCCTCAAGAGCTCCCTAAACCAGGCTTCAATGACGACGTGTCCGGCGCGCATATTGTCTTCGCATTGCAAGGCGGGTTCCTCCTCGAATAATTTATAGAAGATTGTGAACACCAGATAGTGTCCGCTCGCAAAACAAGTTCCACATAACACCGTGAGAGAGAATAATTTTTGCACAGATCTGCTGACGTATTCCGCGGCGTGACATCACACCACAGCCAGGCCTTTATATGAATAGTTTTTTATTGTTCCACCTCAGCGTGTTTAGCGAGGCGGTTTCCTTGGCACGTCTTATCAAAGCGTAGATTGTGCCCCCTTATTCCGGGATTCTCATCAATACGGACGGGTAACCCAACCATGCACGCTGGCCTTCCTTCTCTATCGGCGTAGTCCTAATCGACCACGGGTGGGCTCTTGGTATTCAAGTTCTTTATGATGAGACCAAGGCCCTCTTCTTCTTTACACCTCCATCGAGTTCGCCTCGCGCTTTGAGTTCCAACACCCAAAGCTTCAGATTCAGCGCTCGGACTTTCGACGATGTCCGCCCGACCAGCACGGCCGATGGATGTCTTCCTCCGTCCACGAAGAAGATGTGCTAAAGCTGCGAGACGCCAGTATCTAACCGCGAGATCTCGATAGGCTGCCCGCGCCTCGTGGTAGGTCATTCCCACCCGAGCCCGGCGAGAACGTGGTGTTCGTGGTCCCACTTCCTTCGGGTTTAGGCTTCCGACGGACCCCTTTGTGCGGGGGCTCATGTTTTATTATGGGCTTGATTTCCATGACTTGAACTGGATTCCATCCTCCATATCTCGTCATTCATTGTCGATGTGAGGCCTTCCTCCATATTACCCCCCACTTTGGATTGTGGCTCAAGACCTTCAAGGTGGAGCCAAAGATGATCAAGGGCAGCAAGCGGAGTGCGGAGGGGCGGTCATAAGCAAATATGCTGATGCTCCGTGGTCCGATGGCTCTTTTCAAGAGGAGCTTGGCTAGCAACGGGAGTGGTTTTATATCACCGCCCTGTGGGCACCAAATGGCCGGCGCCCCCGCCTTCCGCCAGTCCACCACAACGGCCGGCATCATGGGGCAACAGGCTCGACTGGGGCCGCCCAAGGACGTTCTCGCTGCAGGGCCGATTCGAGATCTCCAGAAAGAGGGATCAATCTGGTTGCGATGGCGCAGGTTATGGTGATCCGCGCCTTCAGCCTGCAAACGCCGCCCTCCGCCTGTGGGAATTCAACCGAGGGACCACGAGCTCTCAAAATTTTATGGGCACGACGCCTGTGGAGATGTATAAACTGTTCTTCGGATCACAAGAGAAGTGTCCGGACTTGACCAAGGACGCAGGACTAAGCTGCAATCGCCTGATACTCAAGTAAGTAGTCCCAGAACCGGACAAGCTGTTCATTCATTTATTTCATATATATATGCCCTTTAAAGGAGCCGTTTCTTGAACAGGGTGGATAGCCAAGGCAAAGTTAATAAGTTGTCCGCTCCTCCCAGAGACCACGCCGGATCCCATCTTGACCAAGATGTTGAAGGTCGCGCCTTTTGAAGAAGGCGAAGGGAGGAGCGGGAAGCGACGCCTCATGAAGGAGGCTATCAAGGAAGGAGGAATTAAAAGTCCCGCCCTTCGAGGAGGGAAGAGGACTGCTTGAAGATCCGGAGGTCAAGGCCTCAAAGAGGGAAGGAATCTTCGCTTGAGAGTCCGCTGGGAAGTAACCCAGCCGCACTATTTCCCCAAGGGATCAGCCCTCCAAAGAAGCCGTAAGTAAAAAGAAGGGTCTTGTAAATAAGGAACATCCCTGTATTTATTTATGAAGATAACCGAAATTGTACCTTGTAGTTCGGACCTCAGCCCTTCTCGCAGAGCTCGTCTCGGGGATCTTCTTCCGAGATGATGGAGAGCAAAACGCCCCACTGTCGCACCCTCATGTGAAGCGGATGACCCGGAGGTGTTGTCGCGAGGGTTCCCTAAGTCCGGCGGGGCGGAAGGTCCGCGCCAAGTGGTGTGCGGTCGGAGGAGTCAAGGATCTGCTCGGGCGAAGCGGTTATTCGAAGATCACCGTGCTCTAATGGGTACGGTGATTGAAAGAATTGCATCCGCAGAGAGCGGATTACACAAAGCCGCCGTAAGCTTGTCGACGGGTTTGAGGTACGCAAAAAATAATGTACCTTCTGACAGTTATGCATATAAAATGCGCCATGTATAGATAGTAGCCCCTGAGACTCGGTATGTTGTCAAAATTGACGACGTGCCGAGGATCAAATTCTCAGTTTTAACATATCGCCGCTCTTAAACAGGTGGCTGGGCATCCGGAGGCCAGCCGGACTGATGAATATGCCGAACTAAAGCGGCAACTTGATGAGGCGGATTCGGACATCGCGCTGGTCAGTAAACGGTTTGACGAGTCACAAGGTATGCGACTTCTATGCGGACACCTTGTAAGGGAGCTTGACGCCCATGTCTTACTGTTTGTATGCTTAATGCAGATGGTGCCGCTGCCGTGGAGGAGCTGCGGGCAGAACTCGCCTGAGCGAAAGAGCAAGCCAGAATTAGTAATGCGACCGCTGTAAAGGCGGCCGAAGAGCTAGAAGCTGAACGGGCTGCTCACCGCCAAAGCAAAGAGGAGATGGCCGAGATGGCCAAAAAGTTAAGGAATACTACCGATCGCTGCGCGGTTCTTGAAAAGGAACGTCAAGCGGAACAAGAGGGCCTAAAGAAGGCCGCCGCCGAATCCAAGAATGCCCAATCGGCCTTGAGAACTGCCAAGGAGGAGCTGAGTCAGGCCGGGGCAATTGCGGCTGGAAAACCGTTTCTGCTGCGGAGGAAATATACAGATCCAAAGTATGCTCAGTTGGATAAATTGTGGAGTTCAGAGGATGCTTATCTGGACTTGGCGGCGAGCGCTGTGGACGCGGTTGAGCACTTCCGGGGCCAGAAGGGGCACAGAAGGAAGAGCTATATTGGTCGCAATTCCATAGTCCGGAGCGTCCTCTGCCGCTGACCTATCGGTTGGCCGAATGGGCCGAGCTGAATCGATTGTCCGGATTTGCCATGAAGCATGTCTTGACTCACTTGTGGCCGGACGGACCCCAGCCGAAGAGTTATTTTGGTTTAGTGCAGCAGTTTCTTGGTGCGGTGCCGCGTATCGACGCAATGAAGCGATCGGCGTGTATTGAGGGAGCGCGGATGGCTCTTGCCCGTGTCAAGACATACTAGGCAGAGATGAAGGCCATCGACGTTGCATCCCAAGATTCAGAGAGAAGCCGAGTACCTGCCGAGCACTACTTTGAAGAAGTCCTGCCGGGTGCTCGTTTAATAGAGACGCGGTGCTCGAAGGATATTATGTTTGAATGACATGTATGATTTGTGAAAACAATGTTTCAATGTAATATAAGTGCTTTTTATACTTGTGCGCTCAAGTAGTAAACTACTCCCTGGCGGCCGCTTATGTATATGTGTATATAACTCGAAAGATGGCAGTCCTTGTTTCAGCCCCCACGCACATAGTGCGGGGTGTTTGCAAAAAAGAGCGCTTTTCACACTTAATCCAACGCCTTGGTCCTGTTAAGGAGGTGATAGCGAGCAAACCAGGCAACCGGACTATAATGCTTTATCACTTTCACTTAGCCATAGGAGTTTGAGGGTGGGGCTACTATATAGCCCACGGGGCACCGCACTCTCCGAATTCGGGTGTGTATGTGCCTGACCGAAAATCGGTCCTTAATTAATGCGGAGGAATCCTAAACATTCCTGTGAGTCATCGAAAGTGGTTGACCAGTCTCTCGCTATATCACGACAGTCAATTTTGGCTTTCATCGAGGTGCTCGCCCGCCGAACCGGGCACAATCGCAGAGTTCTCCGGTGCCGCGTTAGCCGTGAAAACGGACGAAGGCAGCAAAACACAGGAGCGGGCAACCCAACATTTGACCAAAGACATGATTCGAGCTGATGCATATAAGGCCTAACTCGAGACGCCGAATACTCCCTAAGGTATTCGGTCTTTATGAAAATGGGCAGAATAATGCCCTAAGCCCCGTGTCTAGGTACGCATAAAAATTCTGGTGCGGCCAATGCCAAAGCACCAGCCTCCTCCTCGGTTATATTAAGGAACCGGGGATGTATATCAACAAGAGACAAGGAAAAAGGTTTACGCAGGTCTTAATCAAAAGAATCTTGCAACGGGTCCCTACTGCGTCTGCGCTGTGTCTCCGTTGTGCAGCCGTATCCGGACGGGTGTAGCACGTTGTTCATCTGTAAAAGAGAGGAACTTAGTTTAAAAGAAAAAGGATTGTGCGAAAGATGTACTTAATATTAAATAAACAGAGTACGGTTCGAAGAAGTGAATAAAATTGAGCTTTATTGTCTCTTGTTATACATGCATGCGGCCCCTCGTATGGGGGTATGCCGCTAGTAGGCGCCGGACTCGTCTAGCCGTGTCCGGGGTTTGAATGACCAATTCAGGTTCTTTGCCTAGCAGAGCCGGATAGCGGTGGGGCTGTCAAGGCAGTCTCCCGTTCTTCCATGCTCGAGTAACACTTAATACTTCCTTTTAACGAGATGATGCCGCGTGGACCGGGCATTTTAAGTGTTAGAGATGCATAATGCGGTATTGCGTTGAAACGGGCGAAAGCTTCGCGTCCCAATAGTGCTTGATGGCTACTTTCAAACGGGGCTACATGGAAGAGTAACCTTTCGCGACGGAAGTTGTCGGATGAACCAAACATAACTTCTAGCAGTATGGAGCCCGTACAATGGGCATATGGGCCTGGCATTATTCCTTTAAAGGAGGTGTCGCTACGGCGAATTTTGGTTGGGTTTATCCCCATCCTGCGGATTGTGTCCTCGATATATCAGGTTGATGTCATCGCCGCCATCCATGAGGACTTGTGTAAATTGGAACCGCCGATTATAGGATCCAATATCAAGGCAGTCCATCCTGCGCTCCGGATATTTTCGAATAGTCCCGATGGTCGAAGGTGATTGGTTTTAATAACCAGTGTGCGGCGCGCTTTTAGTGGGCGCCACTGCTTTTCCCTTTGACCACGTGAAGTGAGTTTACTGTTTTAACCTCCCGTGGGAAAGTTTTTTGTTTCGGGCTCGCTTGTGGTGCTCACACTTTCACTTGGTGTGCCGAGCCCCTTGTGTTCGGCGTTAAGTCGGCCGGACTGCTTGAAGACCCAATATTCTCTGCGGGTATGGTTTGCAGGCTTCTCGGAGGTACCATGTATTTGACACTGTCTATCCAGAATCTTGTTTAGGTTGGATAGCTCGTCACTGTTATCCTTTAGGGGCAGTGTTTTGTTGTTTGGCCGAGAGCTTTTGAATCCGGCGTTGACCGCCGTACTATTTGGGCCATTTTCCTTATTCCGCTGATTTTTTCGTGTCGTGATTTCCATTTCCATCCCTGATTTCGATGTACTCGGGTCGCTGGTGCTTCATCTAGCCAGCCAGCTGTCTTCCCCTGCGCAAAAGCGGGTCATGAGGCTTGTTAATGCGGCCATTGTTCTTGGCTTTTCTTGGCCGAGGTGTCTTACGAGCCATTCGTCTCGGACGTTGTGTTTGAAAGCTGCTAAGGCTTCGCGTCCTGGACAATGACTATTTGGTTCTTTTAGTAAGGAACCTGTTCTGCACTTCCGGCTGACTCTCCTGACTGTTGAGTTATGTGACTTAGATTGTCTCAAGGTCCAAGGGCGGACGAGGTCCCTTGAAAATTTGCTCAAATGCATCCTCGAGCTCTTCCCAACTTCCAATGGTATTTATGGGAGGCTCTTAAGCCAATGCCGAGCTGGCCCTTTGAGTTTAAGGGTAAGTATTTTATGGCGTGAGATCATCTCCTCTAGCCATGTGTATGTGGAGGATGTAATCCTCAATCCGACTCTGTGGTCTGTTGTTCCGTCAGATGCCTCTATGATTACGGTTTGAATCACTGAAATTCATGATCCAAAGACCTCATCGGTGAAACATAGGGGTTTGCGGCGCCCTATATTGGGTGTGCCGTGGTTTTCGGAATTTTGGCGTGTTGCATTGCTTTGACGGCGTGCTTTCTTGGCCCATAGATGGACCTAATGGGCCATCCTTTTGATGTGAATCCTTAGGAAGATCGCATATTGGCTGTGTGCAGGCAGCATTTGCCGCTCTCTTTTTCTGTGAGGTCGCCCATCCGACCGGTGGCCTTCTTGCTTTTTATTTGTGGGGCTCTAAGGCCTCCTCGTCAATTCGGCAGTAGCTTTCTTTTCGGGTAGCTCTTTGTTGGCGATCGCCGCCATAAGGTGCTGAATATTTTGCTCCATCTAATCTCGAGTGCATCTTCCGCTGTTTTGAGCTTCGCTCGCTTTTTCAGGCTACGCTGTGTGGCATTTAGCCTTTTCTCGGAGGTTTATTTTGTGTAACATCCCAATTTTCCTAAATTAGGATGTTAATAGATCATTCATATGCATATCATATTTTTATTGCATTATTTGCTTTTTCGAATATTTGAATCATTATGCAACAAAAGGCAATTTATTTGGAGTGGAGATAACATGACTTCTTCCCTATTTTAAAAATGTTCATAATGTGCAGAATATTATTTCCAGTTCATATGATATGTTCTGTAATTTTGTGATCTTCAAAATATTTTATTTGTTTGTTTTATTGCTGTTTGTGTGGCCTGTTGAATAAAAATAATTTTCCAAAATTGCATTAGGTGAGGAACTGGTGTTCCTGTAGTTTATATTAGTAGTATATATTTTACTCTGTGTCTCTATATATATTTTTAGTTTTTATTGGGGTTATATTATTTTAGTTATTTGTGTTTCTGTAGTTGTGTGTAAAAACCACCGGCCGCCAGCCAGCCCTACATCGCCATGCTGCCCAGCCCCCTGCATGGCAAGCAGCCCACCTAAGCCGCAGCGAAGCGGTACACCGCTCGCCCAGCCCGCTCGATCGCCTCCATCCGCTGACCAGCGGGCCCGCTCCCATCCCTTCCTCCGTCCGGACGAACACGCAGCAGCCGCACTGGCCAGACACCCCGAGCGCGATCGATCGATTCCCCTAGTCGACCTCGTGTTCTCCTAGGACTCCTCGACGCGTAAGGGTTTGCCCCGCACCCAAGCCTCTTTCCGATCCTTTCCGTCGTCCGCACGCCTCTGTTGGCGATTGGATCTCGCTGAGCTCCGAAGTTCGCGCGCGTTCACGGTCGTTTCCACCGCCGTAAGAGACCGCAGAGAGCGCCGCATGCACCCTCGAACCCCCACTCGATGAAGAATTCTTTTGACACCTCGAAGTACCCTACAGAGCACCAGAACGCTGCCGCCACCGACGTCCGTCGCCGTCGGAGCACACCGCCATTCCCGTCGCCGTTGCTGCCCGCAGAGGACGCCCCGCCGCCGTTGAGCTCCACCACCGCCTCCGCCACTCACCGCCGCACCCGTCCGTCACCTCGCCTTCGCTGGAGACCCACCGGAGGAGCGCCGCCGCCAACGCCCGAGACCGCCGTCGTTTTCCTCTGTTTTGGGTGAGTACACACGCCCGGCCAATCGGACGCCGCCACTTGGCACTTCGCTACAGGAGTTCGCTACAGGAGTTGCTACAGCCTAGATGTTTTCCGTTGCTTTCTGTTTTATTTCCAGATTTCAACTCAAACTTCAATTAGCTATAACTTTTATTCTATATGTCCAAATTAGGTGATTCTTTTTCCTATGCACTCACAAATACCAGTAGTTTATCACAGTACCGACTTTGCACATGTTTGCACTATTCAAATTTGAATTCATTTGAATTTGAATTAAATCTTCCGGAGGCCGTAACTCTCAAACCGTTTATCGGAATCGAGTGATTCTTTTTGCATTGTGACCGTAGTGCAATTTAGGTGATGTTAAGATTCTGTTGTTGAGTTTTAAAAATGATTTGATTGCTGTTGGTTTTGTTTTGGTTCTATTCGTGTTGTGGTGATTGATTTGTTGAATTGTGTGAAACGTGTAGATTGTCCGGAGTGCGACGCGAGCTATTGTCAGGAGTGTGACTTTCTGAATCGGAACCAAGGCAAGTTACATGTTGATCATCCTTTACCTATTGTTTTCTATGCATTGTAGTATATATCACACTATAACTTTATGCATTATAGGATTGTTATATTTTGAGCTATGCTGTTGAGCTATCTTCCCGTCTTTTGCAAACTGTGATAGTTGTAGTTGCTATGCTTTGTAGACGGGGGTGGTTCGTGTATTTATTGAGTTTATGTGAGGATTATATATGTATATATATAACAATTGAGTAGTAACTCAGGATTTAACTCACCTCTGGGCGGAAGTGGTATTGCTTGGTGTTGAGGGAAGGCATCATGGGGTCTTGCACCATTTCTAAGGCCATGCGCCATGAGAGCGCACCCTAAGTGGAATGCCGCCCTGTGTTCAAAAAGATCGCACAGACTTAGTGACTAGTAGCTTCCATGTGCGCCACTGGCTATATGGGCTCGCTTAGTTGATCAGTTGTTGGAACCTCGCCTGCATAAAGGTTTATGATGTAGCATATGTAGGTGGGATGTGGCCGTCAGGTGGTTAAGGGAACCTCTTCTGAAAGACTTTGTCTCAATCTTCGGATTGGGTCCAGTGGGTAAAGCGTACAAAACTCAAAGAGTATTAAAACTAATCATGATTAGCCGTGCCCCCGGTTATGGGTAAATCTGAGCCACTATGCCATTACAGTTGTTGGATGATCTTGACAGATGTGACACTTAATAATATTTGTGGGCAACTTAATAATGGGTAGGTTGGAGTTGATTTTGCCAACTCAACCTTGTGAATTTAATTGTAGTAATAAAGAACTAAATAAAATTTTTTGACTATTAGGTAGTTATGAGGATAAAATCAGCTTTCTGCAAAAAAAATAAACCCTCGAGCCTTCCTTTTGTTGATACTATGCATATACATGTAGGTCTGCTTTATTATTACCCCTGTGTAACTTGCCAATACATTCCAAGTATTGACCTATATGGCTGCAATGTCTCATGTTGCAGGATATTCAGACGAAGAGTAAGGTACCGTTAGGGTCATGATCGCACTCAAAGATCGCCCGATGGGCTATGATGGGACTCATCGTTATTTTCTGCTACTTTCCGCTGTTTGATTGAATAAAGCTAGCCAAGTGCTATGCAGATTGTTTTATTTTATACATTCTGGATTATACGTTGTAATAAATGATGCACTTGCTATTTTTGTATTCATCTATACTGTGTGTGCTAGCGACTTCGATCCAGGGACTAGCACGGTAAGCACAGAGACTCAAATCCTTCGATGTTTGGTCGTTACATTTTGTTCCAATGGTTTGTTCGGCATGAGATCGTCCGGGCTGTTGTCTTCGCCGGGGACAGATTGTTTATCCAAGTTGTCTTGTTCGGACGGTTGCTCGATAGCTTGTTCGTTGTCCACCGGTTCGCCCTGCTCTATGGTTGGGTCTTTGTTGAGGCGGGACTTTGTTCGGCGTTTACGTTGCCGTTTTGACTTCTTTTCGAGGGATTTATCCTTCGTGGCGTCCCGTTGTTCCTCGTCTTCATTTCCTTTAGGTGTATCCACCATGTATACATCATGGGATGAGGTTGTCCAGCATCCTATAGGTGCTGGTTCATTGTTGTCTCCTACATCGTCGTCCATACCGTCGATGTCTTCAGGAGTTCGCTACAGGAGTTACTACAACCCAGATGTTTTCTGTTGCTTTCTGTTTTATTTCCAGATTTCAACTCAAACTTCAATTAGCTATAACTTTTATTCTATATGTCCAAATTAGGTGATTCTTTTTCCTATGCACTCACAAATACCAGTAGTTTATCACAGTACCGACTTTGCACATATTTGCACTGTTCAAATTTGAATTCATTTGAATTTGAATTAAATCTTCCGGAGGCCGTAACTCTCAAACCGTTTATCGGAATCGAGTGATTCTTTTTGCATTGTGACCGTAGTGCAATTTAGGTGATGTTAAGATTCTGTTGTTGAGTTTTAAAAAAGATTTTCTTGCTGTTGGTTTTGTTTTGGTTCTATTCGTGTTCCGGTGATTGATTTGTTGAATTGTGTGAAACGTGTATAATGTCCGGAGTGCGACGCGAGCTATTGTCAGGAGTGTGACTTTCTGAATCAGAACCAAGGCAAGTTACATGTTGATCATCCTTTACCTATTGTTTTCTATGCATTGTAGTATATATCACACTATAACTTTATGCATTATAGGATTGTTATATTTTGAGCTATGCTGTTGAGCTATCTCCCCGTCTTTTGCAAACCGTGATAGTTGTAGTTGCTATGCTTTATAGACGGGGGTGGTTCGTGTATTCATTGAGTTTATGTTAGGATATATATATATATATATATATATATATATATATATATATATATATATATATATATATATATATATATATATATATATATATATATATATATATAAAACAATTGAGTAGTAACTCAGATTTAACTCACCTCTGGGCGGAAGTGGTATTGCTTGGTGTTGAGGGAAGGCATCATGGGGTCTTGCACCTTTCTAAGGCCATGCGCCATGAGAGTGCACCCTAAGTGGAATGCCGCCCAGTTCAAAAAGATCGACAGACTTAGTGACTAGTAGCTTCCATGTGCGGCCACTTGGCTATATGGGCTCGCTTAGTTGATCGCTTGTTGGAACCCTAGCCTGCATAAAGTTGTTTATGATGTAGCATATGTAGGTGGGATGTGGCGTCAGTGGTTAAGGGAACCTCTTCAAAGACTTTGTCTCAATCTTCGGATTGGGTCCAAGGGTAAAGCGTACAAAACTCTGAAGAGTATTAAAACTAATCATGATTAGCCGTGCCCCCGGTTATGGGTAAATCTGAGCCACTATGCCATTACAGTTGTTGGATGATCTTGACAGATGTGACACTTAATAATATTTGTGGGCAACTTAATAATGGGTAGGTTGGAGTTGATTTTTCCAACTCAACCTTGTGCATTTAATTGTAGTAATAAAGAACTAAATAATTTTTTTTGACTATTAGGTAGTTATGAGGATAAAATCAGCTTTCTGCAAAAAAAATAAACCCTCGAGCCTTCCTTTTGTTGATACTATGCATATACATGTAGGTCTGCTTTATTATTACCCCTGTGTAACTTGCCAATACATTCCAAGTATTGACCTATATGGCTGCAATGTCTCATGTTGCAGGATATTCGCATTTAAGAGTAAGGTACCGTTAGGGTCATGAGTCGCACTCAAAGACGCCAATGGGCTATGATGGGACTCATCGTTATTTTCTGCTACTTTCCGCTATTTGATTGAATAAAGCTAGCCAAGTGCTATGCAGATTGTTTTATTTTATACATTCTGGATCATCTATTCTAGTATTCATCTATACTGTGTGTGCTAGCTAGTTCGATCCAGGGACTAGCACGGTAAGCACAGTAGACTCAAATCCTTCGAGGTTTGGTCGTTATGATGGCATCGAGCAAGCAGTGTTGACTATAGGGCGGACCCTAGAAAATGGATTAGAAAAGACATAGGACTGAATTTTTTATAAACTAGCTATACTTTCATCGCTTATTAGTTAACCCCTCAAGTATCTTGAACAGTTAAGTAGAAACTAGTGCTGAGACCACCATTCATGTTTGTTTTATATTGCAACGTTATCGTGTTAGCGATTCGATTATGCCCACTTTCATGGTATGAAGATACTAGATTGTTTGCTTGATTGGTAGTTGTTTGTTAAATTGCTTAGTGTCGAAATTATTTGACTATATATATATACTATTATCATATTGTTTGTTGTTTGTTGGTGTTATTCGTTGTTGTGTTTTGTTGGCTTGATCATATTATGCATATGGGTAGAATATATTTATATATACATAGTCTTTGGCCCTATTATATCTATAACTCTTCTATGCTTGCTCACTGATGCCGCCGAGGCGTGATAATAGGCGTAATGCTGCAGGAGGAGACAACAATGGCAATGATGTACCACCATACATGCAGCAGCTTGCTTCAGGATGTGCTCATTGATCCAGCTTGCTTGTCCGTAACTGTAACAACAACAATAACAACAACAATCCACCGCCACCTCCACCAGTGGATATGCTTACTGTGTTCTTGAGGTTGAATCCTCAGAGGTTCTCCAGCCTCCCCGAACCTATTGTGGCTGATGACCTGCTCCGTGCAGTCAATAGGAACCTGGAGACGGTTGGATGCACAGATGCAGAGAGGGTGAGGTTTGCCTCACATTTGTTGGAGGGTCCTGCTGCAGCTTGGTGGGACAATTACTTGGTCACCTATCCCATTGCTACTATCACATGGCCTCGCCAGGATGCTTTCCGTGCTGCACATGTGTCTCGCTGGTGCTATGAGTCCGAAAAAGAAGGAGTTTCAGCAGCTTTGCGCCAGGGAGGTCGCACAGTTAATGCGTATGTGGAGGAATTTAATAATCTTGCACGTTATGCTCCTAATGATGTTAACACTGATGCAGCTAGGCACGAGAAATTCTTGGAGGGCCTAAATGATGACTTGAGCCTTCAGTTGACAAAGGGCTACTTTTAGGAATTGTCAGACCTAATTGATAAGGCCATTGTGTTGAGGAAAGCAACAAGCCATAGAGAATCGCTAGAGGAAGTACAACAACAATAACAGGTATAATTCAGACCACGCAGAAGCCACGCACTTCATATCATGGTAATGGAGGTAATGGACATAATCATCATGGAGGTAATGATCATAATCATCATGGACGGAATGGCCACAACCATAATGGCCACCATCATCATAATGGGCACAAGAGTAACAATGACAATGGCAAAGGTAATGGTAATGGTAATGGCAATGGAGGAACAATAACCGAACCACCAGGTTACACGTGCGCCAAGGATTTGAGTCAAAAAGGCTTCGTGTAAGGCTATGGGGCACTATGCCACAGATTGTTCGGGGCGAAGAACTCGATCCAACAAGCCAAACCCTTCCATAAGGGTCATGTCAACCATGTTAATGTGGAGGAGGGTTACAATGAACCTGATGCAGTGATAGGTAAGTTCTTGATTAACTCAGTACCCGCTTGTTCTTTTTGATACTGGTGCATCGCATTCATTCATTTCGAGGGTATTTGTTGATAAACATGGATTGCCAACCAAAACACTTAGCATGCCTATTAGAGTGAGTTACCCAGGAGCTGAGATGATAGCAGGTGTTGGTTGCCATCAGTTGACTTTGTCTATTGGAAATCATGATTTTCCTACGGATTTGATTATATTAAAGTCACAAGGTCTGGATATTATTTTGGGTATGGATTGCTTGCAGTTATATAAAGGTCCTATTGATTGTGCCAGTCGATCTATTACTCTCAGTGCACCAGGAGGGAAGAGAATCAAATATCTGTGTAAGTATAAGCGTAATCAGGTGCAGGTGAACTCTCTTAAGGGGGGTAGCCTGGAAGAGGTGCCAGTCGTGAGAGATTATCCAGATGTGTTTCCAGAGGAGTTGCCAGGTATGCCACCAGATAGACATATTGAGTTTCTCATTGATTTCATACCAGGCACTGGACCTATTGCAAAGAGACCGTATAGAATGCCTCCTCAAGAGTTGGAAGAATTGAAGAAGCAGATAAGAGAATTGCAGGCACAAGGATTTATTCGCCCAAGTTCATCACCTTAGGGAGCCCCAGTTTTGTTTGTGGAGAAGAAGGATGGGACCTTGAGGATGTGTGTTGATTATCGTTCTCTGAATGAGGTAACCATTAAGAATAAGTATCCTTTGCCTATGATAAATGATCTGTTTAACCAGTTGGAAGGAGCTACTGTGTTTTCTAAGATTGATCTTCGTTTTGGTTATCATCAATTAAAGATTCGTGAGCAAGATATTCCAAAGACTGCTTTTACTACGAGGTATGGGTTGTATGAATATACTGTTATGTCATTTGGATTGACTAATGCTCCTGCATACTTCATGAATATGATGAACAAGGTGTTTATGGAGTTCTTGGATAAATTTGTGGTTGTTTTCATTGATGATATATTGGTATTCTCCAAGAATAAGCAAGAGCATGAGGTGCATCTGCGTTTGGTATTGGAGAAATTGAGGGAACATCAGTTGTATGCCAAGTTCAGCAAATGTGAGTTTTGGCTGGATGAGGTTGCATTCCTTGGACATCTTGTGTCAGGTAATGGAGTTGCAGTTGATCCATCTAAGGTTGCTGCAGTTACAGAGTGGGAGACACCCACGACAGTTGGGGAGATTCGCAGCTTTTTGGGCCTTGCAGGTTATTACAGGAGGTTTATTGAGAACTTTTTGAAAATTGCAAAGCCTATGACTGAATTGTTGAAGAAGGAGAAGAAGTTTGTTTGGACTGATGAATGTGAAGCCAGCTTTCAGGAATTGAAGCAGCGTTTGGTTACAGACCAGCCTTAACTCTGCGGATATACATCAGGACTTCGTGTATATTGTGATGCTTCGTCAAGGACTTGGGAGTGTTTTGATGCAGAAGGTAAAGTTGTTGCATATGCTTCACGTCAGCTTAAGAATCATGAGCATAATTATCCCACACATGATTTGGAGTTAGCCTCGCTTGTGCATGCATTGAAAACTTGGAGGCCATATCTTATTGGTAATCATTGTGATATATTTACCGATCATAAAAGCTTGAAGTATATTTTACTCGAAGGATTTGAACCTCAAGTGAGAGGAGATGGTTGGAGCTTATTAAGGATTATGATTTAAATGTGCAGATCATCCCGGTAAGGCTAATGTTGTTGTTGATGCATTGAGTCGAGGAGCCATGCTAATGCAATTAATATTGATAATATGCCACCCGAAAGTTATGTGAACAGTTCAGGAATCTCAGATTGGAGATGGTTCCTAAGGGATATTTAGCAACACTGGAGGTAAAGCCTACTTTACTTGACAGGATCAGGGAAGCTCAAAAGGGTGATAAGGAGATTGCTGAGATAAAACAGAATATGGCTAAAGGTAAGGCAGAAGGTTTCCATGAGGATGAACATGGAGCCATATGGTTTGAGAAGCGATTTGTGTACCTCAAGATGCGATATCGTGAAGTTGATTCTTCAAGAGGCGCATGATTCAGCTTATTCTATTCACCCATGTAATACTAAGATGTATTTGGATTTGAGGGAAAGATTTTGGTGGCCTAGCCTGAAGAGGGAAATTGCTGGATATATTGCAACATGTGATGTGTGCCAGAGAGTTAAAGGTAACATCAGAGACCAGCAGGTTTGTTACAGCCATTGCCTATCCTTGATTGGAAGTGGGACGAGATTGGTATGGATTTCATTACAGGTCTACCTGTGACACGGTCAAGTTATGATTCTATTTGGGTAGTTGTTGATCGCTTGACTAAAGTTGCTCACTTCATCCCGGTAAAGACTACTTATACCAAAGGCTCAGCTAGCAAAGATTTATATGTCTAAAATTGTTTGTCTGCATGGAGTTCCAAGGAAGGTAGTGTCTGATAGAGGTACTCAGTTCACATCCAAATTTTGGCGCCGCTTGCATGAATCCTTGGGCACCAGTGGAGTTCAAGACAACTTTCCATCCACGCATGATGATGGGCGATGAGAGGGTAAATCAGATTTTGGATGATATGTTGAGAGCTTGTGCTTTGGACTATGGGTCCAGTTGGGATGATAATTTACCTTATGCAGAGTTTTCATATAATAATGATTATCGAGGCTAGTCTCAAGATGGCACCATTTGAGGTATTGTATGGCAGAAAGTGCAGGACACCGTTGATGTGGGATGAGATTGGAGAGCGTCAATTCTTTGGACCAGACTTGATCAGAGATGCTGAGGAGAAGGTCAAATTGATTCGTGATAGGCTGAAGATAGCACAATCCAGCGTAAGAGTTATGCGATGCAAAACGAAGGAGGTGACATATGAGGTAGGAGACCGTGCATACCTTGAGTTTCACCACTTCGTGGAATTAAAAGGTTTGGAATCAAGGGTGTTAGCACCACGCTTTGTGGGACCTTACAAGATCTTGGAGCGAGAGGAGAGGTAGCTTATCACTGGAGTTGCTGTAATCCTTGTCGAGTTCATGATGTGTTTCATGTATCTCAGTTGAAGAAGTGCCATGCAGAGATGATGGATGTTCCATTGAGGGACACGGTGCCACTTGAGGCAATTCAATTGGAGAGTGATTTGACTTATGAGGAGAAGCCTATTAAGATTCTGGAGACAGCAGAGAGAGTTACTCGCACCAAGACAATCAAGTTATGCAAGGTTCAGTGGGATCATCATACAGAGGAGGAAGCTACCTGGGAACGAGAGGAAGATCTCAGGCAGGATCACCCGCACCTATTTGCTAGCCAGCCCTAATCTCGAGGGCGAGATTAATCTTAAGGGGGGTAGGTTTGTAACATCCCAATTTTCCTAAATTAGGATGTTAATAGATCATTCATATGCATATCATATTTTTATTGCATTATTTGCTTTTTCAGAATATTTGAATCATTATGCAACAAAAGGCAATTTATTTGGAGTGGAGATAACATGACTTCTTCCCTATTTTAAAAATGTTCATAATGTGCAGAATATTATTTCCAGTTCATATGATATGTTCTGGTAATTTTTGTGATCTTCAAAATATTTCATTTGTTTGTTTTATTGCAGTTTGTGTGGCCTATTGAATAAAAAATAATTTTCCTAAATTGCATTAGGTGAGTAACTAGTGTTCCTATAGTTTATATTAGTAGTATATATTTTACTGTGTCTCTATATATTTTTTTAGTTTTTATTGGGTTATATTATTTTAGTTATTTGTGTTTCTGTAGTTGTGTGTAAAAACACCACCGCCAGCCACCATCATCTACACATCGCCTTGCCCAAATTCCCCACGGCGCAAGAGCCTCACCTAAGCCGCAGCTGAAGCGGTACGCCGCCCAGCCCGCTTCGCTTCGCCTCCACCGTTGACCAGCGGGCCCCGCTCCCCATCCCTTCCTCCGTCGGCCCGAACACGCGCAGCAAGAATCAAGACCGCCAGACACCCGAGCGAGCCGGATCGATCTCGCCCCTAGTCGACCTCGTGCTTTCCTAGGACTCCTCGACGCGTAAGGGTTTGCCCCGCACCTCAAGCCTCTTTCCGATCCTTTCCGTCGTCCGCACGCTCATGGGCGAATTGATCTCGCCGAGCTCCGAAGTTCGCCGCCGTTTGCCGTCGTTTCCACCGCCAGAAGAGACCGCAGAGCCGCGCTGCTCGCACCCTCGAACCCCCACTCGACGAAGAACTCTTTTGACACTTGAAGTACTTACAGAGCACTGGAACGCTGCCGCCACCGACGTCCGTCGCCGCCGAGCACACCGCCGCCTCGTAGCTGTTGCTGCTCGCAGAGGACGCCCGCCGCCGTTGAGCTCCACCACCGCCCCGCCACTCACCGCCGCACCCGTCCGCCACCTCGCTTTCACGGAGACCCACCGAGGAGCGCCCGCCAACGCCCGAGACCGCCGTCGCTTTTCTCTGTTTTGGGTGAGTACACACGCCCGCCAATCGGACGCCGCCACTTGGCACTTCGCCAGGAGTTCGCCATGAGTTATTACAACCCAGATGTTTTCTGCTTGCTTTTATTTTATTTCTCTGTTGCAGTGGCGTTGGTGTTATGATCCGCGCCACTTGCAGAACGCCCCTCCGCCTCGTGGGAATTCAACCGAGGGACACAGCTCTCCAAATTTTATGGGCACGACGCCTGCGGAGATGTATAAACTGTTCTTCGGATCACAAGAGAAGTGTCCGACTTGACCAAGGACGCAGGACTAAGCTGCAATCGCCTGACATTTCAAGTAAGTAGTCCCAGAACCGGACAAGCTGTTCATTCATTTATTTCATATATATATCTTTAAAGGAGCCGCTTCTTGAACAGGGTGGATAGCCAAGGCAAAGTTATAAGTTGTCCGGGCCTCCTGCAGACCACGCCGATCCCATGCCACTCAAGATGTTGAAGGTCGCGCTTTGAAGAAGGCGGAGGAGGAGCGGGAAGCCACGCCCTATGAAGGAGGCTATCAAGGAAGGAGGAATTAAAAGTCCGGCCCTTCGAGGAGGGAAGAGGACTGCTTCGAAGATCCGGAGGTCAAGGCCTCAAAGAGGGAAGGGAATCTTCGCTGAGAGTCCGCGCTGAAGTAACCCAGCCGCACTATTTCCCTAAGGGATCAGCCTCCAGCAAGCCGTAAGTAAAAAGAAGGGGTCTTGTAAATAAGGAACATCCTCAGATTTATTTATGAAGATAACCGAAATTGTACCTTAGTAGTTCGGACTCAGCCCTTCTCGCAGAGCTCGCTCGGGGATCTTCTTCCGAGATGATGGAGAGCAAAACGCCAATTGCCGCAGACCTCATGTGAAGCGGATGACCCGGAGGTGTTGTCGCGAGGGTTCCCTAAGTCCGGCGGGGCCGAAGGTCCGCGCCAAGTGGTGTGCGGCCTGGAGGAGTCAAGGATCTGCTCGGCGAGCGGTTATTCGAAGATCACCGTGTCTAATGGGTACGGTGATTGAAAGAATTGCATCCGCAGAGCGGATTGCACAAAGCCGCCGGCTTGCCGACGGGTTTGAGGTACGCAAAAATAATGTACCTTCCACGCTATGCATATAAAATGCGCCATGTATAGATAGTAGCCTCGAGACTGGTATGTTGTCAAAATTGACGACGTGTCGAGGATCAAATTTCGCTTTAACATATCGCTCCTAAACAGGTGGCGGGCATCCGAGGCCAGCCGATCGATGAATATGCCGAACTAAAGCGGCAACTTGATGAGGCGGATTCGACATCGCGCTGGTCAAGAACGGTTTGACGAGTCACAAGGTATGCGCTTCTATGCGGACACCTTGTAAGGGAGCTGACGCCATGTTCATTGCTTGTATGCTTAATGCGATGGTGCCGCCGCTGCGGAGGAGCTGCGCGTAACTCGCCGAGCGAAAGAGCAAGCCAGAATTAGTAATGCGTCAGAAGGCGGTCAAGAGCTAGAAGTTGAACGGGCTGCTCACCGGCTAAAGAGGAGATGGCCGATGGCCAAAAGTTAAGGAATACTACCGACGCTGCGCTGTTCTTGAAAAGGAACGCCAAGGAACAAGAGGGTTTAAAGAAGGCCGCCGAATCCAAGAATGCCCAATCGCCTTGAGAACTGCCAAGGAGGAGCTGAGTCGTCGGCAATTGCGGCCGAAAACCGCTTTCGCTGGGAGGAAATATATGATCCAAAGTATGCTCGCTTGGATAAATTGTGGAGTTCAGAGGATGCTTATCCGACTTGGCGCAAGCGCCGGACGCTGTTGAGCACTTCCGGGGCCGTAAGGCACAGAAGAGCTATATTGGTCGCAATTCCATAGTCCGGAGCGCCCTTCCGCCACGACCCATCGTTGGCCGAATGGGCCGAGCTGAATCGATTGTCCGGATTTGCCATGAAGCATGTCTTGACTCACTTGTGGCCGGACGGACCCCAGCCAAGAGTTATTTTGGTTTAGTGCAGCAGCTTGGTGCGGGCCGCGACGACGCAATGAAGCGATCGGGCGGTATTGAGGGAGCGCGGATGGCTCTTGCCCGTGTCAAGACATACTAGGCAGAGATGAAGGCCATCGACGCTGCATCCCAAGATTCGTAGAGAAGCCAGTACCGCCGAGCACTACTTTGAAGAAGTCCCCGCCGTGCTCGCAATAGAGACGCAGTGCTCAAGGATATTATGTTTGAATGACATGTATGATTTGTGAAAACAATGTTTCAATGTAATATAAGTGCTTTTATACTTGTATGCTCAAGTAGTAAACTACTCCCTCAGGCGGCCGCTTATGTATATGTGTATATAACTCGAAGATGGCAGTTCTGGTTTCAGCCCCACGCACATAGTGCGGGGTGTTTGCAAAAAGAGCGCTTTTTCACACTTAATCCAACGCCTTGGTCCTGTTAAGGAGGTGATAGCGAGCAAACCGGCAACCGGACTATAATGCTTTATCACTTTCACTTAGCCATAGGAGTTTGAGGGTGGGGCTACTATATTCTGGGCACCCACCTTAACCGGGTGTATGTGCCTGACCGAAAATCGGTCCTTAATTAATGCGGAGGAATCCTAAACATTCCTGTGAGTCATCGAAAGGGTCGGCGGACTATCATCGGCGGACTATCATCATCATCCGGACTCCAAGACTATGAAGATACAAGATTGAAGACTTCTCCCGTGTCGGGAAGGGACTTTCCTTGGCGTGGAAGGCAAGCTTGGCGTCACGGATATGTAGATCTCCTACCATTGTAACCGACTCTATGTAACCCTAGCCCTCTCTGGTGTCTATATAAACCGGATGGCTCTTGTCCGTAGGACAACATCAACAACCCTTACAATCATACCATAGGCCAGCTTCTAGGGTTTAGCCTCCTTGATCTCGTGGTAGATCCACTCTTGTAAACATCCACAATATCAATATCAATCGAGCAGGGCGTGAGGGTTTTACCTCCATCAAGAGGGCCGAACCTGGGTAAAACATCGAGTCCCTTGTCTCTGTTACCATCCACAGATTCGGGACCCCCTACCGAGATCCACGGTTTTGACACCGACATTGGTGCTTTCATTGAGAGTTCCTGCGTGCGTCACCGATAGGAAGGATGCCTCCTCCGTCTTCAAGGGCGGTATTTATCAAAAGGCCACGGCACGCCGGCCAAACAATCCGGCTAGGTGGTTTTCTTATGACCGCTTTGTTCGACCACCGCTTCTACAATGACCTCTCAAGTCGTCAAAGCAATTTTCACGTCAGCTCGAATTCGCCGAGCGGCTGGATCAATAGAGCTCTCGTCATAAGCGAGCTCTTGGATCGCATCACCGCCACAGGAGTCGCTACAGACTACAAACAGATTGGGATTAAAACCGATCGAGAGAGATTAACTCTCCCGGGTCACCCACCACGTTGCGATGGTAGAGGAACAATCTTGGCGACACCTCTCCTATTTTGAAAACTAGTCATGTCCGGGCTTAGAACCCCCATGCGGATTCCCGCGGAGGGGCGGACTTGATCAAGCACTGAACTTAAAGTCGGGCATCGGACGGACTCGTTGGACAACGTCAACAATCCAAGCTTCAAATTGAAACTTTCGGCCTTGAGCCTTGAGATGGGTAGGGTTCGGACTTAATTCCACCACCCGCCCGGACATATCACGATCTATCTCTAATCCGGCAAGTGCCCGCTGAGACAATACATCACTCTTGGGCCGATTCCTCACAGTTATGGACAGGATAAAGGACTGCCGAGAGGAGAAGCATAATCTCAATTTTTTGCAATAATTGCAGACGAGGACTCTTGAGCGCCGTCGGCCGTCATTGAAATTACGCCGCCCGACCTGGCGTCCATAATCTGAAAATCTTGTGCGATGGAGAGTTTCGGACAACGAAAATAATTTTTGGGACAATCCGCCCGAATACAACCCTAGTCCGCAACAAAGGGTGCATTACACTCAGGCACCGGATACAAAACCAAAAAGCAAGGACCCCATAAAGGGCGCAGAACCGTACTAGAGGGATGGCTTAGCGGACCTGTAAAATTCCACGATCTGAAGGCGCCGTCCCAACACATAACCTTCGGCATGTTGGATGTTACGGCAGGTGGCCAAAAGTGGAAGGAGCTTCTAGCGGAAAACCACTCCAACAACATCGATGCAGTATCAACAGTCTTGAGACTTTCGCATCAAATAATATGTGGAAGCGAACAATCCAGCTGCCTCGCCGAAGTCTACCAAGTAGCAACAACCAATCCATGGGCGACACAGCCATCACCTTCAACGCCAGCGACGAACCTAAATTCGGACAGCCCGAGCTCCGGCCGCATTGGTACTTAGTCCAATAGTGGACGACTTCGACTTACAAAAGTCCTCATGGATGGCGGCAGCGGATTAAACCTCATCTATGAAACTCTTCAAAAATGGAAATAGTGGAGCCGCATTGAGCGAAGCAGCACAACCTTTAGAGGAATAATCCCTAGCCGGAGGCGCTGCCTGAGGAAAAATCACACTCGATGTGGTATTGGCTCACCGGACAATTACAGATCCGAAGAATTCACGTTCCAAGTGGCCCGTTCAACAGCGGATATCACGCTATACTAGGACGAGAGGCATTCACAATTTTTCAAGCCGTACCCCATTATGGGTACATGAAGCTCAAAATGCACAGGCCCGCGGAATAATCACTCGTTAGTGATCCGGACATAGCACTCGCGCGAAAACAAGACAGCCGCATTAGCCTTAGAGGCACTATCCAAGCCCTAGCGGCAGAGGAACTCACCACGCCACGCTCAGCGGTGAATAGGGGCGATGTGATACTCGATAAGAGATCCAAGTCCACCTCCTTTAAACCAGCAGATGAAATAGTAAAATTCCAGGTCCACCAACGGACCCGACAAAGACAGCCTCCATCGGGCACAATTGAACCCGATGTAGGCGCGCGCTGAGAAATTCCTTGGAAAATTGGGACATTTTGCTGGCACCCCTCGGATATGCAGGAATCCCACGCAGATTGGCGAGAACACAGCCTAAACATCCTAAAAGGATTCAAGCCGATCAAACAGGCCCTTGACGATTTTCCGAACCCAAAAGGCGAGGCAATGGGAGAAGATCTAGCCAAACTATTAGAAGCCGGATTCATCGGAGACATCAAGCACCGGATTGGCTAGCAAACCTGGTAATGGTACCAAGAAGGACAAATCTGGCGCCTATGTGTCGATTTCAAAGACCTAAATAAAGCATGCCCAAAGGATCCCTTCCCCCTCCCGCATCGACCAAATCATCGATGCCACTGCAGGAACACGATTCATTGTGCTTCCGGGCGCATACTCGGCTATCATCAAATCAAGATGGCGAAGTGGATCAAGTCGCATAGCGGCATTCATTACTCCATACGGACCATTCAGCTTCAACACGATGCCCTTCGGACTTAAAGCGCCGGCGCAACATATCAGCACATGATTCGGACATGTCGGCTACCCGGATCGGCAAAACAGTAGAGGCATACGTGAGCGGCGTAGTCGTCAAAACTAAACACGTCGAAACTCTAGTAGGCGACTTGAGGCTCACATTTGACAACCTCGAGCATATGACATCAAGCTGAATCCGGAAAAATGCGTTTTGGCGTACAATTGGAAAGCTGCTGGGCTTCATCAGATCTGGTAGAGGAATTGAAGCAAACCCAGCCAAAATCCGAGCTCATCACAGCTAGATACCCCAAAAGACCTCAAGCAAATACAAAATTATTTGGATGCATGGCGGCTCTAAGCCGCTTTATCTCCGTCTAGGAGAAAAGGCATTACCCTCTACCGCCTCCTTAGGCGACGAACACCGAGTGGACGGATGCTGCCACCGCCGGACTCGAAGAAATAAAGGCCATATTGGCAACAAATCCGGTCTGGCTCGCCCAACTTTGGGCGAACCAATGTTGTTATACATTGCAGCTACGCATCAAGTTGTAAGCGCGGTACTCGTCGTCGAGCGAGAAGCGAAGGGCATAAATTCCCTCTTCAAAACCAGTATACTATGTATCCTTTGTGTTAACCCCCGCAAGTCCGTTACCCGCACTATCGAGAAGATAGCATACGGTGTTCATGGCATCCGGAAGCTCGACACTACTTTCAAGAGTGTTCGATAATGATGGCCTCTGAAGTACCACTTAACGACATTATAAACAATCGCTGACGCGACGGGCAGGATTGCAAAATGGGCCATTGAGCTCTTACCATTTGATATATCTTACAAACCTCGCGAGCTATAAAGTCACAAGTTTTGGCTGACTTTGTCGCTGAATGGACCGGCGAACTCCCTAAAGAATACGGCGATACTCCAATTGGATTATGCACTTCGACGGCTCTAAAATGTTAGCGGATCGGGCTGGCGTCGTATTAACGCCCCCGACCGAGACACAGATCAATCGTGCCGAGATAATGTACACGGACTCCAACAACGCGGCGAATCGAGGCCCTTTTACATGGTCTCCGGATGGCAATCTCCATGGGCATTCAACGCCTAGAGGTGCGCGAGGATTCAAACCTCGCAATATCCCAAATAAGCGGAGACTTTGGCGCCAAAGATCCGAAAATGGCAGCATATCGCAACGCTGTCCTAAAAATGTCAGCCGGTTGAAGGACTTGAATTCCATCACGTAGCGGGATAATAACCAAGCAGCCGACGTCTTGCACGCATTGGCGCAAAACGCAGCGCTGTCCCTCCTAACATCTTCCCCGAGCGGCTCTTCAAGCCATCCGTACTATGGGAAGAGGAGTCCGAACTAACAAACCGGAACAAGCCGCACCAACCGCGATTCAGCCGATGATATAACACCTTCCGCCCACGACATAATGGCAGTAATTGCCCGTGGACAGAACCATTTCGCCTACTTGCTTAGGCAAGAGCTTCCGAAGACCAAAATGAGGCCCGCTGCATTGTCCGGTGATCTAAAGCCTACAAGGTCTATGAGGGAGAACTTTATAAGAAAAGTACAACCGGAGTCCTTCAAAGGTGTATCTCCGAAGAAGAAGGGCGAAACCTCATGGCTGAAATTCATGCGGACTAGGCGGACACCACGCCGCAGCTCGGGCCCTTGTAGGAAAGGCATTTCGACAGGATTTTCTTGGCGGACAGCCCGGCGGATGCTCGGGACTTAGTCCAAAGATGCGTCGGTTGTCGACTCTTTGCTAATAAGAGCCATATGCCACCCACCGCCTCAAAACTATACCCATTACCGGCCGTTCGGCGGTGCAGGGGCTTGACATGGTTGGACCACTTAAAGGGGGAACCCACAAGCAAAGGTACCTATTGGTCATGGTGGATAAATTCACCAAATGGATAGAGGCCAAGCCGTTAAAACGGCAGAGTCCGGACCAGTGATAGACTTTATATCCGGGGTAGTACACCGTTATGGTGTCCCCCATAGCATCATCACCGATAACGGCACGAACTTCACCGCCGATGAGGTTAAATCATGGTGCAAAAATATGGGCATCAAGCTCGATTACGCTTCAATCTATCATCCTCAAACCAACGGTCAAGTGGAACGAGCAAATGGTCTAATAATGAGCGGCATCAAACCCAGACTAGTGCGGTCCCTTACGAAATCTGACACGCACTGGGTAGAGGAGCTCGACTCCGTACTCTGGGGGCTGCGGACAACGCCTAACCGTACTACCGGATTCACACCATTTTTTATGGTATACGGCGCAGAAGCAGTTTTGCCCTGCGACATCATTCATGACTCACCTCGAGTGCGCATATGCGAAGAAAAGAAGCCGAGTTGGATCGGCAGGACAGCTTGGACACATTGGAGGAAAAGAGCGGCGTCGCCAAGGCTCGTTCCGCATTCTATCAGCAGCAGGCTCGAAGATATCAAAGCGAGAGAAATACGGGCCAAGACTTACAACGTTGGCGAACTGGTTCTCGCTGCGGACAAGAAAAAGGACAAGCTCAAGCCCAAATGGGAAGGCCCTTCATCATCGATCAAGTCGACCAGCGGAATGTACCGTCTACTGAAATGCATCGGATAACCGACTTGAGCGAACCCATGGAGCGAGCCCGCCTCCGGCGATTCTATGCCTAGCGCCGGACTAAGAGTTCGTCCCTTTCCCCCACCCCAAATTTTTTTTACTTCAGCTGCCTTTTGTTTATCTTTTTCTTCCCAACCCTATTCATCCAAGCCTTAAAGGGCCTACTTGCATAGCGTTCGCGCAAGAATTGATGTGCTATCCGCACTCATTTTACACCGGGGCTTCTTTACCGAAGCTTAATTATACGGGCTTCATGCCCGGCACATGTCAAGCCTCCACATGTACCTTTTATTCACCATTATATGCATCGATATGACTTAAGTTTTGGCCAAGCTGGGTTGCTGGCTCTGTGCTTACCCCTACGTTCCCGATTGTTCGGCTAGGAGGTAAAGGGAGCACCTCTGCGATTATTCTTGCTGGTCAGCCGGATGTGTACCTCAGACTGGGTGAAGCCGAAAGCTAGCGTTCTTAAGGGAATATTCGGTCGGTGACTTAAAAGATGATTTTTTATCCACTTATTTATCTGCCCCCAGATGTTTTTCTTCTTTTTTCGCAGTCCGGACATGCACTTTAGGGCATGCCACCCCCAGAGGAAAGGAACCCTTAACGGAACTATTCTCCCTGGAAGATGTTTCTTACTACCCATGTAATATAACATAACTAGTTGGGCACTTGTTTGATAAAGCACTGATGACCCCTACGCCTGGTCTCCATGCATACCCCGGTTGTTTCATAACCGAGAAGGTATTCGGACACACTCCGGACTCTAGGGTCCAGAGGTCGAAGCGAAAAGGTCGGCAATGACAAACGATCTACAATCCGGCTAGAAGGCATTTTGTATGTCATTTTCTAATACATTGTCAAATCGACTGATTGTATTCTTCCTCAATCCCATCTAACAGGTTGTCTAATTTACAGTCCTGTTGGAAAAATTTAGCGGCCAACTCCACTTGGCCATATACTAAACTCACAGGGATCTCCTTCCCATCGGGCCCCACAGGTCCGACTTCGGCCATGTGGTTGGGATCCGCCTTCTTGTACCGCGTCTTTACCATGGCTGTGCCTCCACGGCACCTTGGCGGCAGGCGAAATCTTCCATATATGGAAGCGCTGCCGACTCCTGCAGCTTCTCCATAAGCTCCCAAGACCCTCGGGTATGGAGAAGGCTAGCCATAACGCTGGATAGCGCCGCTCATAGCCGGCCGAACTCGTTCGATCGGTTGCAACAACACGGAAGTTGATCACCCGTTGTTACGGCATCTCCTCCATGAGGCGACACTGTGAGCATACCGCAGCCATATTACATCAAATTGACTTCCTCGCCGAACTCTTCTTTTCAAAGGAGTTCGCTCAAGCACTACTATATATGCCGCGACGAAGCCGCTGATTCTCCTTAACGGAGCCCGACAGCTCGCCCGAACGCTTTCAGCTCTTCTACAAGCTGGGCATGGGCATCCCGGAGCTTGTTCCTTTCATGCTGCACCTTATGCGGCACCCTCTCGCCGACCTTTAGTTGGCGCGAAGTTCTTACTGTCCGGATCTTGTCCGCAGCACTTTGCAATGTCGTTTTTTAGACTTGCGCAAAGGCCAAACGCTACTTATCTTTCTACAAATAATGCGTTACTGGGAGAGGTCCTTGCGTTTCCTCCTGCGCTGCATAATGCGGCCTCAAGTTGGGCCTTGCACTCTTGCAGCCCCGAGACAGTTGGGTATTCTTCTCGGTAAGATCCTCGTTTCATATGATCCTTAAATCAGTTCAATATAACTACTTTAAGTCTCGGGGCTTGGCATATATAACTATTAAATTCTCTTACCGTATGTCTTTTACATACTGCTCCGTGGCTCGATAAAACTATCTTGAGCAGCACGAAGGTGCGCGTCCCCGTGTTAAAGGCATTCAGCGCCTCGGGGAGAAGCACGCGTCACGAAATACTGTCCGTGGCGCTTTGTGATTCAGGCACTCTCCACCTCGGACTTGGTGGCGACAGTCTGTCGGCATCCTCCGTCGGAAGAACGTCCGCTCGCGCCTTGCGCTGCGCCCCCCCCTCGACCAGTGCGGGAGCACGGCTGGTAGAGGTTGGATTGACAACTTCCACGCCCGCAGTTCGGCGGACGCTTTTTCCCTATAAAAGTCATAAGCACTCAAACGCTTCCTAGAACGCGTTGCTCTAAATACTGAATTGTGAGCTACACCTTTGGGGCGACGTTTCAGTCCGCCGCGCTCCTCTTCCGCCCTCTTGGTCCGGATCGCCCTTGTTAGTCAGCCACCGCGGGCTCGGCTTCTCGCCCTAGGGCGCCTCGCACTGCAGTGCCATCATATACGATGGTCGAATAAAGCAAGGAAGGAACGAGCGGTATCGTGGCTTCGCCGCAATCACCAGGAAGCGGATATAGTCCGGGATAGTCGGCCGTGATGGCGACTAAAGCATTGTCCATGCTGAGCTGGTGGAACACCCGTCGATTAGCTCCACCTTTATGTCCGGATCCTCTTCGGAGGCGGATCCCGGATCTCTCTGGATCCTCGGGCTGCGGAGCGGACTTAGCATGCCCTCCACGGTCCGGCGCAGTTCTGCGCCGCAAGAAGAACACACTATAAGAAACTTAAGTTTCGGAAGGCACGGTCGGACACGCTGAGTGTTCGCTACCCAAGGCCGGGATTATTCATGGAAAACCCATTTAACGGGTTCTTCCGGCGAAATCCTCCTTCTCCCCTTATACAGGCCGGACAAGATCGTCACCAGATCTTGGCGAATCCGCCCTTTGCGCCATGACGGGTGGCATCGTCCTCCCGTTGAAATCCCACATGGGGTGGCCTCAGACAGTGGCTGCACTTCGCGTAATGCATGTTGCCATGATTCCAATCATGGTCAACCCGGCATGGGCCAAGAACCTTATTCGGCCCATCAAATAATGGACGCTCTTGTCTTCCTCCAGATGGGGGCTCCGCGGACGCCAATTGAGGTGTTTCTTCAGAGGAGCATTGCTGAACTCCGGGAGGCCGATCCGAACAGGATCCGCAGCGGAGTGTCTTCTATATAAAACCATTCGAAGGCCGGTCTTGGACGCTTTTCTTAGGGGTTCGGATGGATATCCGGTCCGGCAATGCGCCATATTTGGCGCCGCCCACTTGATATATGGACCCCTCGTGAGAGCGGGTACAAGGCAGAACAACCTCTTCCACGGTAGCGAAGTGGGGCTCGGCGCCCAGGAAAAGCTCACAAAGAGCTACATAACCTGCAATATGCGAGGATTGAGGCGTGAGGTGATGAAGCTGGAGTCCGTAGAACTCCGTGAGCCCAGCGGAGGAATGGATGTACAGGAAATCCGAGCCCCCTTATGAGATAGGGGGACGAAGCATACCAGTAGCGACCCGACCGAATGGATCAAGTCTCGTGCTCGGTGTCATCCTGGATCGATAATCTTGACACCACACAGTGCTTGAAGGATTTATAACAGAGTAGCAATCACACACTTATTACATCGTTGCCCAAAGAGGACTTATTACAATAAATATGGCTTAAGGCCATCTAATAACGATAACAGCGGAAGACTTGGAAGATAAGTGAGTCCATCAACTCCAGCGGCATCATCGAGTATAGAACCACGACCTAAAGCACCTTACTAAATCGTGCGAAAAGTCCGCAACATGAAAGTTGCAGCCAAAGCGGGTGACACATGGAATATGCTGGCAATGTAACACATAGAGAATAATGAATGATAAGCCTGTACTACATGCATATGTGGCTGGTGGAAAAGCTCTCTGATTCAGTTTTGCATAAAGCCAGTTTTCCCTCTGCAAAGGAATAAATTTGTTTAACTATCATGGTGGTTGTTAAACATTGAGAATGGTTGACAACATCCTCAATCCCAATTAAAAGTACTCATTAAAAACCCAACAATATTAATTAGAGTAACATGTTGAGATTCACATGATATTCAAGTACTAGATACTCAAGATGTCCATAACCGGGACACGGCTAATCATGATTAGTTTATACACTCTGCGAGAGGTTTGCACTTTTCCCCACAAGACTCGATCGCCTCCGTTTGGTTTCTCGCACTACATGGTGTTTGAGAGCGGATGACCGAGACATAGTCTTTCGAAGCGCTAGCACCTTACTTGTGGGTAGACCGTACCAACCTACAACCCCTACATCTGCTAGTCTACCCGTAAGAGTTCGCACAACTTAATCAACTATGCGAGAGCCCATAATGGCTTGTGGCTGCACACGGAAGTTACTAGCATGAATGATCTTATGATCCCTTTGAGCACAGGTGGCGGTCCGAAGAAAAACAGGCAAGTCTGATAGAAACCAGGTGCCTCAATCCACCCGGATGTGTGTTTAAGTTGCCACCTTAAATAAACCATTAATTTAACAATCTCACATCATCATGGATACACTCACCCAATCCACGTCTACTAGCATAGCATGGCAATTAAGCAAACGTAGAGGTAACTCCCAAGGTTTCATAAGTAAACAGGTAATAGGTACTACCTCAACTACTTCCCATCCCACAATTTAATTAGATCCTAATCATGCAAGTGTTCGAGGATTGATCTAATGCATAAAAACTGGGTATGAGAAAGTATGATCAAAGTGTTACTTGCCTTGCTGATGATCCGCGAAACCTAGAGATTCGAAGTAACAAGCGGCGCACTCCGGGTGATCTATCGCAGACAAACAACAAGCATACAATAAGTACTCATCTAATGCACGGTAAATCTCGAATAAAAGATCGACCAGAAATTTCAACTTAAGAACCTGGTTGCAAAAGAAAAGCGAATCAAACAAAACAACGGAAAACATCCGCGGAAGAAAACAGCTCGGTTCTAGCAAGTTGAAACTAGGTCAAATTTTACAGTAGCAAAACTTTGTTTAAGTTGATTAGTCGGAACGGCGGTTTGAAACGAAACTCCAGCGCTTGAATCACTGATTCCGATAAGCGGCGAGAAGATAAACTAGAGCGAAGATCGGATCTGAAATCGCGATCGGAAAATAGCGGAATAAATCCGTTAAAGAAAATGACGAGCGGTCAAACGAGCGGACGTTCGTTAACGGGAATAACCGGTGATCACGTTCGTTAAGGCGAGCGGTCCGTAACGCTTCGCTAAACAACAAAACCGGAAGAATAAAACCGATCTAGGGTTTGAAAAAAACCGAACAACGGAAAAAAAACGGAGCGGTTTTATAAAAAACCGAACCGAGGGAGGTGGCGCGCGCGGCTACCTCGACGAGATGGGGCTCGGCAGCGGCGGCGGCAAGGCGGCGGGCGGGCGCAAGCGGCGGCGGCGGCAGCGGTATGGGTTGGGGCAATGGCGCGGGTTGGGAGGAGGAGGGGGTGAGGGGTATTTAAAGGGGGGAGTAGCTTGGGGAGGGGGCAAGCAAAGGGAGGAGGAGGAGGAGGAGGAGGAGGAGGAGGAGGAGTCCTCCTCGGACTCGGCCGCTTGTGTGGCTTGCTGTGTGTGGCCTTGAGGAGAGAAGCTGGTGGGCCGGGCTGGGCCCTTGGCCCAAGTGAGCGCCAAGCATTATTTTTTTAAAATAAAATCACAGCGCTGAAAAAGCGAATAAAATAAAATCTAAACGAACTCCAAAATTTACAAAGTAAATTTTTCCGACTCCTAAAATGAGTCGAACAAAATGAACTTTAACACGGGCCTAAAATGCAATTTTTGAAAACACGCATTTTTCCCTAAGGCAAATAAAAGTGAAAAACTTAAAATAAAAATCTTATTTGATTTTTTATTAAATCTTCATTATTTCTTTATTTTGGGAAAGTCATTTTATTCCCTCTCTCATATTTTGATAGTAGAAATAATTGAAGATAAAATAAATAAAATCAAATGATCCTATTTTCAAAATTTGAGAAAACTCAAATATGAAAATAATGAAATCTCAACTCTCTCCGAGGGTCCTTGAGTTGTGTGAAATTTCTAGGATCGGCAAAATGCAAGAAAATATGTAATGCATGATGACTTAATGTATAACATTCCAAATTGAAAATTTGGGATGTTACAAACCTACCCCCCTTAAGATGAATCTCGCCCTCGAGATTTGGGTTGGCTAGAAAATAGGTGAGGTGGTCCTTGAGCAAATCTTCTTCTCTTTCCCGGTGGCTTCATCCTCGGTGTGGTGGCTCCACTGAACCTTGCAAAACTTGATAACCTTGCTGCGAGTAACTCTGCTGGCATAATCGAGAATCTTGACTGGTTTCTCCTCATATGTCAAATCATCCTTCAACTGAATTGCTTCAAGTGGTACTGTATCTCTTAACGGTATCTCTGCTATCTCGGAGTGACATTTCTTCAGCTGAGAAACATGGAATACATCATGAACTCCTGACAGTCCCTCTGGCAATTCCAGCTTATAAGCAACTTCTCCCATGCGTTGCAAGATCCTATACGGTCCAACGAAACGTGGTGCTAATTTTCCTTTAACTCCAAAACGCTTAACTCCTCGAAGTGGGGATACTCTAAGATAAACTCTGTCTCCAACTTCATATTCCATCGCCTTGCGTTTTGAATCCGCATAGCTTTTACATGCAGGTGGGCTACTTTGAGCCTATCGCGAATCAACAACCTTCATTGGACTCCTTGATCAAATCTGGTCCAAACAACTAACGGTCTCGGCTTCGTCCCATGATAGCGGTGTCCTGCACCTCCTTCCATACAAAGCCTCGAAAGGTGCCATCTTCAAGCTGGTTTGGTAGCTGTTGTTATAAGAAAACTCTGCATACGACAAGTTATCATCCCAACTAGATCCATAATCTAGTGCACAAGCTCTCGACATATCCTCCAAAATCTGATTGACTCTCTCGGTTCATCCATCGATTGCGTGGGTGGAAAGCTGTCTTGAATTCAACTTGGTTCCCAATGTTTCGTGCAACCGATTCCAAAACTTTGAGGTAAATTGGGTTCCTCTATCGTCGATACTCCTCGGAACTCCGTGTAAACACACAATTCTGGTCATGTATATCTTTGCCAACTTAGCACTGCTATAGGTAGTCTTATTTGGAATGAAATGAGCTACCTTCGTCAAGCGATCGACTATAACCCAAATCGAGTCATAGCTGAGCGAGTCTTTGGCAAACCTGTGATGAAATCCATGCCTAGTTTATCCACTTCCATTCGGGTATCGGCAATGGTTGCAACAATCCTGCTTGCTTCGATGTTCGCCTTCACCCTTTGACATACATCACAAACTGCTACATACTCGCAATATCCTTCTTCATTTCGGTCCACGAGCGTTTCCTTCAAATCTAAATACATCTTGGTATTTCCTGGGTGAATCGAGTAGGGTGAATCATGTGCTTCTTGCAAAATCAACTTCACGATCTCCGGGTCATTTGGCACATAAACACGGTCCTCAAACCATAGGGTATCGTGCTCATCCTCACGAAATCCCTTAGCTTTTCCTTCGCTCATTTTCTCCTTTATAGAGGCAACTTCCTTATCGCCTTTTGAGCTTCTCGATTTTGTCCATCAACGTAGACTGAATCTCCAATGCTGCTACATAGCCTCTGGAACTATTTCCAAACATAGCTCTCGAAGGTCTTGACTAACTCCTTGGGTATTCCTCCCACCATTAGTGTATTGGCGTGGCTCTTACGGCTCAATAAATGCTGCTACTAGCGTTAGCCTTCCCGGGTGATAATGCAATCTCATATCATAATCCTTAATAAGCTCCAACCATCTCCTCATCTCGAGATTTAATTCCTTCTGCGTGAAGATGTACTTCAAACTCTTGTGATCCGTGTACACCTCACAATGATTTCCAATGAGAAAATGTCTCCATGTCTTCAATGCATGCACAACGGCTGCTAACTCCAAATCATGTGTGGCATAATTCAACTCATGAGGCTTAAGCTGTCGTGAAGCATCTGAAACAACTCTTCCTTCCTGCATAAGCACTGCTCCAAGTCCTCGGCGTGAGCGTGCAATACACCTCATAATCCTTGGTGCGATCGGCAAAATTAACTTTGGTGAGGTAACCAATCTTTTCTTCAACTCCTGAAAACTTGCCTCACAATCCTCAGTCCATATGAACTTGGTATCCTTTTTCAGCAATTCCGTCATAGGCTTTGCAATCCTTGAGAAATTCTCAATGAATCTTGGTAGTATCCTGCGAGTCCAAGGAAACTCGGATCTCTCAAGCTGTTGTTGGTGCTTCCCATTTAGTTCTGGTCTCAACCTTTGTGGGGTCAACTGCTATCCCTTCTCCGGATATAACATGTCCAAGAAATCCAACTTCCTTTAGCCAAAACTCACATTTGCTGAACTTGGCATATAAGCGATGTTCCTCGGTTTCTCCAAAACCAATCGCAAATGTTCCTTATGTTCTTCTTCATTCTTCGAGAAAACCAAAATATCATCTATGAACACCACGACGAACTTATCCAAAAACTCCATAAACACTTTGTTCATCAGGTTCATGAAATAGGCTGGCGCGTTAGTCAGTCCAAATGACATAACGGTATATTCATACAGTCCATATCTCGTGGTAAATGCTGTCTTAGGTATGTCCTGCTCCCGAATCTTCAACTGATGGTACCCTGATCGCAAATCGATCTTGGAAAACACTTTAGCTCCTTGCAAACGATCAAACAGATCATTTATCATAGGTAGTGGGTACTTGTTCTTGATCGTTACTTCATTTAAACCACGATAGTCTACAACCATCCTTAATGATCCGTCCTTCTTCTCTACTAAAAGTACGGGTGATCCCCAAGGCGAAGAACTTGGGCGTATATAACCTTTATCCAATAGCTCCTTAATCTGCTTCTTGATTTCCGCCAAATCCTGTGCGGGCATCCTGTATGGTCGCTTCGATATTGGGCCTGTACCTGGCAAAAGCTCAATCAAAAACTCAATGTCTCTATCCGGTGGCATTCCTGGCAACTCTTCCGGAAATACATCAGGGAAATCCCTTACCACTGGTACTTCTTCCTGCACAACTCCTGATAAGGAATTTACTTGTGCTCTCCTCGGCTCATGCCGTGATACATACTTGATTCTCCTCCCTTCTGGGGTGGTAAGCAAAATTGACTTAGTGGCGCAATCTATGTTCCCTCCATACTTCGATAACCAATCCATGCCTAATATCACATCCAATCCTTGGGATTCCAGAACTATTAGGTCCGAGGGAAAAACATAGTGTCCAATCCTTAATGGCAGTCGATCACACCATATACTAGCCATGTATTCTGCTCCGGGTGAGGTTACTAGCATGGGTGACCTAAGGGCTTGGGTTGGTAATTTGTACTTATCCACAAATCCCTTGATATGTATGAATCGATGCACCAAGATGTCGAAAAGAACAACTGCAGTAAATGACTTAACCAGAAACTTACCTATTACTGCATCTGGCTGAGCTTCAACCTCCTCCACGGTAACGTGGTTCACTTGTCCTTTATTGAAAGGGTTCGGCTTCTTTCCTGAGCTTCCATTGCCATTTCCATTCTGGCCTTCTGGACATTCGTTTGCATAATGCCCAGTCTTGCGGCACTTAAAGCAAGTGATGTGGCTCAGGTCTACCTTGGATGGTGTCGACGGGTTGGTGCGGTTCTGTCCATTGCTTCCTCCATTCCCGTTCCCATTCTTGGTGCCATTATGGTTGTGCGAACTACCTCCTCCATGGGTATGCTGAAACTGAACTCCCTGTTTAGGGGTATAGCAGGGCTTCATTGGGCTCGAGTTATACTTCCCCTGCCCATACTTCCTCTTGCGGTTCTCAATTTGCTGCTGCTTTCCTTCAATCATGAGGGCACGGTCTACCAACTCCTGGTAGTTATTGAAACTTGCTACCATCAACTGCATGCTTAACTCATCATTCAGTCCTTCCAGAAACTTCTCACCTTAGCTTGCATCATGTAGCGTCATCCGGGGCATAACGTGCTAACTTACTAAAATCATCCACATCTTGCCAACAGTCCTTCCTCCTTGGCGTAAGTTGCGAAACTCACGCTTCTTCATGGCCATAGCTCCTCTTTGAGACATGGGCAGTCGGAAAGCTTGCTGAAACTGATCCCATGTGGCGGTGTCTCTGAGGTAAGTGGCTGTAAAATTCTCCCACCATGCTGCTGCGGGTCCTTCAAGCTGGTGTGCAGCAAACTTCACCTTCTCTCCATCATACATCCTGCGGTGGTCAACTCCTCCCTACCTTACGGAGCCAATCATCTGCTACTATCGGCTCGGTGCTCTTTGGAAAACACCGCGGGTTCAGCCTTAAGCGTGTCAAGTGATCCGCGGTGGTGGTGGTGGTGGGTTGTTGTTGTTGCCTTGGTTACTGTACCAATGTTTGGATCAAAGTGTTCTGCTGCTGAATCAAGCTGGGTGATCTCTGGCGGAAAAACAAACCCGGGGTCGCGTCTCGGAGGCATCTGATGGGTTTAGAAAAGATGAGAAATTAAGAATAGAGTGAGGTCTAAGGAGAAACACTACCCAAATGTATATGAGCAAATGCACACAAAATCACTTCATTCAATTCAAACAAAGGGCTTACAACGATCTAACTATCGCAAAAGTGCGTGTACTATGATGTTACATGGAGGTAATACTACTAATATGTGGGGGTCATCTACTAATTTGAACCGGTGGAAGACTCCATGATGTCCGCTCCAGCTTCGTCTTCAAAGTCGGGTTCACTTGGATCCGAATCGGTGTCGTCGATGATGATGTAGTTGCTCGGACAACCGGCGTAACTTGTCTTCATTCTTGGCGCCAATTTCTTCTTGAGTTCTTCAATCTCATACTTAAGATCGTTATTGTGTCTTGCTACAGCTACGATCTCGTCCATGTAGTCCTTACGTGTAGACTTTAGTTCTTCTTCAAGTTCGATGATCCTTCCTTCGCATCCTTCAATTCGATCATATCATTGCACATCTGGTTCTCTGGCGTCGAATGTGCTGGTTTAACTCTGGATGAAAGCTGCAATGGATCTATCCTTCTTGGTGCTGACTATCTCCCATTGTTCATCTCGGCGTCCGCAAATCGATAGATGGTGTCCTTGAGGTCTTCTTGGTAAACTTCTCCAATCGTCCCATGGTGATATGAGCTGCCATGCTCTTTCCCGGACTCGAGGTTGGTGCAATCGAAAACACTATCTATAGGCTTGGTGATTGGGGCGAATGTCCTTCCGAACGTGAGCTTGAATCTTCCGGCGCTCTTCTTGAGCAGAGTGGCGTTGAAAGTCCGGTGAAACTTGGTAGTCAATGTTCGGTACTTGGTGACTTCCTTCAAGTGAAATCAAAAGGTGTGCCTTCATCTGGTTGGGCGTACTTGATCTTGGCGTCCTTCATCCTAAAAGAGTAGAAAAGATGAGGAGTTAGAAAATGGGAAGAGAGTAGTGATCTATGGCTTTAACTTAGTGGTCGTGTCCTCGACGGCGTGTGCTCGATACCATCTCTGTAGCGACCCGACCGAATGGATCAAGTCTCGTGCTCGGTGTCATCCTGGATCGATAATCTTGACACCACACAAGTGCTTGAAGGATTTATAACAGAGTAGCAATCACACACTTATTACATCGTTGCCCAAAGAGGACTTATTACAATAAATATGGCTTAAGGCCATCTAATAACGATAACTGCGGAAGACTTGGAAGATAAGTGAGTCCATCAACTCCAAATGCATCATTGAGTATAGAACCACGACCTAAAGCACCTTACTGTAAATCGAAAAGTGCGCAACATGAAAGTTGCAGCCAGCAAACGGGTGACACATGGAATATCTTGGCAATGTAACACATAGAGAATAATGAATGATAAGCCTGTACTACATGCATATGTGGCTGGTGGAAAAGCTCTCTGATTACAGTTTTGCATAAAGCCAGTTTTCCCTCTTGCAAAGGAATAAATTTGTTTAACTATCATGGTGGTTGTTAAACATTGAGAATGGTTGACAACATCCTCAATCCCAATTAAAAGTACTCATTAAAACCCAACAATATTAATTAGAGTAACATGTTGAGATTCACATGATATTCAAGTACTAGATACTCAAGATGTCCATAACGGGGACACGGCTAATCATGATTAGTTTATACACTCTGCAGAGGTTTGCGCACTTTTCCCCACAAGACTCGATCGCCTCCGTTTGGTTTCTCGCACTACATGGTGTTTGAGAGCGGATGACCGAGACATAGTCTTTCGAGCGCTAGCACCTTACTTGTGGGTAGACCGTACCAACCTACAACCCCTACATCTGCTAGTCTACCCGTAAGAGTTCGCACAACTTAATCAACTATGCGAGCCCATAATGGCTTGTGGCTGCACACGGAAGTTACTAGCATGAATGATCTTATGATCCCTTTGAGCACAGGTGGCGGTCCGAAGAAAAACAGGCAAGTCCTGATAGAAACCTGGTGCCTCAGTCCACCCAGATGTGTGTTTAAGTTGCCACCTTAAATAAACCATTAATTTAACAATCTCGCATCTGTCATGGATACACTCACCCAATCCACATCTACTAGCATAGCATGGCAATTAAGCAAACGTAGAGGTAACTCCCAAGGTTTCATAAGTAAACAGGTAATAGGTACTACCTCAACTACTTCCCATCCCACAATTTAATTAGATCCTAATCATGCAAGTGTTCAAGGATTGATCTAATGCATAAAAACTGGGTATGAGAAAGTATGATCAAAGTGTTACTTGCCTTGCGATGATCCATGAAACCTAGAGATTGAAGTAACAAGCGGCGCACTCCGGGTGATCTATCGCAGACAAACAACAAGCATACAATAAGTACTCATCTAATGCACGGTAAATCTCGAATAAAAGATCGACCAGAAATTTCAACTTAAGAACCCTGGTTGCAAAAGAAAGCGAATCAAACAAAACAACGGAAAACATCCGCTAAAGAAAACAGCTCGGTTCTAGCAAGTTGAAACTAGGTCAAATTTTACAGTAGCAAAACTTTGTTTAAGTTGATTAGTCGGAACGGCGGTTTGAAACGAAACTCCAGCGCTTGAATCACTGATTCCGATAAGCGGCGAGAAGATAAACTAGAGCGAAGATCGGATCTGAAATCGCGATCGGAAAATAGCGGAATAAATCCTTTAAAGAAAATGACGAACGGTCAAGCGAGCGGACGTTCGTTAACGAGAATAACCGGTGATCACGTTCGTTAAGGCGAACGGTCCGTGAACGCCGCTAAACAACAAACCGGAAGAATAAAACCGATCTAGGGTTTCAAAAAACCGAACAACGAAAAAAACCGGAACGATTTTTATAAAAACCGAACCGAGGGAGGTGGCGCGCGCTGCTACCTCGACGAGATGGGGCTCAATGGGCGGCGGCTAGGCGGTGGCGGAAGGTGAAAGTGGCGGGTGTGGGCGGCGGCGGCACAAGTGGCGGCGGCGGCGGGTTGGGGGAGGAGAGGGGGTGAGGGGTATTTAAAGGGGGAGTAGCTTGGGGAGGTGCAAGCAAAGGGAGGAGGAGGAGGAGGAGGAGGAGGATGAGGAGGAGTCCTCCTCGGACTCGGCCGGGCGGGCGGCGTGGCTGCTGTGTGAGGCATGGAAGGCGGCTGGGCCCTTGGCCCAAAGCGGTAGCGCTTGCAATTTTTTTTAATAAAATCACGCATGAAAAACGAATAAAATAAAATCTAAACGAACTCCAAAATTTACAAAGTAAATTCTTCCCGACTCCTAAAATGAGTCGAACAAAATGAACTTTAACACGGGCCTAAAATGCAATTTTTGAAAACACGCATTTTCCCTAAGGCAAATAAAAGTGAAAAACTGAAATAAAAATCTTATTTGATTTTTTATTAAATCTTCATTATTTCTTTATTTTGGGAAAGTCATTTTATTCCTCTCTCATATTTTGATAGTAGAAATAATTGAAGATAAAATAAAATAAAAATCAAATGATCCTATTTTCAAAATTTGAGAAAACTCAAATATGAAAATAACGAAATCTCCAACTCTCTCCGAGGGTCCTTGAGTTGTGTGAAATTTCTAGGATCGGCAAAATGCAAGAAAATATGTAATGCATGATGACTTAATGTATAACATTCCAAATTGAAAATTTGGGATGTTACAATACCCGCTCCCCTTTGTTGGGATTTGGGGTAACCTCCGCTTGCTTCCCACCTTTGTAGGTGGCCAGCCCGGCTTGAACCGGAACCATGAAGGCGGAGGGAGATATCCCCCATTTGGAGCTTCACCAGCTCACAGTGGGAAGAGCATCTCCTCCAATCTCTGGCAAAGGGCGGCAGCGCGAGAAGAGGAGCCGCGTTGACGGTCCATTATGGAATGGATTCTTGGTCGAAAGCGCTCCGATGAGTATTTGCGAGAGGAAGATGGTGATTTGGATCTGGATTCTTGCCTCCCTTATAGGCAGATTGTTCACACAACTAGGGGGTAAAACATAAAAGACACCTTGGCTTTTCACATTCATGACACGCGTGGAAGAAGGCCATTATTGGGCGTGGAAGCCAAGACGCGCAACATTGATGAGGAAGCTGGACTTTGTTGGCGGTACATAGAACTTGAAGGAGAACCCGCCTTGCAACGCCAAGACTACACACACGCTGGACTTATCGTCATTGAAGCCTGGTTCGGGGCTCTTGAGGAGTCCGGATTAGGGGTGTCCGGATAGCGGACTATCGTCGTCGGCGGACTATCATCGGCGGACTATCATCATCATCCGGACTCCAAGACTATGAAGATACAAGATTGAAGACTTCTCCCGTGTCAGGAAGGGACTTTCCTTGGCGTGGAAGGCAAGCTTGGCGATCTGGATATGTAGATCTCTACCATTGTAACCGACTCTATGTAACCCTAGCCCTCTCCGGTGTCTATATAAACCGGATGGCTCTAGTCCGTAGGACAACATCAACAACCCTTACAATCATACCATAGGCTAGCTTCTAGGGTTTAGCCTCCTTGATCGTGGTAGATCCACTCTAGTAAACATCCACAATATCAATATCAATCGAGCGGGGCGTGGGTTTTACCTCCATCAAGAGGGCGAACACAGGTAAAACATCGTGTCCCTTGTCTCCTGTTACCATCCGCCTATACGCCTGATTCGGGACCCCCTACCCGAGATCCGCGGTTTTGACACCGACAGCGAAGCTTTGATCAACTCCAGATGGCTGCTTAATTGCCCGCAGGTAAAGCCGCCGAACACGAAGATCTGTCCGGGAGAAAAGTCTCACCTGGACCGCGCCGATGTTGATGGTCAAAGAAGCCATCGAGCCTATCGGTGATGACACAGAGGAACTCTCAATGAAAGCACCAATGTCGTTGTCAAAACCGCGGATCTCGGTAGGGGGTCCCAAACTGCATGCGTCTAGGCAGATGGTAACAGAGACAAGGGACACGATGTTTTACCTGGTTTGGGCCCTCTTGATGGAGGTAAAACCTCACGCCCCGCTTGATTAATATTGATGATGTGTGTTACAAGAGTGGATCTACCACGAGATCAAAGAGGCTAAACCCTAGAAGCTAGCCTATGGTATGATTGTTGTTCGCCCTATGGACTAAAGCCATCCGGTTTATATAGACACCGGAGAGGGCTAGGGTTACACAAAGTCGGTTACAATGGTAGGAGATCTACATATCCAGATCGCCAAGCTTGCCTTCCACGCCAAGGAAAGTCCCATCCGGACACGGGACGAAGTCTTCAATCTTGTATCTTCATAGTCTGGGAGTCCGGCCGATGATGATAGTTCGGCTATCCGGACACCCCCTAGTCCGGAACTCCCTCAGTGGGCCTACATTCGGCAGAGAATAACAGGAGGTGCGGAGTGGAGGGATGGCCTGGCCATCGGCGGGGTAGCGTTTCGCTGAGGAGCGCAAAACAACGCCGCTGGACGCCGAAGGCTGGAGCAGGCGGTTCCGGCATCGCTGGGAGAAGAAGACGAGAGATTGAAGAAGAATGCCAGCCGTTGGATGCAAATCCAATGCCTTCTTAGGCTTCACCCATCGCCCACATGTCGGCCCATCCATTTGTTTTTTAGTCCATTTGGTGGGCTGGGTGAAACAATGATGTAGCATCTATGTAGCCCGCTTAAATCCCATTTGCATTTTTCTCGAAATCAGCGGACTTGCTGGGCTGGGTGAAAATATCATGTTGGGCTAGACGAAGAAATGTTATAAAACATAAACACATGATTGCACGCCTCAGAAAATCTTTGCAAGCTTATGTACGCAATCACTAGGAGTTAACTTGGCAAGTTATATATAAACAATTATTATTATTATTTTGTAAGAACTTTCAACTTACGTAAATAAAATATCATTTTAATTTGATGAGTTAATAGTACGTGGGGTATTATTATTTTTAGGCTAGACGTGGGACAGTTGAGTTGGTTCTAGGGGAAAGTACTGGGAGAAAACTCAGTTTACATCGAAAAAGAAAGTGGGAGAAAATTCAGAGACCTGCTAGGTCCACCTGAGGAGAGGAATATGTTGGAAGGAAGGAGATTCAAAGCACGACAGCCGAGTGAACTAGTTTTTTTTATGGACAAGTGAACTAGTTTACATACATAAGCAAATAGCCACTAAAAAAAGCAATCAGGTTAATGGGTTCTTAGAAGAAATATTTCGGACAAAACAGATAATTACGACACATAGGCTAATGCATGAAACACTCGGATGATAAAGGTGCTTATAAACAGATAAAGTACAACATCTAGACCTTCCTGGCACGCTTGATCATGACGCTGCGGCTGTCCATGTACTCGTCGGTTACGGGAAGCAGACACACCCTCATGTCCAAGATCTGCCTATACATGTCATTGAATGCGTATGCGTCCTTGGCCGTGTAGGTTATGTAGGCTAGATTCAGACATACCTCCCACGTGTTCAGGTCGTCTTTTTCATGTTGGCGTATCAGGGGTCGATGATGGTCTCAGCGAGGTCAACCACGGAGTCCTTCTCCTGCCCGTTGCTGATGATCTTGTATTGCTTCGGATGTCGACAAGCTTGTTGCACCGGATGGCGAATCATCGCGTTCTTCCTTCTCTCCACCGTAGCGAAGGTGCAATCGGTATTTGCCGATGAAACGGCGAATGCTCCGAAACTGGTGCAGCCATAGGATCGAGGCGAGGCGAGCTTCACCGAGTACGTATCATTGGTGTACATCATATTCAACTTGGTGCAGCCATAGGACTGAACGGCGAACTAATTCCTTGCTAAAGTCCATATCCAAAGAGGCTCACCCTCGGATCGCCATTGGAGTCTCTTCGAGTGAACGAGTGTGTAGGCGGCGGCAGCAGTTCGCTTTTTCAGCTCTTTGGGGAACTGGATTCAACAAGAAGCTGAGTGTGTACAGCGACAACGATTACTACCCTCCTCGTCCGCTGCACGCCCGCAGAAGATGCACCTCGGCGCATTCAAACACCTCCATTAAGAAACCTACTCCAGCCACACGCCGGTTCACGAGCGGGTCTGTATTGGTCTTTGTAATAACAGGAGTTAGAGGTCACTTTACTTAAATTTAATTAGCTTTAATAGAAATTTATACTTAAAACAAGCAATGCATTGGCTCATTCTATCAGTGCCACAGGATCAACATGCACAACAATTAGAATTATTATTCTCGTAACGCATTACGATCAAGACATTTGTCGACTTTCACAAAGATAATACTACCAAGTTTGAACTGTTTGTTATGGTTGCTGTCCTCTGCATCATCATGCCGTGTTTCCCAGCTTGCAAGATTCAGAACCAACAAATAAGATCCAAATAATAAGTACAACAAAGATGCCTACACATCTCATTGATTCCCAGCTTGCAAGATTCAAAACCAACAAATAAGATCCAAATAATAAGTACAACAAAGATGCCTACACATCTCATTGATTCCCAGCTTGCAAGATTCATAACCAACAAATAAGATTCAAATAATAAGTACAACAAAGATGCCTACACATCTCATTGATTCCCAGCTTGCAAGATTCGGAACCAACCCATTAGAGCGTTTTGATAAAGTGAATATCGGGATCAAATCCATCTTGGCTAGCCATGTCATACAATCGAAGAACTTGGTGAATGCTCTTGACCGTCACAACATCAGTAGTTGAGTATTCCCGTTTGCACAGCGTGTTTGCACAGCACAAACAAGGATACAGGAGAGCATGATCTCGCTTTAATAGCGGCCTCCTTGAACTGTAACATCCCAAATTTTCAAATTGGAATGTTATACATTAGGTCATCATGCATATCATATTTTCTCGCATTTTTCCGATCCTAGAAATTTCACGCAACTCAAGGACCCTCGGAGAGAGTTGGAAGTTTCATAATTTTTATATTTGGGATTTCTCAAATTTTGAAAATGGGATCATTTGGATTTATTTAAATTATCTTCATAAAGTTTTTCCTATAAAAATATTTTGAGAGGGAATAATATGACTTTCCCAACATTTAGGAAAAATGAAGATATTATAAATAAATCAAATTTGGTTTTGGAAGATTTATTTTGCTTAGGCAAAATGAGCATTTAAAAAATTTATGCATGTTTGCCGCTTTTAAAGTTCATTTTGTTCGACTCATTTTTAGGAGTCGGGAAAATTTGTTTTATTTAAATCGAATTGTTTGGTATTTTTTTAATTGTTTTGGTTTAATTTTATTTAAAAAATTCGCCATACGGGCCAAGCCCAGCCGCCCAGCCCAGCGCCCCGGCCCACCTCCCTCTCCTCCCTCGCGGCCGCCGCCCTAGCTGTGCTGCCGCCAAGACGCCTCCCGAGTCCGGCTCGACCCGACCCCGCTGCCCCCTCCCAAGCCACCCGGACCCCTCTCCCATAAATACACCGCCCCTCCCCTCTCCTCACCCCGCCGCCACCGCGCCCGCCCAGCCGAGCCGCCTTGCCGAACTCCGCCGCTGAACTCCGTTTCCCGGCCATGAGCCCGCCGCCCTCGCCCCCCCTCCCGACCCCGCCGCCCCTCGCCCCTCGCCGGAGCCCTGAGCCCGCCGGCGAGATCACCGAGGTAGCCCGCCCCGATCCGGTTTTCCCTAATAAACCGATCCGGTTTTTTTAAAAGATGTTGGTTTTTAAAAAACCTAGATTGGTTTTATTTTTTCGGTTTTCTTATTTATGAACGTTCACCGAACCGTTCGTTTTAATGAACACGTTCGTTGGATTCGTTCTGTTAACGAGCGTCCGTTATTTAAACCGCTCGTCGTTTTCTTTTAATCGGATTTAATCCGTTATTTTTCTGATTCGATTTCAGATCCGATTTTCAAAACTGTTTTATTTCTCGCTCGTTTATCGGAATCAGGTGATTCAAGCGCCTGGAGTTTCGTAACGAAACCGCCGTCCCGACTAACCCACTTTCACAGAGTTTTGCTACTATAAAATTTTGACCTAGTTTCAGATTTGCAAAACCGAGTCGTTCTCTCTCGAGTTCGACTTTCGGAGTTTATTTTGATTCGATTCTTTTGCAACCAGGGTTCTTAAGTTGAACTTTCGGTTAGATCTTTTATTCGAGATTTCCCGTGCATTAGATGAGTACTTATTGTATGCTTGTTGTTTGTCTGCGTTAGATCACCGAGTGCGCCGCTTGTTACTTGAATCTCTAGGACTCGCGGATCATCGCAAGGCAAGTAACATTTGATCATACCCTTCTACTACCCAGTTTTATGCATTAGATCTATTCCTCAAACACTTGCATGTTTAGGATCAAATTAAATTGTGGGTTTGGGAAGTAGATTGAGGTAGTACCTATTACTTGTTTTACTTATGAAACCTTGGGAGTTACTTCTCGTTTGCTTGTTCATGCCATGCTATGCTAGTAGGCGTGGATTGGGTGAGTGAATATCCATGACAGATGTGAGATTGTTAATTAATGGTTTATCTAAGGTGGCAACCTAAACACACATCTGGGTGGATTGAGGCACTGGTTTCCATCGAGGACTTACTGTATTTCTTGGACCGCCACCCGTGCTCTAAGGGATCATAAGATTATTCAAACTGGAAACTTCCGTGTGCAGCCACAAGCCAATTATGGGCTCTGGCGTAGTTGACTAAGTCGTCATGAACTCTTACGGGTAGGCTAGCTGATGTAGGGGATGTAGGTTGGTACGGTCTACCCACATGTAAGGTGCTAGCGCTTACGAAAGACTATGTCTCGGTCATCCGCTTCTCAAACACCATGTAGTCACGAGAACCAAGCGGAGGCGATCGAGTCTTGTGGGGAAAAGTCATAAACCTCTGCAGAGTGTATAAACTAATCATGATTAGCCGTGTCCCGGTTATGGACAATTTGAGTATCCTGTAATTGAATATCATGTGACTCTCAACATGTTACTTCTAAATAAAAGTTATTGGGTTTTGATGAGTACTTTTAATTGGGATTGAGGATCTTGTCAACCATTCTCAATGTTTAACAACCACCATGATAGTTAAATAAAAGTATTCCTTTGATGTAGGGAAAAATCAGCTTTATGCAAATGTAATCAGAGAGCCTTACCACCAGCCATATATGCATGTAGTATAGGCTTATTCCTTCATTGCTCTTTATGTGTTACATTGCGGCATATTCCATGTCTTGACCCGTTTTTGGCTGCAACTTTTCACGTTGCGAGACTTTTGAACGACAGTAAGGTGTTAGGTCGTGGTTCTATACTCGGTGATGCCGTTGGAGTTGATGGACTCGCTTATCTTCCAAGCCTTCCGCTGTTATTATTAGATGGCCTTAAGCCATATTATTGTAATAAGTTCCCTTGTGGACAACGATGTAATAAGTGTGTGATTGCTACTCGCTATAAATCCTTGAAATCTTGTGTGGTGTCAAGACATTCTTGATCCGAGGATGACACTCGAGCACGAGACTTGATCCATTCGGTCTGGTCGCACTGAGAGAATGGTATCGAGCACACGCCGACCGTAGGACACGACCACTAAGTTAAAGCCATAGATCACTACTCTCTTCCCATTTTCTAACTCCTCATCTTTTCTACTCTCTTTAGGATGACGGACGCGAAGATCAAGTACACCCAACCGGATGAAGGCACACCTTTTGGATTTCACTTGAAGGAAGTTACCAAGTACTGAACATTGGATTACCAAGCTTCACGGGACTTTCAACGCCACTCTGCTGAAGAGGGCGCTGGAAGATTCATGCTCACGTTCGGGAAGGACATTCGCCCCAATCACCAAGCCTATAGATAGTGTTTTGATTGCACCCACTTGGAGTGCAGGAAAGAGCATGGCAGCTCACATCACCATGGGACGCATTGGAGAAGTTTATCAAGAAGACCTCAAGGACACCATCTACCAGATTTGCGGACGCCGAGATGACAAGCTGGGACGTCGTCAACACCAAGAAGGATAGATCCATTGCAGCTTTCATCCAGAGTTAAATCAGCACATTCGGCGCCGGAGAACCAAATGTGCAATGACATGTTGGAGTTGCGAAGACAAAGGAAGGATCATCGAATGGAAGAAGAACTAAAGACTACACGCAAGGACTACATGGGCGAGATCGTAGCTCGGCAAGACACAATAACGATCTTAAGTACGAGATCGAAGAACTCAAGAAGAAGTTGGCGCTCGGGAATGAAGACCGGTATGTCGAATACCCAAGCGACTACATTAACATCGACGACTCGATTCGGATCCAAGTGAACCCGACTTTGAAGGCGAAGTGGAGCAGACATCATGGAGTCTTCCACCGGTTCAAATTAGTAGAAGTCCCCCACATATTAGTAGTATTCCCTCCATGTAAACATTATAGTACACGCACTTTTGCGATAGTTAGATCGTTGTAAGCCCTTGTTTGATTGAATGAAGTGATTTTGTGTGCATTTGCTCATGTGCATTTGGGTAGTGATTCCCTTAGACCTTATTCTATTCTACATTTCTCTCCTTTTCTAAACCCATCAGATGCCTCCGAGACGCGACCCCGGATTCGTTTTCCCGCCAGAGATCACCCAATTGATCCAGCAGCAGAATACCCTGATTCAAACATTGGTGCAGAACAACAACAACAACAACAACAACCCACCGCCACCACCACCACCTGCGGATCATCTGACTCGTTTCCTTAGACTGAACCCCGGTGTATTCCAGTAGCACCGAGCCGATTGTAGCAGATGGTGGCTCCGCAAGATAGGAAGGAGCTGACACTGCAGGATGCACAGATGGTGAAAGAGTGAAGTTTGCAGACATCAGCTTGAAGGACCCGCAGCAAAGCATGGTGGGAGAATTTCACAGCCACTTACCCGTGAACACCGTCACATGGGACCAGTTTGACAAGCTTTTCAGACCGCCCATGTTTGGGAGGAGCCATGGCCATGAAGAAGCGTGAGTTTCGCAACCACGCCAAGGAGGAAGGATCATACAAGATCGTGGATGACTTTAGCAAATTAGCACGTTATGCCTCGGATAGCGTTGCTACAGATGCAGCTAAACAGGAGAAGTTTCTAGAAGGACTGAATGATGAGTTCAGCATGCCGTTGATGGTAGCAAGTTTCAACAACTACCAGGAGTTAGTAGACCGAGCTCTCATGATTGAAGGAAAGCAGCAGCAAATTGAGAACCGCAAGCGGAAGTATGGACAAGGGAAGTATAACTGGATCCCGCAGAAGCCTTGTTATACCCCTAAATCAGGAATTCAGTTTCAGCATACCCATGGAGGAGGTAATTCGCATAACCATAATGGCACCAAGAATGGGAACGGGAATGGAGGAAGCAACGGACAGAATCGCACCAACCCGTCAACACCATCCAAGGTAGACCTGAGTCACATTACTTGCTTTAAGTGCCGCAAGACGGGCACTATGCAAATGACTATCCCGAAGGCGAATGGAAATGGCAATGGAAGCTCGGAAAGAAGCCCAACCCTTTCAACAGGGGACATGTGAACCACATTGATGTGGAGGAGGTTGAAGATCAGCCCGATGCACGATGTCGGTAAGTTTTTGGTTAAGTCATTTCTGCAGCTTGTTCTTTTCGATCTTTGGTGCATCGCATTCATACATATCAAGGGATTTGTGGATAAGTACAAGTTACCAACCCAAGCCCTTAGGTCACCCATGCTAGTAACCTCACCCGGAGCAGAGTACATGGCTAGTAAATGGTGTGATTGATCGCCACTAAGGATTGGACCCTATGTTTTCCCCTCGGACCTAATAGTTCGGAATCCCAAGGATTGGATGTGATATTAGGAATGGATTGGTTATCAAAGTATGGAGGAAACATAGATTGTACCACAAGGTCAATTTTGCTCACCACACCGGAAGGAAGGAGGATTATATGTATCACGGCACGAGCCGAGGAGAGCACAAGTTAATTGCTTATCGAGTGGTACAAGAAGAAGTACCGATGGTAAAGGATTATCTGATGTATTTCGGAAGAGTTGCCGGGAATGCCGCGGATAGAGACATTGAATTTTTGATCGAGCTGTTGCGTGAACAGGCCCGATATCGAGCGACAGACTGCAGGATGCCCGCAAAGGATTTGGCGGAAATCAAGAAGCAGATTAAGGAACTATTGGATAAAGGTTTTATTCGCCCAAGTTCTTCACCTTGGGGATCACCCGTTTTGTTAGTAGAGAAGAAGGATGGATCGTTGAGAATGGTTGTTGATTACCGTGGATTGAATGAAGTAACAATCAAGAACAAGTACCCACTACCTATGATTAATGATCTGTTTGATCGCTTGCAAGGAGCCAAAGTGTTTTCTAAGATCGACTTGCGATCAGGGTACCATCAGTTGAAGATTCGGGAGCAAGACATACCCAAGACAGCATTTACCACGAGATATGGACTGTATGAGTATACCGTTATGTCATTTGGACTGACTAACGCGCCAGCCTATTTCATGAACCTGATGAACAAAGTGTTTATGGAATTTTTGGACAAGTTCATCGTGGTGTTCATTGATGACATTTTGATTTTCTCGAAGGATGAAGAGGAACATAAGGAACATTTGAGATTGGTTTTGAGAAACCGAGGAACACCGGTTGTATGCCAAGTTCAGCAAATGTGAGTTTTGGCTAAAGGAAGTTGGATTTCTCGGACATGTTATATCCGGAGAAGGAATAGCGATTGACCCCACAAAAGTTGAGACCGTAACCAAATGGGAAGCACCAACGACAGTTGGAGAGATTCGAGTTTCCTTGGACTCGCAGGATACTACCGAAGATTCATTGAGAATTTCTCAAGGATTGCAAAGCCTATGACTGAATTGTTGAAGAAGGAAAACAAATTCATATGGACCGAGGACTGTGAGGCAAGTTTTCAGGAGTTGAAGAAAAGATTGGTTACCTCACCAGGTTTGATATTGCCGATCAAACTAAGGATTATGAGGTGTATTGCACGCTTCACGTCGAGGACTTGGAGCCGTGCTTATGCAGGAAGGAAGAGTTGTTTCGTATGCTTCCGACAACTTAAGCCTCATGAGTTGAATTATGCCACTCATGATTTGGAGTTAGCAGCCGTTGTGCATGCCTTGAAGACGTGGAGACATTTTCTCATTGGAAATCATTGTGAAGTATATACGGATCACAAGAGTTTGAAGTACATCTTCACACAGAAGGAATTGAATCTCAGACAGAGGAGATGGTTAGAGCTAATCAAGGATTATGATATGAGATTGCATTATCACCCCGGAAAGGCTAATGTTGTAGCAGACGCATTGAGCCGTAAGAGCCACGTCAATACCCTAATGATGGGAGGAATACCCAATGAGTTAGTTGAGGGCCTTCGAGAGCTATGTTTGGAAATAGTTCCGAGAGGCTATGTAGCAGCATTGGAGATTCAGTCGACACTAATGGACAAAATCAGAGAAGCCCAAAAGGCAGATAAGGAAGTTGCCTCTATAAAGGAGAAAATGAGCAAAGGAAAAGCTAAAGGATTTCGTGAGGATGAGCACGATACCCTATGGTTTGAAGACCGTGTTTATGTGCCCAATGACCCGGAGATCGAAGTTGATTTTACAAGAAGCCCATGATTCACCCTATTCGATTCACCCGGAAATACCAAGATGTATTTGGATTTGAAGAATATTTTCGGTGGACGGAATGAAGAAGGATATTGCGGAGTATGTAGCAGTTTTGCGGCGTATGTCGAAAGTAAAGGCAGAGCATCGAAGCCAGCAGGATTGTTACAACCGCTGCCGATACCGAATGGAAGTGGGATAAACTAGGCATGGATTTCATCACAGGTTTGCCAAAGACCCGTTCAGGATATGACTCGATTTGGGTCATAGTCGACCGTTTGACCAAGGTAGCTCATTTCATTCCAGTCAAGACTACCTATAGCAGTGCTAAGTTGGCAAATATATACATGACCAGAATTGTGTGCTTACACGGAGTTCCGAGGAGCATCGTATCAGATAGAGGAACCCGATTTACTTCGAAATTTTGGAACCAGTTGCATGAAACATTGGGAACCCGATTGGAATTCAGTACAGCTTTCCACCCACAGACCGATGGACAGATCGAGAGAGTCAATCAGATTTTGGAGGACATGCTGAGAGCTTGTGCACTAGATTATGGATCTAGTTGGGATGATAATTTGCCGTATGCAGAATTTTCCTACAATAACAGCTACCAAACCAGCTTAAAGATGGCACCTTCGAGGCTCAGATGGAAGAAGGTGCAGGACACCGTTGTCATGGGACTAAACGGAGATCGTCGATTGTTTGGACCAGATTTAATTAAGGAGTCTGAATAGAAAGTTGTTGATTCGAGACAGCTCAAGGTAGCCCAGTCCGCATGTAAGAGCTATGCCGATTCAAAGCGCCAGCGATTGAGTATGCAGTTGGAGACAGAGTATATCTCGAGTATCCCGCTTGAGGAGTTAAGCGTTTTGGAGTGAAAGGAAAGTTAGCACCCCGTTTCGTTGGACCATATAAGATTTTGCAACGCATGGGAGAAGTTGCGTATAAGTTGGAATTGCCAGAAGGACTGTCAGGAGTTCATGATGTATTCCATGTTTCTCAGTTGAAGAAATGTCACCCCGAGATAGCAGAGGTACCATTAAGAGACACAGTGCCACTGGAAGCAATACAGTTGAAGGATGACTTGACATATGAGGAAAAACCGGTTAAGATTCTCGATTATGCCAGCAGAGTTACCCGCAGCAAGGTTATCAAGTTTTGCAAAGTTCGATTGGAGCCACCACACCGAGGATGAAGCCACCAGGAAAGAGAGGAAGTTTTGCTTAAGGACCACCTCACCTATTTTCTAGCCAACCCGAATCTCGAGGGAGATTCATCTTAAGAGGTAGGTTTGTAACATCCCAAATTTTCAATTTGGAATGTTATACATTAGGTCATCATGCATATCATATTTTCTCGCATTTTTCCGATCCTAGAAATTTCACGCAACTCAAGGACCCTCGGAGAGAGTTGGAAGTTTCATAATTTTCATATTTGGGATTTCTCAAATTTTGAAAATGGGATCATTTGGATTTATTTAAATTATCTTCATAAAGTTTTTCCTATAAAAATATTTTGAGAGGGAATAATATGACTTTCCCAACATTTAGGAAAAATGAAGATATTATAAATAAATCAAATTCGGTTTTGGAAGATTTATTTTGCTTAGGCAAAAATGAGCATTTTAAAAAAAATTATGCATGTTTGCCGTTTTTAAAGTTCATTTTGTTCGACTTATTTTTAGGAGTCGGGGAAAATTTGTTTTATTTAAATCCGAATTCGTTTGGTATTTTTTTTAATTCGTTTTGGTTTAATTTTATTTAAAAAAAAATTCGCGCCCCCCCCCTGGGCCGAGGCCCAGCCGCCCCAGCCCAGCGCCCCCCCGGCCCACCTCCCTCCTCCTCCTCGCCCGGCGCCTAGCCTAGCAGTGCCCGCCGCCGACGCCTCCGAGTCCGGCTCCGACCCGGACCCCGCTGCCCCCCTCCCCAAGCCACGGACCCTCTCCCATAAATACCCGCCGCCCCCCTCTCCTCACCCCCGCCACCGCGCCGCCCGACCAGCCGCCCGCCGAACTCCGCCGCCGCGCCCGTTCGCCCGACGGAGCCCCGCCGCCCTCCCGCCCCTCCGACCCCGCCGCCCTCGCCCCTCACGAGCCCCTTGAGGCCGCCAGCGAGATCACCGGAGGTAGCCCGCCCCGATCCGGTTTTCCCTAATAAACCGATCCGGTTTTTTTAAAAAAGATGTTGGTTTTTTTAAAACCTAGATTGGTTTTATTTTTTCGTTTTCTTATTTAACGAACGTTCACCGAACCGTTCGTTTTAATGAACACGTTCGTTGGATTCGTTCTGTTAACGAACGTCCGTTATTTAAACCGTTCGTCGTTTTCTTTTAATCGGATTTAATCCGTTATTTTTCTGATTCGATTTCAGATCCGATTTTCAAAACTGTTTTATTTCTCGCTCGTTTATCGGAATCAGGTGATTCAAGCGCCTGGAGTTTCGTAACGAAACCGCCGTTCCGACTAACCCACTTTCACAGAGTTTTGCTACTATAAAATTTTGACCTAGTTTCAGATTTGCAAAACCGAGTCGTTCTCTCTCGAGTTCCGACTTTCGGAGTTTATTTTGATTCGATTCTTTTGCAACCAGGGTTCTTAAGTTGAACTTTCTGGTTAGATCTTTTATTCGAGATTTCCCCGTGCATTAGATGAGTACTTATTGTATGCTTGTTGTTTGTCTGCGTTAGATCACCCGGAGTGCGCCGCTTGTTACTTCGAATCTCTAGGACTCGCGGATCATCAGCAAGGCAAGTAACATTTGATCATACCCTTCTACTACCCAGTTTTATGCATTAGATCTATTCCTCAAACACTTGCATGTTTAGGATCAAATTAAATTGTGGGTTTGGGAAGTAGATTGAGGTAGTACCTATTACTTGTTTTACTTATGAAACCTTGGGAGTTACTTCTCGTTTGCTTGTTCATGCCATGCTATGCTAGTAGACGTGGATTGGGTGAGTGAATATCCATGACGGATGTGAGATTGTTAATTAATGGTTTATCTAAGGTGGCAACCTAAACACACATCTGGGTGGATTGAGGCACTGGTTTCCATCAGGACTTGCTCTGTATTTCTTGGACCGCCACCCAGGCTCTAAGGGATCATAAGATTATTCAAACTGGAAACTTCCGTGTGCAGCCACAAGCCAATTATGGGCTCTGGCGTAGTTGACTAAGTCGTGCGAACTCTTACGGGTAGGCTAGCTGATGTAGGGGATGTAGGTTGGTACGGTCTACCCACATGTAAGGTGCTAGCGCTTCGAAGACTATGTCTCGGTCATCCGTTTCTCAAACACCATGTAGTGCGAGAACCAAGCGGAGGCGATCGAGTCTTGTGGGGAAAAGTCATGCAAACCTCTGCAGAGTGTATAAACTAATCATGATTAGCCGTGTTCCCGGTTATGGACAATTTGAGTATCCTGTAATTGAATATCATGTGAATCTCAACATGTTACTTCTAAATAAAAGTTATTGGGTTTTGATGAGTACTTTTTAATTGGGATTGAGGATGCTGTCAACCATTCTCAATGTTTAACAACCACCATGATAGTTAAATAAAAGTATTCCTTTGATGTAGGGAAAAATCAGCTTTATGCAAATGTAACCGTAGAGCCTTACCACCAGCCATATATGCATGTAGTATAGGCTTATTCCTTCATTGCTCTTTATGTGTTACATTGCCGGCATATTCCATGTCTGACCGTTTTGGCTGCAACTTTTCACGTTGCAGACTTTTCGAACGACGAGTAAGGTGTTAGGTCGTGGTTCTATACTCGATGATGCCGTTGGAGTTGATGGACTCGCTTATCTTCCAAGCCTTCCATTGTTATTATTAGATGGCCTTAAGCCATATTATTGTAATAAGTTCCCTTGTGGACAACGATGTAATAAGTGTGTGATTGCTACTCTGCTATAAATCCTTCAAATCTTGTGTGGTGTCAGCATTATCGATCCGGGGATGACAACGAGCACGAGACTTGATCCATTCGGTCTGGTCGCTACATGAACTCAACCTCCAGCTCCATTAGGATGAGGTCTTCACGGAGTTCCATGATTCAATTCATGCACCTTTTTCTGCAGTTCACTTGAAATGAAGCAAAGATTGCATCATTCACTAGCAAGAAGTACTTGCTCTTGTGAGTGGCATGTTCTTCTTTAGTAGTTGCACTAAAATTGAGGAACATTAAGGTTGGCTGTCCGGCTCATGTAAGGTGCAACTATAATTTTCTTATCCTTTGTGAAGTTCCACTAAAATAAAGTGCCATTGTGATGACAGTGACGGCTCCATCTTGCAAAGGCTAATAAAATGTTGCATGAGATTACCGGTGAGAACTTTCAGAGATTTTGGAAACTCCAATCACCATTTTGTGCGGTTCCACCAAAATTGAGAGATGTTGCCCACGTGACATTTTAGTTGAACTGCACAAGACACTCATTCCAAAAAAAGTGTTCTATGCAGTTCACCAAAAGGTCACAATAGCAACAAGGTGAAATGGATATCCCTATCTGCACAAAATGATAGAAAGTAAACAGTTGCTTGTCAATAAGAATATACGAAACATATACAAAATGAAAAGAAGCATCTTAATTATGTTCATGTCAATCACGCAGGACAGTAGAAATTTTAAAGCGTCGGCAATGCTTCATGTTACCGAAGCATTACGATCAACAATGAGATTCCTCGATATGGGATTACTTTAATGGTGGCATTGCTTGTTTACGGACACGATAAATCAACAGCAGCTAAAGAGTTGGTTTAAGGGCATGGGACCATGGGGACACCAGGACACTCAACAGCGTAAAGGAGCAACTTACTTATCACACTGGGGAAAACAGCAGGAGTGCCATTTGTAACACAGTTTAATTGCATCTTATCACTGGAGGCATTAGATTAACAATAACACTGGTTAGACATGTCCCTAAGGTAACAATGTGATCACTTCATTTTACATGCGCCCTTACATTAACAAGGGCAAAAGGTTGGTATAAGGACATGCGACAGTGGACGCATCAGCACAATGTACCTACAAGGAGGCATAAAGTGGTGATGCCGAGCTTGTTCACGCTATGTGAGGGCAGCAAACCTAATCCTGGAGACCTTTTACTATGTGAGGGCAGCAAATCTAATCCTGGAGACCTTTTACTATGTGAGGGCAGCAAATCTAATCTTGAGACCTTTTACTATGTGAGGGCAGCAAATCTAATCCACGAGACCTTTTACTATGTGAGGGCAGCAAATCTAATCCGAGACCTTTTACTATGTGAGGGCAGCAAATCTAATCCTGAGACCTTTTACTATGTGATGGCACCAAATCTAATCCTGGACATACTCATTGACTTGTCCACCAGCCGCCACTTTTTATCCTTTTTCAACCAATAATAGATATGTTCCTTATCCAGTTTGTCTGCGTTTTCCCATTATTTCCCTTTTCAACCAAGAGACCGGTTGGGTATCCGGTCTCTACTACTTTCACCATATTATTTCCTCTTTGAATCAAGTCCTAGATTCATGCTACAACTTTCCCCTTTCTTCGTTGTTTGAACAAAGCCCTAGATTGAATGCATGAAGTAGCTTTACCTCTAATAATACTAAAAATTTAGGTGGCTTTGGAAGAGCTGATGGGAGTAGAAAAAGATGCACATGCAGACATGTGGGGAGCTGGGGCAGTAGAGCAAGTCCGCTTTCGAAGAACTTATACCTGAGGGTCGCCGGGATGTCGACGACGGCAGGTCGGATCTGCGGACAATATGACAGGGAGGAAGAAGGGTCGGAGGACCTCCCGAGCTGGCGCTGTGTCGGAGAGAACGGCACGGGCAGAGGATCGGGCCCCTCCGGCAGCTATGGGTTTCCTCCCTCGGTGGCGATGACCGCGTGAACGATGCACCTTTTAGTCCTCTACACACACCGGCCGAAGGGATCCGGCTGGACCTGTGACCAGCAGTGAGCAGAGAGAAAATGTCGCTACCGCTGTCTTGTTTATATCTGGAGAGGATGAGAGAATGAAGAGAGCAACCCTAGTAAAGCAAGCGCTCAGGCCCGTGCGTCCATATATAGTGGAGTGATTATCTTTTTTCTCTCCACAACAAGCGTTTCAATTTGTGTATGTGGCATTAAAGAAAAAAAACTCTCTATTTAAGGTGACTACTCTACGACTCCTACATACTATTACATTTGTGCTCCCCGCCCCTCCATTCATTGAACAACCCCACGGGTGAATAAACATACAGCAAGTACTGTATTTATATAGAACGAACAAGCTCGAACTATTTTCGCGTAGTTAAAAGTTGATGGCGGGGCTTTTCCCGGCAAGACGTCTGTGGCGGTTTTTCGGGTAGGCGGTTTGACAGAGAGGCGAGGAGGGTGAGCGAGTGGGGCTATGTGATTTGACGGCGCGTTACTGCTGGAAAGACTTGTGATATGACCACTCACTATAGTCATGAATTACTGGCGCTCCGACCGGGGTGATGCCCCCCTTCCATTCCGCGCTCTAATCTGGTGCATGACACGTCGACCCGGATGCTGACTCTCCCACATGTCGGAGTAGTAAGAAGGAGCAAAGAATGATGCGGTATATATACTACTCCCTCCGTTCCTAAATATAAGTCTTTGGAGAGATTTCACTATGGACCACATACGGAGAAAAATGAGTGAATCTACACATAAAATGCATCTATATACATCTGTATGTGGTCCACAGTGAAATATCTATGAAGACTTATATTTAGGAACGGAGGGAGTACTACTCAGGTCGGAGGAGTGCGAACCACGACAGCCTAGTGAACCAGCTGTGCGAACCACGGTAGCCCAGTGAACCAGCGAGAGAAAACAATGTGGTGATATAGCCATAAAAACAATGTGCTACGGTCCACATCTGTAGCATGTACAAGAACACTCCTCTTTGTTTGGATCCACGAGTTAGAGCTAGTTTGGGTTGAAATAGCCTCAAATTATTGAAACAAGAGGGGTTAGTTTGAGCTAGTTTGCTCTAACCCAGCTAAAAAACCAGCCCGTGGAGAGGTTCTAATTGGGTTAGTTATCCTCGGACCCACTAAAAGAGAACTAAAAATCTCACCTGCCCGCACCAGATCGCTCCCCCCTCACGACTCCTCTCTGTTCCCCATAGGGGCCCGCCCAAGCCGCCGCCTCTCTCTCCTCGGCCGCCCTCTCCTTCCAGCCTCCGCCGCCCTACTCCGGCCGCCCTCTCCCTCCGACCTTCGAAGGTTGCCCCGCTCCGCCTTCACTAGTAGTTTTTCTCCCTCTGTCGTGCACGGCAGCGACGCATCTACCAGGGAGGCTGCGAGAGGGGTGAGTTTGTTCGTTCCTTCTCTGTCTCACGGCCATATCATTGATCTTGCTTGCTCTAGCGCTAATTCTGATTTGGAAAAGTAGATCCTGATCAAACTTGCTATAGATTTGTGGTGCATGCATGGAATTGTTTGATCTGCTTGAGGAGGTAATAAATCTTTCTAGAGGCCCAAAGATTCAGGTCACCTTTCTAGGTATTTCAATTTCAGGCTTGCATTATTTGTAGAGGCCCAAAGATTCAGTTCACCTTTCTAGGTATTTCAATTTCAGGCTTGCATTGTTTCTAGAGGCCCAAAGATTCAGTTCACCTTTCTAGGTATTTCAGTTTCAAGCTTGCATTATTTCTAGAGGCCCAAAGATTCAGTTCACCTTTCTAGGTATTTCAGTTTAGAGCTTGCATTATTTCTAGAGGCCCAAAGATTTAGTTCACCTTTCTAGGTATTTCAGTTTCGAGCTTGCATTATTTCTAGAGGCCCAAAGATTGAGTTCACCTTTCTAGGTATTTCAGTTTCAGAGCTTGCATTATTTCTAGAGGCCCAAAGATTCAGCTCACCTTTCTAGGTATTTGAGTTTAGAGCTTGCATTATTTCTAGAGGCCCAAAGATTCAGTTCACCTTTCTAGGTATTTGAGTTTCGAGCTTGCATTATTTCTAGAGCCCAAGGATTGAGTTCACCCTTCTAGGTATTTTAGTTACATGCTTTCATTATTTCTAGAGGCCCAAAGATTAAGTTCCCGATCGTGACAGCGGCCCTGCTACCCATGCGGTGTCGACCTCAACTCGCAAGGGCTGGCGTCGGAGGGTTCGGGGCTTGGGCTCTCTGAGCCTTCCTCCGAGGCGACGATGGCGAGCTCCTCCTCGGTGCGTGAGGGCTCGGGCTCCCTCCCTATCGTGAACGACTTCGTGATGAGTTAGCTCATTCTTTGTTTCATGAAGTGTTTTTTATTTTGTGAAGCTTGATTGACGACTTGTATGTTTAAGTGGGATATCTCATTTGTATGGACAAAGTAAAATTATCATGTTTTGCATGCTTGATTTGTATAGATGGTTCGTTTATGTCAATTGTGAGCGGAGGAGGCCACGGAAGAGCCAGCCACACCAAGAGGTGCTTGGATCCAAGGGACTTATTTTAGTCCGACTAAAAATAGGGTCCAAAGTAGTCAAATGATTGAGATAGAGCATTTATTGTCAATCTAACCCTGCCATCCATACACCTCTTTGGTTTAGAGTTAGTTCGGGGTTAGAATCTAACTCTAACCTCTAAGCGAGCTAGAGTTCTCCTCGTCTCGGTTCATCGCCATCATACTTTCCCCATTCTGTGTTTTCGGTATCCTGCGAATCAAAGAGGCCCTTTTTTGGGAAAAATCAAAGAGGCCCTTAGACTGGTTTAGGTCCGATCATTTTTATAAGCGTGTTATGTCCAAAATTTAATGAACGTGCACGGTTTCCACGAAAATAATCCGGTTTCATGTAGTAATTCATTGATTTATTTATTCTTCTCGGGGGTTTGCATGTAATTAGTGAGGTCTGAAATGTAAAGTACCCGGCATATGCTCAAGTCGTGCATGCACTACGACCAGATGCTCTATGTCCCACATGTCGTGAATGGGAGCACATGGAAATAGCCTAGGAGTACATATAGGAGGATAAATGCGTGAAAAATATGTACTGTGAAGCGTAGCCGCGGTTCGAAAAGGAGACCTAAAGTGATGACAGCTATAGGTCGCACGCACCCAACTAGTGGTACTAGACATACGACTAATTTTTCCCTCAAAAAAAAGAGGCACGAGTGCTTAGTACTCCTATTCTATAAACACGAGTCCCATCTGACAACAGCGTCCGTGCTACAGCTAGCTCTCCTCCCTCGTTTCTCTCTTCTAATTCTAAACTCGGCCGATGCCCGGTGGGTGGGGTGGGTTTGCTCAACTGCGGCCCCACCTCATAGTGAAAACGGTACGACTGGAATAAAAAATGCCATATACTCCCTCTGTTCATAAATATAAGCCTTTTTAGATACTAGTTCAAATGGAATACATCATACATATGTACGAAGACATAGTTTAGAGTGTAGATTCACTCATTTTGCTCCGTATGTAGTAGTCACTTGCTGGAATCTTTAGAAAGACTTATATTTGGGAGCGGGGAGTACTATACTAATAAAACATTAAGGCCACGAGGCGATGCAAGGTGCTGGTTACAGGAGGCAAGAAGAAGAGATGCATCCATCGACGACGTCCACCTCCTCGACTCGGGCGCCGCCCACCGAGCAGCGCCTAAGTAGCAGCGGCTTTTGTGGCTGGTCGACGTGCTTGAACAATGGCGTCCAAAGATTCCAGCCGCTGGAAGAAGGCCAGCGTCTTTTCTGTCCTCGCTTGCCTTGTAGTGGCCTATGTAGGCGATTTCCTCGTGAGCGTGGATGTGCAGGTCGACGGTTTCTTGCATGGCGAGGCGCTGCATGCGGTGGCGTGGCCTCGAGGTGGACATTCTTCGTCGCGACCTCCGGCACTGCGCAGGCCACCGTGGCTTGAAAGAGTTCTTCACCATGTAGGCTGATGAGGGTGGCAGGCAATGAGTAGCCTGGGCGTGTGCGCTGGAGCAGTACGGCAAGGTCGTCTCAAGGCTTCTTGACGGCGGTGAACTTGCGGATGGAGTTGACCATCATGTCGTCCATGCGAGAGGCGAAGCCGGCGTCGGTGAGGGCTACGATGCCTGCGGTCGCCAGCACCGTCTGGAAAAGCTGCACGGTGCGGGGCCGCAGGCCGGCTCCTTGGATGATTTGGCACAGCCGACTGCCGCTCGCGTCCATCGCCTCCATAGGTGCTTGTGGCTTCTGGTCACCTGGTCTTGGATTGGAGTGAGCAGTGTTGCACAGAGACTTGGAAGTAGTAGATGGATTGTAGTGGTGGGGCGCCTTTATTATATGAGAGTCCAAACTCTGTTGCATTCACATCGTCTTTGGCTCTAATCTCGCTTCTCCAATTAATTCCCTCTGCATGTAATTGAGGATGCATCATTGACCGTTCAACGTCTTGGGAACCGCTACCCTCTTCCTCCTTGGCATTCAAGCACCTATGGACCCGTCGACGACGAGGTGCCTATGGTGACTTCGTAAATTTCAAGATGATAGTGTCGTGCGTGTGTGCATTCATAGGGGTGAGTGTATGCGCGTGTATATGAGCGCTTGCGTCTGTATTGTGTAAAAAAAAAAACAATGTAAATGTGTGTCAAAAAGAGACTAGTCAGTATACTCAATATTGTGCACCTCGGAGAGGAAAACGATAGAACTAGTACGTATTTATTTATGGTGCAGATTCACTCATTTTGCTCCATATGTACTCCGTCTTGGTGTAGTCTAGTCACTTGTTAAAATTTCTAGAAGGGCAAATACTCCTTTCTGGTTTACAGGGCTATACTAGCAAGTAGTTGTACGTACTAGTACAATAGTGGGCTCACATAGCAATTTTGTCTCATGCAAGAGCACTGGCTATATCGTGCTCAATGTTCGCGAATCGCAACGTTCGGTTTGCGCTTGGCTCTTCGCCTCTTCGAGAAGACGAACAATGATGTTACTACTACTGCTTCTACAGTGTCGAATCCACAGCTGCATGTCCGTCCACCGTGAGCGGGACGGATAGCTTGTTGTAGAAGTACTACTAAGGAAAAGCCTGTCCTCGTTTGCGAGCAACAACGCGCATGGGCGAGGGAGAAGGCGTGTAGTAAAATCAAGCTTCTCCTCGTTCTACGAGTTGACGCGACACATCATAGCACTGGCCCCACATGCTTGCCTCTAAACTTGCCTTAAAAGACCCATGTGTACAATATATTTGCTGCAACCTCTAACATTTACCCACCACAAATTAAAATATATGTGGCTGTATGCATCGTTCTAATGCGAGGCCGGGAGTCCCCTTTTCAAAAAAACAAATTAAAATATATATTCTGTCTTGACCAGATGGCGTGCAAACTACAATCACCGGGTGACAGGTAGGGCGTAAGACTATTTTAATTAAAAACTTCAAGGCGGCCACATAGCATGGAGCCGACCCCAGCGATTTTAAGCTTACAGCACGGTACACGCTATCTAGACTACTCTACATGAAACTGCCACACGGCGTCCGGGCTGCGCTTGGCTCTTCGCCTCTTGGAAGTCGAACAATGATGGTGTACTATTGCATTGGAGGAGTACTACTGAAGACGCTTTCGCCATCGACACCGATTGAACTCCACCGCGTCTTTGGAGGGAGGCGTGTAGCGAAAGCTTCTCCTATTCTTGCCAGCCACCACGCTCATGGGTGAGGAGGGACGCTCCTGTCTTTGCGTGTATGATAGGTGGGCCCGAAAGGTGTGTGGCCAACCTGTCATACAACCAAAGGCAGGTGCATTTAAGTCCGCTAGGGCGAGGATAATCAAACTTCTCGTTGATGTACGAGTTGACGCGACACATCAAAGCACTGCACTCGATATATTTCAATAATTTGCGTTTACCGATGCATTAATTACAACACGTAATTTTAGTTCTAGATACATCCATTTTGAGACAAGTAATTCGAACGGAGGAGTACATTTAGAACGGAGGGAGTATAAAATATGTGATGGTAAGCCATGTAATACCCCGCCCAAGTCGAGATGGTTGTGCACGAGGGGGCGAGATCATGCAGAACCGAGCGAAGCAGGACCGACGATGGAGCTCTCTAAGGTCTCGATGGACCTCACCGTGCTCCACTGCCCCTTGTGCCTCCGCCCCTTGACGCCTCCAGTGTATGAGGTTCGAATACACCTCGTCCGTTCAGCTGATTGAGCAAGGTGCAGGTTTCTTGATTGATGTGTTGTTGGCTTGATTTATGCGGTGCAAGGAGGGGCACGGCCTCTTGCGGACTGCCGCGTCGAGCGCCCCGGGAACCAGCGGCAGTGCCAGAAGTGCGAGCGCGGCGGTGGCTTCGACGTGCGGAACACGGCGGTGGACTCCGTCCTTTCGTCGGTGAGGGTGGAGTGCCCGCATGAAGGCTGTGGGCTCTACGTCACTTACCACAAGCTCGCCGATCACCGAGCGTGTGTCCGCCGCGTGCCTGCAAATGCCCGTGCTCGTCTGCGGCTACGAAGGCCCGCCGCCGGTGCTCTACCACCACATCAGCACCGCGCATCCATGCCCGTGCACAGGATCCGAAGACGGCAAGGTGCTCCGGCTGCAAGTGCCTTTGCCGAACCACGGCTCTTCTGTTCGCGGAGGAGGACCGCCGCACGTTTTTCTTGGTCGGCGGCGTGCTCGACATCGGGCGCCCTATCGCCGTGTCGATTAAATCGTGCATCGAGGCGGGCGCCCCACCGCCGCACTACTTGGCCAAGCTGTGGGCGAACGGCCCGCCGGGAGCCTAAAGGCACGACCGACGCCGTCAAGGTGGAAATGGAGGTGACAAGCAGCAAGGATCCAGCGACGTCGGCGTGCGAGGAGCTGACCTTCTTGACAGCTCCGCCCAAGCTGCTGGCCGGGGCTAAGCTTGTGTCCCTCCACATTCAGATTGACAAGCTCACGTCCTAAATGTTTCGACAGTGCCTTCTGTTTATCTTAGTAATATGCTAATATAGGGATTACCTTGGTCTACTTTAGCTTAAGAAATGGTGGGTTTTGGTATGGCGCAGCAATTACTTGACATCGGATCGGTAATTTCCACAATCGAGCGGATATTTTGTGTCTGTTGAATATAAAGTTCCTTTGGGTAAGAAGTACTACTTGTCATCAAAATGGATAAAAGGAGATGTATGTAGGCGTATTTTAGTTCTAGATACGTCCCTTTTTATCCATTTTGATGACAAGCACTCCCTCCGTTCCACAATACATGCCTTCCATTTGTCAAAATATAGATGTATCTAGACATGTTTTAGTATATAGGTACATCCATGATAGAGCCAATCGGATGGTTGAGAACACTACAATTAAGTAGCTACTGAGATCGCGTGTGACTCCCGGATGTAGAGGCCGGGGTCATCATCCTCCTTTTCGAGAAAAAACAGGCGCGTGTGTGAGAGGGCGAGTGCATGCGTGCACCTCTTCTCTTCTGTATAATGTACTACTAAACTCAGAGTACTACAAGTTTTTGTGGGTGGCACGATGGTGCGTGCGAGAAGTCCCGAGAGATAGGTTTAATCGTCGAAAAAGGACTAGCCTAGAGCTCACCAGCGGCTATTCTGTCGAACGCCCCATTAACCGTAAGATATGTATACGACAGTGCGGTTATTGCACGTACACAGCAGTACTCCCTCCTTTCGGTCTATGGTCAGTGGTGGAATATTTTTATAGTTTGCAAAAGCACCTAATTAATGCTCTTGTTTTCTCAAAAATTATGTTTATCAATGCATTAGTTGCAATGCATGCATGCATAAAGTACATGCATTGGTCAATTTTCTCTTAATACTTGCATGCACTGATTTAATGCACCTTGGAATCTGAACATGTGTTGGGGAACAACCAAATTGAGCCTTATAAAATGGAAAACTAAAATTTTGAGATAAGCCCTATAAAACCGGAAAGGAGGAGTAGAAAAGAAGTACTCCATCCGGGAATAGTGCCGACTTCAAACTAGAACCGTTAATAAATTTTGAGCTTGCGTCTCGTCACATTCCAAATTACTCCACGCTATATTGAATTGCAAACCTGTTCACACCGATCACAACCTAAGCGGTTTCCCACTTAGGGCGTATTAGTACCACGCTATATTGAATTCCAAACCTGTTCACACCAATCACAACCTAAGCGGTTTCCCACTCGGGAGCGTATTAGTACTCGGTTATAAATACTAGTATGCCAAGATGACTGCACATTCCTCCTCAACTCCTCATCCACAAAACAAACAAGTCATTCAACATCCTTCCCTTGCGTCCGCCATGGCCAGCGTGAGTTACAGGTCGAGATTGCCACCGGAGAGGCGAGCATGGAAGCGGAAGCACGAGAGATGTCCCGCCTCGCTGAGAGCAGCCGACATGTCTGCCGCGCAAGTAGCAACCACGGAGGTCCCGTCGCGCCGCTGAAGCAGACGGAGGTCCCTTGGCCGCTGAAGCAAGACGGAGGTCCCGCCGAAGCAGCATTGAGGTCCCGCCATGCCGATGCAGATTGGTCGGCCGGCGCCGCTGAAGCAGCAGAGATGTCCCCGCCGCCACGAATGCACAGAGATGTCCCGGCCGCGCGCGTTCGGGAAAATTTCTCGCGGGCGGCGACGATCGTTACTGGCGCATGCATGCGATCGTCCATAGCTAGATGGATCAGATCTCCGGCTTGGCGAGGTTGCGGACGGCGTGAAAGCCTCGTTTGAACAGGCTACGGCGTCATCCGGCAACTAAGGGAGGGCAATGAGAGGCTCCGGGCGAAAGCGACCTGCGAGGGAGAAGATCGTCCGAAGTGCAGACCAGCAGGAGGAGACCGGTGCCTTGTTGAAGAGGACCAGCGTCATCGTCAAGAAACTTATGGGCGAGAATGACATGCTCGCAACGGCGCCAAAGGCTGGTGGAGAATCCGTGGATGTTCTCAAGCAGCGTCTTGAGGACACGAAAGAGCTCATCGCCGCTTCGCCGCGGAGACTAGTTCCCCGCCTGCTGCGAACGCATCAAGAAAGTAGAGATCAGCGAGCGGATCCTTGTCTTCCTTCTTCTTTTGCCCTTGTGTATTTTGGGCGTAGCCGCATGTAGCTTTTTTAATTATCTTTCTAATTATGTAAGACAATTAATCGTCCTTATCTTTCTCGTGGAAGATCAATGTTGAGGATGGAATGAAGAAAACTCTTCTTTGTGGCGACCACGGCGTTGTTGTTCTTCTAGTTGCTTCTTTGGGCTTCCTTCAGCTTCCTGGTTTCTTTTGATGTAATAATCGGTTTAGGATGTGGATTGTGTCGTCGGATGTGAAATGTTGGGTTCTAGCGCGGATGTTTGGCCTTTGTTGGCCTCTTGGGATGTTGCGATTTCAATCTGGTACGTAGCTTTTAGTCCTTCATGTTAGGGTGGAGTTGTGCTGAACTTCCTGTGAATTGTGGTGGCTTTCGGTAATAAAATCGGAAGGGCAAGCCCTTCTTTGATCAAAAAAAAATAAAATCGTCCTTATATATTCATCGGTCTTGCTATAAGTCGCAGAGATGCTATATAGGTCCATCGGATCTTACATCAAGATCCGTGCTTTCAGATTTTCTTTTTCTCTCTTAAATCTCAATCGAGTGAGACATAGCCACGCCATTAAATGAGGCTCGGCGCCATTAATGGAGACCTTGGGAGAGAGGTGGACGGCAGATGGAGGTCAAAGGCTCTCCTCCCGATAAGCACGCAGAGGGTCGATCGCACGCCTCTCGACTCAAATAGCTACCCTGCACGGCGCCTCCTAGCTAATAAAAATGGGGACGATGCATGCACGTAAATGGTACTAGTAAGTAGAACGCATACGGTTTCAATAATACTTGTGTTTCCGATTGTAACGTGACAGCACTTGTTCCAAAATGACTTTGTTGATTGTTAATGTGTGTAGCCGCAAATCGGACTGCAAATTTACTACAGCATGTTGGTGCCATGTCATGGCACCAAGCCAAGTTTCATTATTTTCATGCGTGTTTTGGATTTACAGGAATTAAAAACTAAGTTTCTCAATGTTTCCAACCCAGCCACGACGCCTGAATTTTGAATTTCATTCCCATTTCTTGCATGGAACCTAGAAATTTACCCGAGGACACACATGTGATTTTTCAACCAACTTTGGTGCACTGGAACATGTGCTTGTATTTCAAATTTGAATTATGCACACAAAGGTGACACGTTCCCTCCGAGAACCACGAGCCTTCTTGAGAGAAGCTCTGATTTGCAAGAAGCTTATAGCAAAATTTGTTCCTGTTCGGCCAATGTTTTTTACCACGGCATGGTACTACCATGACATGACACCATGCCAAGTTTCATGATTTTAAAACCAAGTTTCTCAATGTTCTCGACCGAGCCACGATGCCCAGATGTTTGAATCTTATTCTCATTTTTTGCATGGGAATAGAAATTCACCCAAGGACACAAATGTGATTTTTCAACCAACTTTGGTGCACGGGAGCACGTGCTTGTAGTTCAAATTTGAATTATGCACATTAAATGACCAAAAACTCAATTAATGTGTAAATAAGGCCAAACGAAGCCGGAATAATTCCAAAATTTAACAGGGCACTCATGTAGTTCTATGTTGCCTTTGTAAATAAACTCAAGGGGGACAACGTATATCGTTTCGCACTCAAAGGTGACACGTTCCCTCTCAGAACCACGAGCCTTCTTGAGAGAAGCTTCGGTTTGCAAGAAGCTTATACCAAAATCTGTTCCTATTATTCGCCATTTTTTACCACAACATGGTAGTACCATGACATGACATCCATGCCAAGTTTCATGATTTTCAGACGTGTTTTGGATTTACAAGAATTTTAAAACCAAGTTTCTCAATGTTTCGCCGAGCCACGATGCCCAGATGTTTTAATTTTATTCTCATTTCTTGCATGGGACCTAGAAATTCACCCGAGGACACAAATGTGATTTTTCAGCCAACTTTGGTGCACGAGAGCATGTGCTTGTAGTTCAAATTTTACTTATGCACATTAAATGACCAGAAACTCAATTAATGTAGTTCTATGTTGCCTTTGTTAAGAAACTCATGGGCGGGGGGGGGGGGGGTGTGGGGCAGCGTATATCGTTTCACACTCAAAGGTGGCACGTTCCCTCTTAGAACCACGAGCTTCCAAATCGGCCCAATTTTTTACCACAACACGTAAGTGCCATGACATGTCACCATGCCAAGTTTCATGATTTCCAGCCGAGTTTTGGATTTACATGAATTTAAAATCTAAGTTTCTCGATGTTCTCGGCAGAGTCATGATGCCCAGATGTTTGAATTTCATTCTCATTTCTTCCATGGGACCTAGAAATTCAACCAAGGACACACATGTGATTTTTTAACCCACTTTGGTGCACCGGAGCATGTGCATGCAATTCATATTTAGATTATGCACATTAAAAGTCCAGAAACTCAATTAATGTATAAAAGGCCAAATGAACCGAAATAATTCCAAATTTAATGTGGCACTCATATAGTTCTATGTTGCCTCGTAAATAAAATCAGGGGGGAGGCAGCGTATATCGTTTCACACACAAAGGTGACACGTTCCCTCTCGGAACCACGAGGCTTGTTGAGAGAATCTCCGGTTTTGCAAGAGGCTTATACCAAAACTTGTCCCAATTCAGCCAAAATTATACGTGATGAAAACAGGGTTTAGATTATCCCGAACATCTCGCTACCTAGACCAATAATGTACTATGATTTGAATTCAACATAAAATGGATACAAATATTTGAATTGGAGGCGTATGGTACATGTAGTTCATAGTGAAATATGATTACTGCTATATGCATGTCTTTTTGTTATCAAGATAATATTTAAATTATTGTATAACTTGACAACAATCGTATTCAAATAAGGAAAATTGATTCAAATTTAGTCCATATGGTGAGCGACAATATATATGTTCACATGGTGGAGTAAAATGTTCATATATGATGGAAGATCAAAATGTGCGACTACATCAATTATAAACCGCAAGGTCACCTAATGATATATTCGAATTCAACATAACGTGGATTCAAAAATTGAAATTCGAGATCATGGCATCTCTAATCATATAAAAAGGGACATTACTCTTTCTTTGGTGGGAATTGATTTGTTTTTTGTTGTTGTTGAGGGAAGTGCGAATCGATTTGGTACTGTGCAGGGTAATCTTGTTCTCCCGATTTTTTTACATTTTTCTTGTAGTTTTTTCAATGGCATCTATAGCAATATAGTAAAAGGGACATGACTCTCTTGTGTCTTGTATGATTTTTTACACGTTAAGTTTGTCTGCGCGAACAAGGAATCCGCACCTTGTTATCCCGAAATTTTCAAGCTCGAGTATCTTTTGTCTCACCTGCTTTGAAACTCCCGCTTCTTCAACCCGCTACCGCCGCCTTGTTGTCCCAAAATTTGGGCAGCTTGCGAGAACTCCCTCCTCATCCGAAATCGCTCCGCAGCCTGGACCTTGAAATCCCCTTCTACCCCTCGGTAGGAAATGAAGCTCCACGTCGCGGTGTCAAAACCGGTGGGGTACGCTGGTAACTTACCCTACATTTCGGGACAAGCGCGTCCCTAAGCTTGCTCCCCCCTCCCCCTTCGCCCCCATTTGTACACCGAGGCCGCCAAAACCCGCTAAACCCCACTCCTCCGTCGGCCTCCCGACCGCCCGCCAGCCGAAGACTCTTCCCCAACTACGCCGCCCACCACAACAGCTCGCCGTCCCTCATCCACCGCACGGATGAGGATCCGTTGTCGATCTCGTCGTCTCCGCCGGATCAGCCGCCCGTCCTCCACCTCCAAGGAGCTGCCCGATGTTCGCCTCGTCTATCGCGCCACCTCAATCCCACAGCGACCATCTTGACCTGCCCCACGGAACCGCAGCACCCTCACCAATTCCTCCGATGAAGCCGAGGCCAACTCGGCGCCACCAAGGAGGTTCTGCACTCATCGCTGCATTTTATCTTTTATTCGATCTCACGGGGCTGCTGGTGCTCGATACCGAGCAGACATGGTGTCTCCATCGACGGCGCCGTCGCCGGCCACATCATCCACGTCGTCTCTCCCCCATGTCGTTGCTTCCTCGGCGGCGACTTCCACAACGGCACTAGCTGCAGCTGCTCCGGCTCTCGCTTCCGCTCGTTTCTGTTCTTCTTTGTCGGTCACGCTGCTGCCTTTGCTCTGCTTTCGCTCGTCCGCTGCTCTGCTCTTGCTCTTGCTTACGCTGCTGCGTTGCTCGCGACCTCCGGCAACTACGAGGAGTTGCTGCTTTAGCTTTTCGCTTCAGCGGTGCTACTACACGACTTGCTCTCTGCTAGTCGTTCACCTTTCGGCGTCTGCTGATTTAGATCACTTGCTTCTCTGCTACTAGTGCTCGAGCGCCCTAAACATCTATTGCAATGCTCTATTACTAGTTCAATCAGTTTCGACGGTAAAATTCAGTTTATTTGTGAAGTTCATTTTCTTGATTAAGTTGAGTGAACAGTACTTACAAACATCTGTCGGAGCGGCCGTGGCCTTGCTGATGCGTTTACATCTAGCACTTTTTGGTGATGTATTTTACATCATCTATTGCAGAGATGATATTAGGGTCCCACTTGATTAAAGTTATGTCGTCTTGTCATGCTTCAGCCTCGTCGTTGTACACCTTAGCGGAGCTGCTCCAACGACGAAACCGTCCATCACAGCGAGCGATACCCTCGGCGCCGTTCCAGAGGCCTCGGATCTTCTTCCCGCCTCCGACGGTCACACCACATCATCACCATCCTCCACGTCCAACCCAATGATCTTTGAGGTCCACAAGGCTATGCCAAAGAGGTTGTACACTCGTTGCATCACTTTGTTTCTCCATTCCTCTGTTCTTCCAATTCATGTGAGCCAAACACCGGTGTTGGTGAAATCCTATGTTTCCAAATGCTCTGTTTTGCATGTGCATTCCTATCCTATTCTGTGTTTTTCCTGTCCCTGCGTTTATAGAATC